>CM047430.1:69211-287879 GCA_026168455.1 Theocolax elegans
TATTTCCTGGATATTTCGGAATTTCTGCAATATTTCTGAAAGACTCCACTAATTATGGTCTTTCCTGGCTATTTCTGGAATCTCTAAGAAATTCGGGATTGAATCTACCAATTACGGGATTTCCTGGATCTTTTGGGAATTCCGAGGTATTTCGGGATGATTCTACCTATTACGGGATTTCCTGGATAGTACGCGAATTTCTGTGGAAATTCGGGATGAATCTACTCATTACGGAATTTCCTGTATATTTCGGGAATTACTGAATATTTCTGAGAGACTCCACTAATTACGGGATTCCTGGATATTTCGGGAATTTCTGAGAATTTCTGGATAACTCTACCATTTAAGGGATTTCCTGGATATTTCGGGAATTTCTGAAATATTTCAGAAAGACTCCACTAATTTTGGGATTTCTGGATATTTCGAGAATTTCTGTGGTATTTTTGGATAACTCTACAAATTGAGGGATTTCCTGGATATTTGGGGAATTTCTGAGGTATTTCTGGATAACTCTACTAATTACGGGATTTCCAGGATATTTCGAGAATTTCTGAGATATTTCGAAATGACGCTATTAAATACGGGATTTCCTTGATATTTCGGGAATATCTGACGAAATTCGTGATGACTCTACCAATTACGGGATTTCCTGGATCTTTCGGGAATTTCTGAGGAAATTCGGGATAACACCAATAATAACGGAATTTCCTGGATATTTCGTGAATTTCTGAGGTATTTCTGGATAACTCCACTAAATAAAAGATTTCCTGGATATTTCGGGAATTTCTAAAATACTACAGAAAGACTCCACTAATTACGGGATTTCCTGGATATTTCGGGAATATCTGAGGAATTTCGTGACGATTTTACCAATTACAAGATTTCCTGGATCTTTCGGTAATTGCTGAGGTATTTAAAAAAAACTCCACTAATTATGGTATTTCCTGGATATTTCGAGAATTTCTGTGGTATTTTTGGATAACTCTACAAATTAAGGGATTTCCTGGATATTTGGGGAATTTCTGAGGTATTTCTGGATAACTCTACTAATTACGGGATTTCCAGGATATTTCGAGAATTTCTGAGATATTTCGAAATGACGCTACTAATTACGGGATTTCCTTGATATTTCGGGAATATCTGACGAAATTCGTGATGACTCTACCAATTACGGGATTTCCTGGATCTTTCGGGAATTTCTGAGAAAATTCGGGATAACACCAATAATAACGCAATTTCCTGGATATTTCGTGAATTTCTGAGGTATTCTGGATAACTCTACTAAATAAGGGATTTCCTGGATATATCGGGAATTTCTAAAATACTACAGAAAGACTCCACTAATTACGGGATTTCCTGGATATTTCGGGAATATCTGAGGAATTTCGTGATGATTCTACCAAATACGGGATTTCCTGGATCATTCGGTTATTGCTGAGGAATTTAAAAAAAAACTCCACTAATTATGGTATTTCCTGGATATTTTGAGAATTTCTGTGGTATTTTTGGATAACTCTACAAATTAAGGGATTTTCTGGATATTTGGGGAATTTCTGAGGTATTTCTGGATAACTCTACTAATTACGGGATTTCCAGGATATTTCGAGAATTTCTGAGATATTTCGAAATGACGCTACTAATTACGGGATTTCCTTGATATTTCGGGAATATCTGACGAAATTCGTGATGACTCTACCAATTACGGGATTTCCTGGATCTTTCGGGAATTTCTGAGAAAATTCGGGATAACACCAATAATAACGCAATTTCCTGGATATTTCGTGAATTTCTGAGGTATTTCTGGATAACTCTACTAAATAAGGGATTTCCTGGATATATCGGGAATTTCTAAAATACTACAGAAAGACTCCACTAATTACGGGATTTCCTGGATATTTCGGGAATATCTGAGGAATTTCGTGATGATTCTACCAAATACGGGATTTCCTGGATCATTCGGTTATTGCTGAGGAATTTAAAAAAAAACTCCACTAATTATGGTTTTTCCTGGATATTTTGAGATTTTCTGTGGTATTTTTGGATAACTCTACAAATTAAGGGATTTTCTGGATATTTCGGGAATTTCTGAGGTATTACTGGATAACTCTACTAAATAAGGGATTTCCTGGATATTTCGGGAATTTCTGAAATATTTCAGAAAGGTTCCACTAATTATGGGATTTCCTGGATATTTCGGGAATATCTAAGGAAATTCGGGATGAATCTACCAATTACGGGATTTCCTGGATCTTTTGGGAATTCCGAGGTATATCGGGAAGATTCTACCAATTACGGGATTTCCTGGATATTACGCGAATTTCTGTGGAAATTCGGGATGAATCTACTAATTACGGAATTTCCCTTATATTTCGGGAATTTCTGAAATATTTTAGAGAGACTCCACTAATTACGCGATTTCCTGGTTTTTTTCGGAAATTTTTGATGTATTTCGAAATGTCTCCACTAATTGTGGTATTTCCTGGATATTTCGGAAATTTCTGATTTATTTCGGGATGACGCTACTACTTACGGGATCTCCTGGATATTTCGGGAATTTCTGAGGTATATCTGGATAACTCTACTAAATAAGGGATTTCCTGGATATTTCGGGAATTTCTGAAATATTTCAGAAAGACTCCACTAATTACGGGATTTTCTGGATATTTCGGGAATATCTGAGGAAATTCGTGATGACTCTACCAATTACGGGATTTCCTGGATCTTTCGGAAATATCTGAGGAATTTCGTGACGATTCTACCAATTACGGAATTTTCTGGATCTTTCGGTAATTGCTGAGGTATTTAAAAAAAAAACTACACTAATTATGGTATTTCCTGGATATTTCGAGAATTTCTGTGGTATTTTTGGATAACTCTACAAATTAAGGGATTTCCTGGATATTTCGGGAATTTCTAAAATACTACAGAAAGACTCCACTAATTACGGGATTATCTGAGGAATTTCGTGCCGATTTTACCAATTACAAGATTTCCTGGATCTTTCGGTAATTGCTGAGGTATTTAAAAAAAACTCCACTAATTATGGTATTTCCTGGATATTTCGAGAATTTCTGTGGTATTTTTGGATAACTCTACAAATTAAGGGATTTCCTGGATATTTGGGGAATTTCTGAGGGATTTCTGGATAACTCTACTAATTACGGGATTTCCAGGATATTTCGAGAATTTCTGAGATATTTCGAAATGACGCTACTAATTACGGGATTTCCTTGATATTTCGGGAATATCTGACGAAATTCGTGATGACTCTACCAATTACGGGATTTCCTGGATCTTTCGGGAATTTCTGAGAAAATTCGGGATAACACCAATAATAACGCAATTTCCTGGATATTTCGTGAATTTCTGAGGTATTTCTGGATAACTCTACTAAATAAGGGATTTCCTGGATATATCGGGAATTTCTAAAATACTACAGAAAGACTCCACTAATTACGGGATTTCCTGGATATTTCGGGAATATCTGAGGAATTTCGTGATGATTCTACCAAATACGGGATTTCCTGGATCATTCGGTTATTGCTGAGGAATTTAAAAAAAAACTCCACTAATTATGGTATTTCCTGGATATTTTGAGAATTTCTGTGGTATTTTTGGATAACTCTACAAATTAAGGGATTTTCTGGATATTTGGGGAATTTCTGAGGTATTTCTGGATAACTCTACTAATTACGGGATTTCCAGGATATTTCGAGAATTTCTGAGATATTTCGAAATGACGCTACTAATTACGGGATTTCCTTGATATTTCGGGAATATCTGACGAAATTCGTGATGACTCTACCAATTACGGGATTTCCTGGATCTTTCGGGAATTTCTGAGAAAATTCGGGATAACACCAATAATAACGCAATTTCCTGGATATTTCGTGAATTTCTGAGGTATTTCTGGATAACTCTACTAAATAAGGGATTTCCTGGATATATCGGGAATTTCTAAAATACTACAGAAAGACTCCACTAATTACGGGATTTCCTGGATATTTCGGGAATATCTGAGGAATTTCGTGATGATTCTACCAAATACGGGATTTCCTGGATCATTCGGTTATTGCTGAGGAATTTAAAAAAAAACTCCACTAATTATGGTTTTTCCTGGATATTTTGAGAATTTCTGTGGTATTTTTGGATAACTCTACAAATTAAGGGATTTTCTGGATATTTCGGGAATTTCTGAGGTATTACTGGATAACTCTACTAAATAAGGGATTTCCTGGATATTTCGGGAATTTCTGAAATATTTCAGAAAGGTTCCACTAATTATGGGATTTCCTGGATATTTCGGGAATATCTAAGGAAATTCGGGATGAATCTACCAATTACGGGATTTCCTGGATCTTTTGGGAATTCCGAGGTATATCGGGATGATTCTACCAATTACGGGATTTCCTGGATATTACGCGAATTTCTGTGGAAATTCGGGATGAATCTACTAATTACGGAATTTCCCTTATATTTCGGGAATTTCTGAAATATTTTAGAGAGACTCCACTAATTACGCGATTTCCTGGTTTTTTCGGAAATTTTTGATGTATTTCGAAATGTCTCCACTAATTGTGGTATTTCCTGGATATTTCGGAAATTTCTGATTTATTTCGGGATGACGCTACTACTTACGGGATTTCCTGGATATTTCGGGAATTTCTGAGGTATATCTGGATAACTCTACTAAATAAGGGATTTCCTGGATATTTCGGGAATTTCTGAAATATTTCAGAAAGACTCCACTAATTACGGGATTTTCTGGATATTTCGGGAATATCTGAGGAAATTCGTGATGACTCTACCAATTACGGGATTTCCTGGATCTTTCGGAAATATCTGAGGAATTTCGTGACGATTCTACCAATTACGGAATTTTCTGGATCTTTCGGTAATTGCTGAGGTATTTAAAAAAAAAACTACACTAATTATGGTATTTCCTGGATATTTCGAGAATTTCTGTGGTATTTTTGGATAACTCTACAAATTAAGGGATTTCCTGGATATTTCGGGAATTTCTAAAATACTACAGAAAGACTCCACTAATTACGGGATTATCTGAGGAATTTCGTGACGATTTTACCAATTACAAGATTTCCTGGATCTTTCGGTAATTGCTGAGGTATTTAAAAAAACTCCACTAATTATGGTATTTCCTGATATTTCGAGAATTTCTGTGGTATTTTTGGAAACTCTACAAATTAAGGGATTTCCTGGATATTTGGGGAATTTCTGAGGTATTCTGGGATAACTCTACTAATTACGGGATTTCCAGGATATTTCGAGAATTTCTGAGATATTCGAAATGACGCTACTAATTAAGGGATTTCCTGGTTATTTTGGGAATTTCTGAGGTAGTTCGAAATGTCTCCACTAATTGTGGAATTTCCAGGATATTTCGGGAATTTATGAGGTATTTCAGGATAACTCTACTAATTACGGGATCTCCTTGATATTCGAGAATATCTGAGTAAATTAATGATGCCTCTACCATTACGGATTTCCCTGGATCTTTCGGGAATTTCGGAGGTATATCGGGATAACTCTACTAAATAAAGGGATTTCCTATATCTGAGGAAATTCGTGGTGACTCTACCAATTACGGGATTTCCTGGATCTTTCGGTAATTGCTGAGGTATAAAAAAAACTCCACTAATTATGGTATTTCCTGGATATTTCGGGAATTTCTGTGGTATTTTTGGATAACTCTACAAATTAAGGGATTTCCTGGATATTTCGGGAATTTCTGAAATATTTCAGAGAGACTCCACTAATTACGGGATTTCCTGGATCTTTCGGGAATTTCTGAGGAAATGCGGGATAACACCAATAATAACGGAATTTCCTGGATATTTCGGGAATTTCTGAGATATTTCTGAAAGACTCTACTAAATATGGGATTTCCTGGATATTTCGGGAATTTCTGAGGATATTCGGGATAAATCTACCAATTACGGGATTTCCTGGATCTTTTGGGAATTCCGAGGTACTTCGGGATGATTCTACCTATTACTCGATTTCTACTAGATCTACTAATTACGGAATTTCCTGGATCTCTTGGTAATTGCTGAGGTATTTATAAAAAAACTCCACTAATTATGGTATTTCCTGGATATTTCGGGAATTTATGTGGTATTTTTGGATAACTCTACAAATTAAGGATTTCCTGGATATTTGGGGAATTTCTGAGGTATTTCTGGATAACTCTACTAATTACGGGATTTCCAGGATATTTCGAGAATTTCTGAGATATTTCGAAATGACGCTACTAATTAAGGGATTTCCTGGTTATTTTGGGAATTTCTGAGGTATTCGAAATGTCTCCACTAATTGTGGAATTTCCAGGATATTTCGGGAATTTATGAGGTATTTCAGGATAACTCTACTAATTACGGGATCTCCTTGATATTTCGAGAATATCTGAGTAAATTAATGATGCCTCTACCATTACGGATTTCCTGGATCTTTCGGGAATTTCTGAGGTATATCTGGATAACTCTACTAAATAAGGGATTTCCTATATCTGAGGAAATTCGTGGTGACTCTACCAATTACGGGATTTCCTGGATCTTTCGGTAATTGCTGAGGTATAAAAAAAAACTCCACTAATTATGGTATTTCCTGGATATTTCGGGAATTTCTGTGGTATTTTTGGATAACTCTACAAATTAAGGGATTTCCTGGATATTTCGGGAATTTCTGAAATATTTCAGAGAGACTCCACTAATTACGGGATTTCCTGGATCTTTCGGGAATTTGTGAGGAAATGCGGGATAACACCAATAATAACGGAATTTCCTGGATATTTCGGGAATTTCTGAGATATTTCTGAAAGACTCTACTAAATATGGGATTTCCTGGATATTTCGGGAATTTCTGAGGATATTCGGGATAAATCTACCAATTACGGGATTTCCTGGATCTTTTGGGAATTCCGAGGTACTTCGGGATGATTCTACCTATTACTCGATTTCTACTAGATCTACTAATTACGGAATTTCCTGGATCTCTTGGTAATTGCTGAGGTATTTATAAAAAAACTCCACTAATTATGGTATTTCCTGGATATATCGGGAATTTATGTGGTATTTTTGGATAACTCTACAAATTAAGGGATTTCCTGGTTATTTTGGGAATTTCTGAGGTATTTCGAAATGTCTCCACTAATTGTGGAATTTCCAGGATATTTCGGGAATTTATGAGGTATTTCAGGATAACTCTACTAATTACGGGATCTCCTTGATATTTCGAGAATATCTGAGTAAATTAATGATGCCTCTACCAATTACGGGATTTCCTGGATCTTTCGGGAATTTCTGATGAATTTCTGGATAATTTTACAGATTAAGGGATTTCCTGGATATTTCGAGAATTTCTGAGGTATTTCGAAATGTCTCCACTAATTGTGGTATTTCCTGGATATTTCAGAAATTTCTGATTTATTTCGGGATGACGCTAAGAATTACGGGATTTCCTGGATATTTCGAGAATTTCTGAGGTATTTCGAAAAGTCTCCACTAATTGTGGTATTTCCTGGATATTTCGGGAATTTCTGATTTATTTCGGGATGACGCTACTAATTACGGGATTTCCTGGATATTTCGGGAATTTCTGAGGTATTGCGTAATGTCTCCACTAATTGTGGTATTTCCTGGATATTTCGGAAATTTCTGATTAGTTCGAGATGACGCTACTAATTACGGGATTTCCTGGATATTTCGGAAATTTCTGTGACATTTTTGGATAACTCTACAAATTAAGGGATTTCCTGGATATTTGGGGAATTTCTGAGGTATTTCTGGATAACTCTACTAATTACGTGATTTCCAGTGTATTTCTGGAATTTCTGAGATATTTCCGAATGACGCTACTAATTACGGGATTTCCTTGATATTTCGGGAATATCTGAGGAAATTCGTGATGACTCTACCAATTACGGGATTTCCTTGATCTTTCGGGAACTTCTGGGGAAATTCGGGATAACACCAATAATAACGGAATTTCCTGGATATTTCGGGAATTTCTGGGATATTTCAGAGAGACTCCACTAATTACTGGATTTCCTGGATATTTCGGGAATTTCTGAGGAATTTGTGGATGAGTATACTAATTACGGAATTTCCTGGATCTTTCGGTAATTGCTGAGGTATTTATAAAAAAACTCCACTAATTATGGTATTTCCTGGATATTTCGGGAATTTATGTGGTATTTTTGGATAACTCTACAAATTAAGGGATTTCCTGGTTATTTCGGGAATTTCTGAGGTATTTCGAAATGTCTCCACTAATTGTGGAATTTGCAGGATATTTCGGGAATTTATGAGGTATTTCAGGATAACTCTATTAATTACGGGATCTCGTTGATATTTCGAGAATATCTGAGTAAATTTGTGATGCCTCTACCAATTACGGGATTTCCTTGATCTTTCGGGAACTTCTGGGGAAATTCGGGATAACACCAATAATAACAGAATTTGCTGGATATTTCGGGAATTTCTGAGGTATTTCTGGATAACTCTACTAAATAAGAGATTTCCTGGATCTTTCGGGAATTTCTGAAATATTTCTGAAAGGCTCCACTAATTATGGTATTTCCTGAATATTTCGGGAATATCTGAGGAAATTCGGGATAAATCTACCAATTACGGGATTTCCTGGATCTTTAGGGAATTCCGAGGTACTTCGGGATGATTCTACCAATTACGGGATTTCCTGGATATTACGCGAATTTCTGTGGAAACTCGGGATGAATCTACTAATTACGGAATTTCCTGTATATTTCGGGAATTTCTGAAATATTTCAGAGAGACTCCCCTAATTACGGGATTTCCTGGATATTTCGGGAATTTCTGAGGAATTTCTGGATAACTTTACAGATTAAGGGATTTCCTGGATATTTCGAGAATTTCTGAGGTATTTCGAAAAGTCTCCACTAATTGTGGTATTTCCTGGATATTTCTGGAATTTCTGAGATATTTCCGAATGACGCTACTAATTACGGGATTTCCTTGATATTTCGGGAATATCTGAGGAAATTCGTGATGACTCTACCAATTACGGGATTTCCTTGATCTTTCGGGAACTTCTGGAGAAATTCGGGATAACACCAATAATAACGGAATTTCCTGGATATTTCGGGAATTTCTGGGATATTTCAGAGAGACTCCACTAATTACTGGATTTCCTGGATATTTCGGGAATTTCTGAGGAATTTGTGGATGAGTATACTAATTACGGAATTTCCTGGATCTTTCGGTAATTGCTGAGGTATTTATAAAAAAACTCCACTAATTATGGTATTTCCTGGATATTTCGGAAATTTCTGATTAGTTCGAGATGACGCTACTAATTACGGGATTTCCTGGATATTTCGGGAGTTTCTGTGACATTTTTGGATAACTCTACAAATTAAGGGATTTCCTGGATATTTGGGGAATTTCTGAGGTATTTCTGGATAACTCTACTAATTACGTGATTTCCAGTGTATTTCTGGAATTTCTGAGATATTTCCGAATGACGCTACTAATTACGGGATTTCCTTGATATTTCGGGAATATCTGAGGAAATTCGTGATGACTCTACCAATTACGGGATTTCCTGGATCTTTCGGGAATTTCTGAGGAAATTCGGGATAACACCAATAATAACGGAATTTCCTGGATATTTCGGGAATTTCTGGGATATTTCTGAAAGACTCTACTAAATAAGGGATTTCCTGGATATTTCGGGAATTTCTGAGGATATTCGGGATAAATCTACCAATTACGGGATTTCTTGGATCTTTTGGGAATTCCGAGGTATTTCGGGATGATTCTACCAATTACGGGATTTCCTGGATATTACGCGAATTTCTGTGGAAATTCGGGATGAATCTTCTAATTACGGAATTTCCTGTATAATTCGGGAATTTTTGAAATATTTCAGAAAGACTCGACTAATTACGGGATTTCCTGGATATCTCGGGAATTTCTGAGGAATTTCTGGATAACTCTACAAATTAAGGGATTTCCTGGATATTTCGAGAATTTCTTAGGTATTTCGAAATGTCTCCACTAATTGTGGTATTTCCTGGATATTTTAGAAATTTCTGATTTATTTCGTGATGACGCTACTAATTACGGGATTTCCTGGATATTTTGGGAATTTCTGAGGAAATTCGGGATGAGTGTACTAATTACGGAATTTCCTGGATCTTTCGGTAATTGCTGAGGTATTTAAAAAAAAACTCCACTAATTATGGTATTTTCTGGATATTTCGGGAATTTATGTGGTATTTTTGGATAACTCTACAAATTAAGGGATTTCCTGGTTATTTCGGGAATTTCTGAGGTATTTCGATATGTCTCCACTAATTGTGGAATTTCCAGGATATTTCCGGAATTTATGAGGTATTTCGGGATGACGCTACAAGTTACGGGATTTTCTAGAAATTTTGGGAATTGCTGAAATATTTCAGAAAGACTCCACTAATTACGGGATTTCCTGGATATTTTTTATTTTAATACCTTGTTTTAATATATTAATATTTTTCTCTTCAATATAATTTTTGTTGACAATTTCTTGTTTTTGTTTTCTGTCAATACTTATTTTTACAGTATCTTTGTTTTTAATTCTTCTTTATAATTTTGAGATTCTTCTATTACATTTTCTTTCGATATTGTATTTTTGTCAATATTGTGTCCGAAACCTTTTTTTAATCGCGAGCGAAGCGAGCGTTTATGGCTAGTTTTAATTAAAATACAATGTATGGCATCGTAAAAAATACTTGTCGATTATTCCGCTTTGATTTCAGTACTTTCTGTTGCAGAAACTTTTTATGGAGTTTAAACATAAAAAAAAATATATAACTATTTAATTAAAAATAATTGTTGCTTATGTCGATTTGATTTCAGTATATTCGATTGCAGAGATTTTATGGAGTTTAAACAAAAAAATATATAAATATTTAATTAAAGATACTTGTTGCTTATGTCGATTTGATTTCAGTATTTTCTATTGCAGAAACTCTATGAAGTTTAAGTAAAATATAAGTAGAAATAGGATTGGAGTAAGAATTAAAGATTTTTTTATCAGATAACATTTTTAAAAGTGTGATTAGAAACCATACTTTCGAATATGTGTAATGTATATAATATCGGTCTCTCCAAACTAAATGCTTTATTTTAAAATAAAGCAGGCCTATCGTATACTTTGTCCACTATGGCTGGTGGAATTTCCCAGAGCACGGCCTTTTAAAATAATTAAAGGCGTTTCGTCCTCGATCTCCAGCTTGATTCTAAAATAAAGCATTAAGTTTGGAGAGACCGATATTATATACATTACACATATACATATCACCGAACGATAAATTCATTTTATTTCATACTTTCGAATGTTGACACCTTCGTGGAAGGTGTTTTATATAAAGTACCGTCTAGAGGCACAAATTCTATGTGGAATATTTAATAATGTATAATAAAATTTATAACGGTAAACGAGTTACCGATCAGATGAGTAACCGAAAAGAGTATCGAGATTGATTTGCGCGCAGGGAACACGCGCGAGTATCGTGCGCGAGGAGAGTAACGGGATAGAGTTCGCGCGCGCACGGCAACAACATCGTGTTGACTACAGCCGAACATATTTTAGGACGGTAAAAAGTGAAGAAAGACTGGTGCGTTTCATGTGTGGGTGTGAGGTGTTTCTCCCCACCAACCTCCACGTCGGCGTGCGGAGCAGCACGGCCCAGATAAAGGCAGAAAGAAGGAAGCCAAGAGTCGGCCGCCTTTCCGACCGTTGGAGTGAGAGAGATAAGCACGAGAACGAGCTATCTCTCCGTTGCCCAGTCGTTTCCCGCCGAGGCGAGATATTTAGTTACGCGGTAAGTGGTGCATCACGTTTAGACCCGCGTGTCTATTTAATATTTCGTGTCCCGATTTACCTGGTACGGTCCAGGTGAGGAAGCGTTCCTCCTTTCCCCTTCTCGTGACAGTTCCCGCCCGGGTAGACAGGTCGGTGGTTCGCGGGAGCCATTTCACGAGAGAAGGCGCGCGTGACATAGGAAGCTTCTACGGCAAAGCTCTCTACGTCAGAGATACATACGTCACACGGTGTGACGTATGCCATAAGGTTAAGCAGCTGATCATTCCCAGATCGGTTGCTCGTAACTCGTTGGTTAATAGGTTTTAACTACTTTCTTTCGCGCTGACCTCGGGGGTAGTCATCGGTACGACTCCCCGTAAATTGTTAAAGTTGATTTACAGTTAATTTGTTAATATCTAATTGTTTATTTAATAAATTGACTCGGCGAGATAATCTTTCTCGCCGATTAACGTAAAATATCGATTGTTGATAGTGTTTTACCGATTACTATCCTATCCTACGAATACCACCCTCTCCGGTGTTTATCATAGTTGGCAATTTTGGGCATAGGGCCCAACACACGGTATCTAAGTCAAAAGAGGTATTTGACGTTGTTAACGGCATTGCACGGGAAACAAAGTGATTCCCGGCCGCATCGTGGGACTGCACACTTAAGGTTGGTAAGTTGGGACAAATTGGGCCTAACCGTGGGCCTTACATTTCCCCAGTACCCACCCCGTTACAAATTACTGAAAGTGAAACTCTTATAAATATATAAAAAATTTCTATTGACATCTACAAAATACTTGCCGTTGCTATTTTGATTTCAGTAGTTTCAATTGCAGAAACTTCTTATGGTTAAAATCGAAAATTACTTCAAAATTAAATCTATAGATCAAAAAATCATTTTTTACAGATTCGGAAAAATGAAAGGAAACTACTTGTCCAACCCACATTTTCTAACATGATTTTAACAAATCGAAAAATTTTACTATTATATAGCTTCCTCGTAAAGGAATGATTGTTGCAATATTATAACGAATATTTTATAAATTAAAATGTTTCATGTATAACCCATACATTTGAATCTATTATGAAAAAACGTGCTTAAGTCGTCTTTTCATTATGCTCATTGCATTTCGTTTTTGTATGTTTATTTTTGAAAGAAAACTATTCTAATCACAAAGAACCTAATACGTAAAAGTTTTGTAATTATGACGAACAATTCGTCCATAATTAGTGTGTACCGACACTTTTCGAAATAATCCATATAATACGAATTAACAATTAATAGTCTTTTTACTTATATAGACAGGAATAGAATCATATACTTTCCATATTATAAAAAGACTAACCCCATAAATTTCAGTAAAATCGATCAAAATTTGGCTGATTTATTATGTTTATTCATCTATAATACACTTTTGTTAGTGCCTTGAACGATTTTAAGTCACACAATGTTTGTTTTTACGTTAATACTTTTTATTTTAAGATGTGATAGCTAAATTACAGGGATCTACTTTTCAAAATCCAAAAATTTTCTGTAAATACGGAAATAAAAATCTGAAAAAAATTATACGTGATACCTGTTTCACCTAACCTTGAAATAAAAAAATCCTATACACATTAGTTCATATAATTATTAAATATTATACAGTTGCCAAAGAATCAAACACATATTGCCTTTATAGAAAATAAATATGTTTATTCAGTAACTTTAATACGGATGGAGAATTATAGAGTTACCACTATAACAGTTATAAAAGTTACAGAATTATTAATGAGTTTCCCAATTGCTAATGCATCAAACACATACGTTGGGTTTATATAGAAAATAATAAAAAATTGTTTTTAAGTAGCTATAATAAGGATGGAGAATGATAAGGCATCCACTTAATTATACTATATTTTTATAAATTATGTTAGTTAATGTGACTATCATTCATATTACACAGCATTGGAATAAAAATAATCCTATACATATGTTATATAACATAAGTATCGAACAGATATATTGGCCTTATTGAAAATAAAATGATTATTCAGTAACTTTAATTAAGATAGAGAATAATAGAGCGTCCACTTAAATGTAACATTATGTTTCTTTTTAATTATATATGTTAGTCAGTGTTACTATCAAACATTCAGGTCACACGGCACTAGAATAAGAATCATTATAGACATGTGAAAGTTACAAAATTATTTAATGGCTTTTACACTTACCAAACAACTGATATATTGATTTAATTAAATATTAAAAAAGGGATTCAATAAATATATAAGTAAAGAGAACAAAAACTTATCAACATTCTTTTAAATTATTTAAGTCAGTATATATAACTATTAAGCAATCATTTCACTTAACGTTGGAAAGAATATCATCCTATATGTGTTATAGTCCATATAATTATTAAATATTAGGTACTTGGCAAAGTATCCAACACATATATTGGCTTTATATAGAAAATAAATGATTATATAGTAATTTAAATTAGGATAGAGAACGATAAAGCATCCACTTAATTATAATAAATTGTTTTTTAAATTATATTGGTCAATGTGGAAAACATTGAGATATCATGAGGGATTCATTATAAAAACACAAGCATAAGTCCCTTTAAATAATATAAAACTTAAAGCAAACACATAAAATTATGTAAATAAAATGAAATAATAATATAATAAATATAATTAAAATAATATAATAATATACATTTACTTTTTGTACAATTTTTATAACATTATACTTTAAGATTAAAAAAAGTTGTACCATCACTTGGATGAAAATGAAAACATTGTTTTCATGGTTAGAATTTTATCAATGTTTGTCTTTGTCTCTCTCTCTCTCTCACTCTTTCTTTCGTCGAGAAGTCGAAGGTGGACATGCTGGTATACGATAAGAGCGACTATGAAGTCCTTATCTTGCAATAGTATCTGCATTGCAGTACAATAAAAAATACCGAAACGGAATAATGTGAGGTATTGGAAATAATTACGTAAATTAATAATTGTAATTCATAACTTTTCACACAAAATCAGCCGGACGATTCAGCTGTGACGAAAGTGTTCGCCTGAAACTAGCTCCCTCTCACGGCCACGTGTCAACTACTTCTACATGTTTTTACTTCTGTACGCATTCTCTCACGGACTGGAAAGCATTGAATCTCTTTCTATCTTATGGATTCTACATACTATTACTATCTCTTTTTGTTTCGAGTTGACTATATATATATATAAAAACGGAGAAGACAAAAATCGAGTAACGAAAATCGACATCCAATTTCTTTATCGCCGCTTCTCTTAATTATGCGTGAATGAATTCGGACAAAATGGGATGTAAACAGAAGATAAATAAATAGGCAAAGTAATGTTTCATAGATTTCAAGAAAATAAATAGTATATAATAAACGGTTATAAAATGAAAAATATGAGGACTGAGTTAGCTGTATATATGGCTTACGTGCCCATACTTGCGTCGGGCGCTATCGCGCCCTCTGATTATATGCGAAATAATAAATAAATGCAATATATGTATATAGTAAGCAATCACGCTTGAATTATGTAAAAGAGAAAAGGAAATATATATGCTATGCGTATCCGTGTATATATATATATATATATATCCTGCGTGTTAACAGAGCAACGATATATGTATACACTGTTAAAGCAGTATTGCAAATGCTAAAAAAAAAATTCGCGCTCAAACTAATTATTTGCAACAAGAAAAAAATGATAATTTCAGCTTGTTGGTAGCAACAATAAAAATTTAATTAAATTCGATAAGCTATTATTCAGCCACGCGGTCGAATCAAAATGGCCGTGCTTTGTCGACTCGCATGCTTGCTCAATCCCTTTATCAAAATATAAAAAAAAACACGCGTTGAGCGCCAATGTCACGTCGCACTGGGGATCAGGGTGCGAGTGATCAATTAAGTTTAAATTATTACTTATTCAGTAATTATTTAATGATATAACAGCGGGTACCAGTCGCGTACGCTCCGACGTTGGTTCGCTACTGAATTTAACGCTTAGTTGGATACACGTAATTATCTCGATATAATGATCCGAAATACGAACAACGGACGGCACGGCTGAAATACGCGTGTAGTAAGCCGGCTACTTCGCGCGCGAAGGGGGGAGAGGAAGAAGCTGGGGTACACTAAATTTACGCGGCGAGCAAGGCTAGTTGCATAAGGAAGAAGCTAGGGATACACGGGAGTTCGCGGCACACACACAGGCAAGGAAACGGCTCTCGAATTTGGCACTAGGTTGCACAAATCTTTGGCGATGCTGGCACAGGTGCAGCACACACAATTCGCTATGGCCTTTCTTTCTCTTTCTCGTTGTCGTCACGTCGATACTCTCGATCGGTAGTTCCGACTCGGCAGTCAAACGAGCTCTGAGCTCTCGTCGTCGTCGCCGCGAGAGAGTCGCTGCGCGCATGCGCCGTGACCACTTCGTGCGTACGCGGCCTTATGCCGCGTGCGGCTTACCGAAGATGTCCGCCGCGCACGAACGTCAATAACGACGGCGTGTTGGTCGCGACGACGAAGTTGCTGTTCTGCCTTCTCTTCGTGGTCTTCCTGGCTGCCTCCTACTCTCTTGGCGATCACTGGCTCGAGGACTCGGGAATTACGCCTCACCTAATAAATATTTTTCAAAAATTCCGACGGGGTTATACTCGAATTAATTTCCTGAACCGGAATATATATATATATATATAAAACGTTATTTTACGAAATTATAGGCAAGTTTGATAATCGATAAAATTAAATTTATATACAGAGTGATCCAAAAACATAGGTAACATATATATATATATATATATATATATATATATGTAAGGAATATCCTTAGTCTATTTGAATTGCGCGCGTGTAGGTCGGTAAATCAAATCTTTTAATATACCGACAGGTAAAATTTGCAGACAAGAATTGGCACGTGTCAATTAGTGCGGTTAATAAAGATATACCGAAAACAATGAATAAAACTTTATAAAAGTAATCTAAAGACAACCTTGTGAATAATAACATTGAATGTTGTTTCTTTGTTATTTACAGGTAAATAAACATTATTTATTAAGTATGTAATTATATTTTGTATAAAATAATAAAATTCTTTGTTATTTACAGAGAAACAATTCATGTATTATTCTAACCTAGAACCTATGAACATTATAAAACAACATTCTCGTTGAAAATCACAATGGACAAGTTGCAATTTAAGTTTACGTTGCTAGAAGCCTCGGATGGAAAATCCAACATATTATGTGTAACCAGACTCACCACGCCAGACGGTCGTGTGTATAAAATTCCACACGATTACATGAATGCAATCTACCACGAGGAGCTCGCTAAAACGCCTACGTTTAATAAGGTAAAGAAAGCATTAAAACAAAGACACCAAATGAGACAAGTATGGATTACTTTAACTAAAGAATTAAAAAATACTTATTTTGATAAAGAAGGAAATGTACAATTTAACGATGAATATTTAGAAGAATTGATTGAAAACAAAAATACTAGTGACGTGACAGCGAATGCAGCAGAAATACCATTAGTACAACTATTACAGAAATTACTTGAAAAAAGCGAAGAAAAATCGGAAAAAATAAACATTGGAAAATTAGCTAAAGAATTTACAATTGAAAAATTTGATGGTAAAAATTCGAATGCGAATCAATGGATGATTGAATTTGAAAAAGAATGTGAACGGTTTGATTTAAACATTGATAACAAAAAAATTGAAATTTTAAAATCTTTTATGGAAAAGGGGGCCGCAGATTGGTATAGTTGTACACTTCTCAAGCTTACAATTGAAGCAAATTGGGAAGAGTGGAAACAAAATTTTTGTAATACATTTGCCAGTAAAGGATGGTCTCAAATAAAATATGCATTAGCATTTAAATATCAGACAGGTTCATTGTTAGAATACTCTATAAAAAAAGAAAAAATTTTATTGCTAGTAAGAAAAACTATTGACAATGAAACGTTGATAGATCTGATTGCTATAGGTCTGCCAAATTATATAATTGATAAAATTGATAGAGAAAAATTAACAAAAACTGAAGACCTACATAATGAAATAAGTAAATTAGAACATTTAATGTACAAAAAAAATTTAGATATGAAAAAGAATAAACCAAACACAAAAGAGAAAAGTGAAAAAACACCTTGCAAAATATGTAAAGAAAAAGAAAAAGGAACACGTTTTCATTCTGAAACTGAATGCTGGTTTAAAGATCAAGAAAATAGAATTAATAAAGTCAAACAAGTAAATAATTTAACTTTAGACGTAGAACTAAGTGATGAAAATCCAAAAAACTAATAATACCACCATTGATTGAACTCCCAATAAAATTAAATGATATTTTAAAAATATCTGCTATCTATGATCCAGGATCAAATGTTACATTAATAAATTCAAAATTACTAAATTTAAAATCTACAAATAATGATATAAAAAAAGAAAAAACAAATTTGAGAACAATTAATGGTGTGTTTAAAACAGATGGATTAATAAAAATAAAAATAAAGATTCTAAATATAGAGGATCACATGGATGTGTTCATAATAAACAATAAAAATTTCAAACATGACTTTCTAATAGGATTAGATTGTATAAAGAAATTCAGACTGATACAAAATGAAAAATTAGAGATAGAACAAAAACATTCCGAATCTAATGATATAATAAATGAGTATCAAATCAATTTTAATGAACACATTGAAATAGGCACCTTCAACGTTTCAACAAACCACTTAAAACGTGATGAAGAAAAAGTAATAAAGAACCTAATAGACAAATATAAAAATATATTTGCAAAAGATAAATATGATATAGGTACTGTAAAAGATTACGAAGCTAGAATAGATTTGACAATAGATAAATACTGTAGTAAAAGACCATATAAATGTACAATCGAAGATAAAAAAGAAATAGAAGAACAAATTTCACAATTACTTAAAAGAAACCTAATAGAAGAATCATACAGCCCATTTGCTGCTCCAGTAACGTTAGCTTATAAAAGAGATGAAAATAAAAAATCTAGATTATGCATAGATTTTAGAGATTTAAATAAAATCATAATTCCTCAATCACAACCGTTTCCACTGATTGAAGACCTAGTAATAAAGACAAGAAATTGCAGTTTTTTTTCAAAACTAGATATAAATTCAGCATTTTGGTCTATCCCTTTACGAATTGAAGACAGAAGAAAAACAGGCTTTGTGACCCAAGAAGGTCATTTTCAATGGACCTGTTTACCATTTGGTTTAAAAACATCACCAGCTATCTTCCAAAGAATTTTAAGCAATATAATAAGAAAAAATAATTTATCAAATTTTACAGTCAATTACATAGATGATATATTAATATTTTCAAAATCTTTCAAAGAACATGTAGACCATCTATCAAAACTATTAGATGCAATTATGAAGGAAGGATTCCGATTGAAACTGTCAAAGTGCACATTTGCACTGGACTCTGTGCAATACTTAGGACATATAATTAAACATAACTCAATTTCTCCGATAAAAGATAATTTAATTTCCATAAGAAACTTTCCGGTCCCAGAAAATAAGAAAAATGTTCGACAATTTCTAGGAAAAATCAACTTTTATAACGAATATGTACCAAAAACGTCTCTAATTTTAGAACCGCTGCATAACCTATTAAGAAAAAATCAAAAATTTGTTTGGTCAAAAGAATGTCAAGAAGCCTTCGAATACATGAAAAATTTCCTTTGCACTCAACCAGTATTAACTATATTTGATCCAGACTTACCAATACACATATACACAGATGCAAGTTTAAAAGGTATAGGTGCAATATTAAAACAACCACAATTAAACGAGAATCCAATAACTGAAAAACCAGTAGCATACTTTTCAAAAAAACTGAATGAATCACAAAAAAGAAAAAAAGCAATTTACTTAGAATGTATAGCAATAAAAGAAACAGTAAAGTATTGGCAACACTGGCTTATAGGCAAACATTTTAAAGTATTTTCAGATCATAAACCATTAGAAAAAATGAATATAAAAGCGAGAACAGATGAAGAGCTAGGCGATCTTACCTATTATTTATCACAGTTTGATTTCGAAATAATATACCGTCCAGGTAAAGATAATTTAGAAGCAGACTGCTTAAGCAGAAATCCAGTATTAGAGTCTGAAGAAGACGAAGAGGATAAATTGAAGATTGTAAACTTAATTAGTTTAGAAGATATTTTAGAGAATCAAAAAAAAAAATAAAGAGATAGAATCCAACAAAGACAAACTAAAGTATAAAAATAATTTGTATTATAAAAAATCAAGAAACAAAGATAAAATTTTCTTATCAGAAGAATTTAGTAAACAATTAATAAAAGACACGCATAAGAAATTTTGTCATATTGGAATAAACCAAATGAAAAATAAGATACTGCCGTATTATACAGCAACAAATATATCTGAAAATATAAAGAAAGCCTGTAGATGTTGCGAAGTATGTATACAAAATAAGTCAAGAAGGCAAGACAAAATTGGGTTAATGTCACACCTTGGCCCTGCAAAAAAAACCTTTTGAAATAGTCTCTATCGATACAATAGGTGGATTCGGTGGCTTAAGATCTACAAAAAAATATTTACATCTCTTAGTAGATCACTTTACAAGATATGCTTGCATATTGACATCAAAAACACAAAATGCAAATGATTTCATTAAATTAACAGAAAATGTACTACGAGACCATAATATTCAAATACTTCTAACAGATCAATATCCAGGTATAAATTCTAAAGAATTCAAAAATTTCTTAGAAGAAAAAGGGGTTACAATGATCTTTACAGGAATTAATGCACCATTTTCGAACGGTCTAAACGAAAGACTTAACCAAACTTTAGTAAATAAAATAAGATGTGCGATAAACGAAGAAAAAAAGAAGTGTGGATGGACAACTATAGCAAGAAATTGCATAAACCAATACAATGAGACCGAGCACACGGTAACAAAATTTAGTCCGAAATATTTATTAAATGGTGAAGATACATCAGCACTACCAAATGAACTAAAAAAGAATAGAGATTATAATCAACTGGAAAACGATAGAGAAACTGCATTTAAAAACAGTATAAAATACCATGAATATAATAAGAAATTATATGACAAAAATAGAAAAGAACACGAATTTATGTTAGGAGATTTAGTATACATTGAAAATGGTAACCGAATGAACCGAAAGAAATTGGATATGCTAAGAATCGGGCCATACAAGATTTTAAAGAAGATATCAAACTCAATGTATGAAGTTAATACAGGACACAAAAAGTTAGAATCAAATTTATTCCATATTTCAAAATTAACTCCATCTCCTTAACTCAAAGGTGGTAACTACTAAGTGGTATATAATAGTCTATATTATTTTGTAATTATTATTAGTTATACCAAATTTTTGTACCAAAAATGTCTCCAGGAGGGGAGATGTAAGGAATATCCTTAGTCTATTTGAATTGCGCGCGTGTAGGTCGGTAAATCAAATCTTTTAATATACCGACAGGTAAAATTTGCAGACAAGAATTGGCACGTGTCAATTAGTGCGGTTAATAAAGATATACCGAAAACAATGAATAAAACTTTATAAAAGTAATCTAAAGACAACCTTGTGAATAATAACATTGAATGTTGTTTCTTTGTTATTTACAGGTAAATAAACATTATTTATTAAGTATGTAATTATATTTTGTATAAAATAATAAAATTCTTTGTTATTTACAGAGAAACAATTCATGTATTATTCTAACCTATAACCTATGAACATTATATATATATATATATATATATATATATATATATATATATATATATATATATATATATATATATTTATCCCAATAGGGGTTTATGCAGCCCAAGAAAGAGAGGGAAGATGCTTACTTTAGCACGTGCGAGAGAGACCTTCGGGGTTATGCAGCCCGGGCTGCATAAACCTGCCATACTCCCAGTGGGTGTAAGGGAGATAGGGTTATTGGACAGTAACACGTCGGGCTGCATAACACCCGGTGGGGAAATATATATATATATATATATATATATATATATATAATTTTATCGATTATCAAACTTGTCTATAATTTCATAAAATAACGTTTTAAGCATAATGAATTAAATTGTTTTAATGTAATCGTTACATCTAGGCATACAATATTACTTTAGAATATCAAAAAAAATTGTTAATTATAATGAAACAATTTGATTGAATAAAATAAAAATTTATAAATATTATGTAAACAAAATTTATACTTACTTGGACTGGTCAATCTATTGTGTATATACGTATATATGTGTAACACGCGGGTTATCGTAGCAGAACTATATACGGTACTATACAGGGTGATCCAGAAACATAGGTAACATATATATATATTCCGATTCAGAAAATTAATTCGAGTATAACCCCGTCGGAATTTTTAAAAAATATTAATTAGGCGAGGCGTAATTAATTTTTGAAATGGGCCAATCAGAGGCCGGATTAGGGAAGAAAGGTGAGCGGCGTTGCCGCGCGAGACTAATGCAACAGGTCAACGAGCGAAGCGGCCGAGGCGCTTGAACATAGCTAATGCGTATAGCAGAAGCGAAGATCGCGAAAGCGAATGAATCGCAAAATATATTTTACGAGATTGATTGTATGAATAAAATGTACAATCAAGGAAATGATTTTTATTTAAGTTTGAATTATACCGCAGATTAATAAATTCATTACTACTATTATTAATTTACTTACTAAATCTATGATACGCGTGCGTTATAAATATGAGATTATTACAGTTTTTAATCTCATCGTATTTACATTAATTTATTGAAACCTTTATGACGAATTTTAAGACAATAAAATTTTGGATTGAATTAAGTTTTGTGTACAATATAGCCAATAAATACGTTTACCATAAAGATATATCGCTACATTTTGGAAATATATTAATTAATTTTGCAAATATATTGGCAATAATATTGCTAGGTAAATAATTCCTAGTCCGTGTAAAATGAAATTTAGCTCAAGCCTCAATTCTCCGTTTAAAAAACATAATGCTACCGCGAGCGCTCTCCGATGTTCGCGCACATCAAATTTTGTGTTCGCGGAGTAAGCCCGCCGCGGGCGCTCTCCGACGTTCGCGCTCATCAAATTTTGTACTCGCGGAGTAAGCCCGTCGCGAACGCTCTCCGACGTCCGCACTGCAGAGCAAACGTGCTCGAAAAAAGTTACTTCGTTAAAATTACAATTCATTGTGTTTCAGACTTAATAAATATTTTGGAAAACTTGTTCCAAATGTTTAGGATAATAATTGCAATAGTCTGGCTGTTGAATTGAATTGAGTGTTCAATATACAAAATTCCAATGAATAACTACCATAAATTCGCAATATATTGGTAATATATTAGCAATAATATTGCTAGTAAGTTAATTCCGAGTCCGTGTAAAATAAAATCTAGCTGAACCCTCGATGAAGTTTTATAATAGTCTGGGAATCATCTAGCTATAGTATATCTATAATATGTTTACGTTTACCAAATATTTTTAAACTGATTTTTTATAATATATTAGTATATGCTGAACAAATCGATATCATTAAAATTAATTGGATCATATCTTTACTAAAAATCGGTATTATGAGAAATCGTGGATTTATGTCACGCATCTTAGTAATTATTCGGATGACCAAAGACAGACGTTCATTCACGGTTTCATCCACTTGAGGTAATAAAAATCATCGATTCGTCGGTAGTATTGACAATTTGGACGACACGAAACATATTGGCGATATATTGATAATACTTTGGCAATATGTTGGCAACATATTGGCAACATATTGGCAATATATTGACAATACTTTGGCAACATATTGGCAATATATTGGCAACATATTGGCAATATATTGACAATACTTTGGCAACATATTGGCAATATATTGGCAACATATTGGCAATATATTGATAATACAAATAGTAAATACCCGCGTAAAACAATTAAAGTTTATATGAACTTTATATCAACTTTAGGTTTGGCTAAACTTGATATGGGGTTGGCCAACGAGACTGAGCCGAACTTGTGCAATTGACTGTTCAAGTTTGGCGAAAGTATATCAAATGTTCAGCTGAAAGTCATATAAAGTTTTTACAAAGTTTTTTTACAATTACTGACAAATAAAATATAGTTTATACTAAGTTTAGCTGAACTCAATATTAACGTGATAGCAAGTTCAGGTTTATAAAGTCATATAATGTTGATATCAACATACCCAAAGAAAAATTTCAAGTATCTTCTTTAACTGACATCAGTAAGATTACATCAGTTAGAAAAATGGTGAAAATAGATACTTTGTGGTTTTTTAAATTTCTTCTTTCAGGTTATGTCTTCAAAACTAAGGAAATGGACAACACTTTTCAGTGACGGATTCGAATTTTTTGGAATATATCTACAGTTTTTCTAACCGATGTATTCTTACTAATGTCAGTTAAAGCAGATATTTGAAATTTTTCTTTGGGTATGTTGATATCAACATTATATGACTTTATAAACCTGAACTTGCTATCACGTTAATATTGAGTTCAGCTAAACTTAGTATAAACTATATTTTATTTGTCAGTAATTGTAAAAAAACTTTGTAAAAACTTTATATGACTTTCAGCTGAACATTTGATATACTTTCGCCAAACTTGAACAGTCAATTGCACAAGTTCGGCTCAGTCTCGTTGGCCAACCCCATATCAAGTTTAGCCAAACCTAAAGTTGATATAAAGTTCATATAAACTTTAATTGTTCTACTATTTGTATTATCAATATATTGCCAATATGTTGCCAATATATTGCCAATATGTTGCCAAAGTATTGTCAATATATTGCCAATATGTTGCCAATATATTGCCAATATGTTGCCAAAGTATTGTCAATATATTGCCAATATGTTGCCAATATGTTGCCAACATATTGCCAAAGTATTATCAATATATCGCCAATATGTTTCGTGTCGTCCAAATTGTCAATACTACCGACGAATCGATGATTTTTTATTACCTCAAGTGGATGAAACCGTGAATGAACGTCTGTCTTTGGTCATCCGAATAATTACTAAGATGCGTGACATAAATCCACGATTTCTCATAATACCGATTTTTAGTAAAGATATGATCCAATTAATTTTAATGATATCGATTTGTTCAGCATATACTAATATATTATAAAAAATCAGTTTAAAAATATTTGGTAAACGTAAACATATTATAGATATACTATAGCTAGATGATTCCCAGACTATTATAAAACTTCATCGAGGGTTCAGCTAGATTTTATTTTACACGGACTCGGAATTAACTTACTAGCAATATTATTGCTAATATATTACCAATATATTGCGAATTTATGGTAGTTATTCATTGGCATTTTGTATATTGAACACTCAATTCAATTCAACAGCCAGACTATTGCAATTATTATCCTAAACATTTGGAACAAGTTTTCCAAAATATTTATTAAGTCTGAAACACAATGAATTGTAATTTTAACGAAGTAACTTTTTTCGAGCACGTTTGCTCTGCAGTGCGGACGTCGGAGAGCGTCCGCGACGGGCTTACTCCGCGAGTACAAAATTTGATGAGCGCGAACGTCGGAGAGCGCCCGCGGCGGGCTTACTCCGCGAACACAAAATTTGATGTGCGCGAACATCGGAGAGCGCTCACGGTAGCATTATGTTTTTTAAACGGAGAATTGAGGCTTGAGCTAAATTTCATTTTACACGGACTAGGAATTATTTACCTAGCAATATTATTGCCAATATATTTGCAAAATTAATTAATATATTTCCAAAATGTAGCGATATATCTTTATGGTAAACGTATTTATTGGCTATATTGTACACAAAACTTAATTCAATCCAAAATTTTATTGTCTTAAAATTCGTCATAAAGGTTTCAATAAATTAATGTAAATACGATGAGATTAAAAACTGTAATAATCTCATATTTATAACGCACGCGTATCATAGATTTAGTAAGTAAATTAATAATAGTAGTAATGAATTTATTAATCTGCGGTATAATTCAAACTTAAATAAAAATCATTTCCTTGATTGTACATTTTATTCATACAATCAATCTCGTAAAATATATTTTGCGATTCATTCGCTTTCGCGATCTTCGCTTCTGCTATACGCATTAGCTATGTTCAAGCGCCTCGGCCGCTTCGCTCGTTGACCTGTTGCATTAGTCTCGCGCGGCAACGCCGCTCACCTTTCTTCCCTAATCCGGCCTCTGATTGGCCCATTTCAAAAATTAATTACGCCTCGCCTAATTAATATTTTTTAAAAATTCCGACGGGGTTATACTCGAATTAATTTTCTGAATCGGAATATATATATATGTTACCTATGTTTCTGGATCACCCTGTATATACAGAACTATATATGGTAGTTACTGGAGATTATGGACAAGTCAGAATAGAATATGATAGAATGAGTATAATGACACTGTTGCGGGATGGTCTTATATACCTTACTTGATGTTCTTACTTCTCTTGCGCAAGAACAGCCTCAGCACAATAGTACTTACCACATAATCTTGAAATTTAAAAAGCAATTGATGTTCTGAGGTTAGTCTGCTATATACAATTTGTAATAAATAAGTTATAATTTTGCTTTGTATTTCAGTCATTTATTAATTTTTTTTTTCATTTTTGACATTAAAATACATAAAATTAATAAACATAAAATATAAATAAATTCTGTTGATAAACAAAATTTTTTTGTTGCATATCATATATGCAATTTAATCGGCTATTTTACAAAAATGGACGGAGTGAACAAATCATATTGTTGTACGACCTGTATTGACTTGAATAGATACAAGTATAAATGAGATTAAACTTTTTTAATTTTTATTTTGTGTATAACCATTTTGATAATATGCATTCAAGCAGCGCCAAGTAAAGTTTATAAGTATCCTTGTACATTCTTAAGTGTATAAACTACATTGCTTTTGCCTTGGTAAGAAATTGTTGGTCTTTCAGACACCTCTTAAATTATAATTAAATTTATATTTTAATTTTTAATGAATCATTATAATTAATTTGTCCTCATTTTACCCATGTAATTTAGAATAATTACAAAATTAAATTTACCAATATACATAAAGTAATTTATGAAAATATATAATTTGACAACTTCTTTGATGTCAAAGCTACGCTTGTACTTCATTTTGATTTAGGAACTCCGAACTGGAA
The DNA here is from genome assembly GCA_026168455.1 of Theocolax elegans. Lineage (NCBI taxonomy): Eukaryota > Metazoa > Arthropoda > Insecta > Hymenoptera > Cerocephalidae > Theocolax > Theocolax elegans. The sequence goes on from CM047430.1 coordinate 96,306, forward strand.
GATCTAAGGTTATTTATCTAATACATATAATTCACATTATTTTACTTAAATTTAAGATCCGTACAGAAAACAATTATTTATACTTACTAAAACAACTTAAAAACAACCTTCATAAGTCTTTAAAATTACATTTTCAAAGATAAAAACTATAAAAAAATTAAAATAGATATAATGTCAATTATTAAAATTAATTGAATGTGTGACGTGGTGGATCTGTATGAGTACAGATCCCGTCACTTAGGGCTCTGTAGTACCGACGCGGCCAGCGCAAGAATCGGCACTTGGCATATGGTGCGCGTATCGGTAGGCAGAAGACATGGAAAAGTACAGCTACGACCAATTGCGGGCGTAGCGCAGTGGTAGCGTGAACGCCTTCGGATCCGAAGGGGCTCGGGTTCAAGACCTGACGTCCGTTCCTTTTTTTTAATTTGTAGCAAATGAGTCTCATTGTTACATGGCGCCCAACATAAACGTACCCATATCCTTCCAGCACCCTAGTTTCCTAGTTTCTAAGTTTTAATGATTCCAGCATAGGCTTCTGCTTTACCTACGACCCGGCTCCCTACCCTTTCGTCCTAATATTACAATGAATCCAGGGATATTCATCGTTTAGGCGGGGGGGGAGTTGTGACGTGGTGGATCTGTATGAGTACAGATCCCCGTCACTTAGGGCTCTGTAGTACCGACGCGGCCAGCGCAAGAATCGGCACTTGGCATATGGCGCGCGTATCGGTAGGCAGAAGACATGGAAAAGTACAGCTACGACCAATTGCGGGCGTAGCGCAGTGGTAGCGTGAACGCTTTCGGATCCGAAGGGGCTCGGGTTCAATCATGTGACGTGTCCACTGGGGATTAGGGTGCAGTCACGAAATAATACAAAAAAGAACAAATAAACGATTGCAGGTTTTTTGCACTCAAGGTGCTCACAAGTAATACACGGCAAAGCAGCGGCTTTGCCGTTCAAAATTGCCAGTCACGTTGGCCGCGGTCGCTCGCGTTCGCGCGATTGCGGGCCGTCCCGCACCTAACCACGCGTCGCGCACACACACTTAAAGGAAGCTGGATTTGGGAGGAAGGAGCACGGCTCACCTGGACGCTCGTCTCCTGGATCTCTCGGACACACACGTATTTTGTAAAATTGCTGTATCTCGTGTTACACGATCGGTGGTCGGTCGCAGTCTGTCGAGTATCGGCACGCACGAAGCGAGAGAGTTTTCCCTCGGCGTATTACGCAGGCGCGCCTACTCTCGCGTCTCGAGTCGTGCGCGCTCGGCTCAGTTCATACTGGCCGCTCGGGCCATGATTTCACTGCCTCAACGGAGATGTCGTCGACGACGTTGACTTCGTGGTGCTGGATGGCGATTGAGTAACTGCAGCCCTGCTGAGAATACTATCTGCGAGGTAAGCGTTTAAATCGTTCCTTATTACCTCGATTTTAAGCTAATTCGAGCCCCCCGAGTTTCTTTATTGCAGGTGCCGTATGTTATCAATACGGGATCTTCGGCTCGGAGTGTCCGGACAGCTGGAGCACATCGGCGTCTCATAACAGCCCTCAGTGAGCGGAGCACGGCAGCGGTGAATCGTCGTCGTCCTATGGAGTGCCGCCGAGGTAATTTACCTACTTTCCTCGGGCTCTATATAGATGTTTGTTTGTGTCTGCCATAACCGCAAACTAGACATGTCATCTCCTTTCCTTTTGGTCCTGCTGACATACCTGGGAGAAGCTATGCCTGGTTATAGCTTCTCCATCCTCGTTCCTTAGTAGTCGACCACCTTGGTAATTAATTACCGTTTCAGGTACTCTGATTGGCAGTACACCGTGGCTTGAGCGCAAGGGCGCTACCTCATTCCAAGGCCTGAAGTCTTCACCTGGGCTGCTCAACATCGGAGGCTTCTCTTGGGTGCTGGAGAGGGCAATCAATGCTGGATGGGACCTGCGGATATGGTACGGGTCATTACTGGAGCTATTACGGGTGCTGGAGAAGACATAAGGATGCTGGATCAACGGAGCAGTGTGTGTGTGTGTGCAATTGTGCGCAGTCAGGAGTCGCATCTCCTTTGCTTCGGGTTTTCCTGCTTACTACGCACTGTAAGCCTATATCGGTTGCACACATTCGCATATGTGTGTCTAATAGGACTTAATTGGTATGTATAGCACGCTTACTTCGCATAGTAAGCTTGACAGGTGCTATACTATACCTTGTCTCGCTAGTTTATTTCTAAGTGACATGTAGTATAACTACAATGTCACAACTCCCCCCTCCCAAACCGAAGTTATACCTTACTTCGATTTAGAATACGCAAGGGGATGCACATTGCACACAGAAGTATGAATACAATACTAGCGATCAAAACGATTCTAAATAGATCCTAGTACGTAAAAACTTAACCTAAGATAGCCGGTGCTATCTACAGCGGTGTAAAGTGTAACTGTCTGTGTTGTTTGTGTCGTAAAATAAATTATTTAATTTTTTTTTTTTTTGTTTTCGCATACCTTACTATTAAACTTCAAAAGAATAACAAAAAAAATGTTCCAATTGATAAGTGTAATGGGTTTCTTGAATTCTGGAACACTGGAATCTTGAACAGCTTTTCTTTTAGAGTTAATCTGTGTAACCGTGTATCACGCTGAGTGTGTAATTATTATTTTTCCGATAACTAAATTACTTTATTCGATTCGAATTACGTGTGACTGGCTTACAAACTCTTATCACGCTCGCTTTCCGACCAATTCCGAAATTCGCGACATTCATAACCCAAACTAACATGAAACAATCATCCCAAAAAAAAATGTATTAGAATAGAAAACTTTCATTCATTACTAACCTGGTGAGTTGCTCTCCTCTTTCGAAAGTGGCTTTACGTCGAGATTAAATAATGACATGAATTTGACTATAATAATGAAACTATTATGAATAACTAATAGTGAATCAAACACATTATTTGGTTTTCTTAATTAATTCATTTTTTTAATAATTAAAAATTAATTCATTATACTTTGTGAGTTTGTATGTAATTCGAAATAATTAATTATTGTATTAACTAACATTGTGTGTACATTTTCTCTATTTCTGGGAATGGTGTGGGTCTTAAGGGAGTAAAATACAAGTCATATTTCAATAGTTTTATCAATTTAATGAAATAATAAGGAAAAAAAAAACAATTTTACAATTCCCTATTTGGGATGAATCCTCAGGGCTTGTACCCATTCTTCCTGGCACTCCGGACAGGCCTCGATGGTCGTCCCGGTCCTGCCACATCCGCGGCAAAACTTGGTCCTTGCCTCCGGACACCTCTGCCAACTGTGGTTCCTGCTTCCACAGTTCCAGCATCCCTGCATTCTACGGCCACTGTACGCCGTTGGACGTGGGGCCAGGGTGCTGGACACGGCAAGGTTCTGGGCCGGAAGCATCCAGGTTCGCTGGGATCGTCGGGGGGGTGTTAGGGATCTGGTGCTGGATGGTGAGGGTAATTGGGGTGGTGGGGAAATTTTCAGGGACAAGAGGGATGGGATAGCTGGGGAAACCGGTCCCGTACGGCGTTCTTCGGGAGGTGGAGTGTTTTGACGGGGTGCTCGAGGGGCGTTTTGGATAGGGGCCAATAGGGGTGGGGGCAATCCAGAAAGGGTAAGGGAAGGGGTATACGGGATAGGGATAGGGACAAAATGCACAATGCGCATTGCATGGTCTTGGGAGGGGTCGTGGTATACTTGGGTAATGGGTCTGGGGAATGCGGGAATGGGGTCGGGAGATTGCGGCGCAAGGGGTTGGGGACGGATCACAGGGAATGGGACTAGGAAGCTGGTGCTGGATGGGGTTGGTGAGATGATGCTGGAGGGGGCTGTGGTGCTGGATGGGGTTGGGGTTGAGGCACTGGTGTTGGAGGAGGCGGTGGATTCACCGGAACCTGCTGTTGCTCGCATGGCGCAGGCGGCTTTCCGTGGCCGACCTCGGCGCCTTGGAGGTCTCTCGCCACCGGCTCCCTCGTCTGGCTTCTTCTTCTTCCCCGAGGATGTGGGGCTCTGTGCCGCGGGAAGCTGTCGCCGTAGTGGCTCGGCGTCTCCGTCACATCCGCCCGGTATGGCACGTAACCCCGGTACCGATACCCTTCCGGACTCTTCTCCTTCTTCGGAAGCGTCCGTTGAGGCACCGGGGACGGTGGTGCTGGAGGTGTCGCTGGGGTGGGTAGCATTGCTACGTTTTGGGGAGGCGGGTAGATCGGCGCCTCGCCCATCAGAGGTCGTGGAACTGCCGACGTTCCGCCTCTTCCTCCCCTTCCTCGTAGGCTGCTTCGCCGTTGTAACATCTGGAATAGACATGGGATTGATATTTACCTTTCGGGGCGGAATGTATCGCTTAATATCCTCTATGGATATTTCAGTTCTTTTCTTTGTATCGTCATCTTCTACGATATAAACAGTAGGGGATTTAATTTCGACTACTGTTGCTGGACCTACAAATTTCGGAGCCTGTTTGGCTGCAAAATTTCCTTCTGCAGAAGATTGTACTCGATTTAATCTAACTATTTTATCTCCTATCTGGTAAGTAATATCCCTTCTATTCCTGTTATAATATTTGGCTTGCCTAGCAGTGGCTTTATACATATGATGTTTAACTAAATCGTGAAGAGCTGGAAGTCTCTTCATACGATCTGACCACTTTTCTGAGTCTTCAGGAAGGATAGGAATGGGATTTTCGAGGTGCTTTCGGATTAGGATGGATGGTTCCGGATTTCTACCCAAATTCATAAACGCTGGTGTTGTTTTAAGCGACAAGTGAATCGTTGTATTAAAAGCGAAACAAAATTCCTTTAAATGCAGATCCCACTCTTTATGATCTTCAGCTAAAAAGCTGTTAATCATAGGCTTTAAATTACGGTTTAGTACACAGACCATGTTCATTTACAACATAACCAAGATATTTTACTTTGGCACAGCAAAATTCTGACTTATCTCGATTAAGTTGTAAATTCACTTCTTTTAACGCCTTCTGTACTTTACTTAACCAGAAAACATGATCTTTAAACGTTTGGGTCACAATAATTATATCGTCTAAGTACACGAAAACATGTGGTTCCCAATCTGGTTTGATTAGTTTTTCCATGATCTTCTGGAAAGTAGCTGGAGCGTTTGTTAAGCCATAGGGCATTCTCTTGAAGTGGTGTAGGCCTCGTCCCGGTATGCCAAATGCAGTTATTTCTTTACTGCCTTCTTCCAGTAAAATCTGATGATAAGCTTGCGACAAATCTAATTTTGAGATATACTTTGCTCCTCTTAACTTATCTAGTATATCATCCATATTTTTTAATGGATAAGCAAATCTTTTTGTTACTTTATTGACCTGTCGATAGTCAATACAAAATCGGTATTTGCCGTCAGCTTTTGGTACTATTACTGGGCAACTACACCAAGGACTCTCTGATGGTTCTATTATGTCTTCTTTTAACATACGGTCTACCTCTTCTTGCCCTGCTTTCAACATCTTTGCTGAGTACTTTCTCATCCTTTGTCTTATAGGCTCGTGACCCTGGACATCTATTTTGTGGTAAGCCAAAGTTGTCGCACCAAGTATTTTCGGGGTTTTCGGGATAAGACTGTCTAGGACCTTTTTTATTTCTTTTTCCTCTTCTTCTGACGCTTGACGAAGGCCATCTATACTAGCTAGTGCTGGAAGGTAGCTGGGATCTTGCCCATAGGGATAAAACTGATGAACTTCCCCTGCTGGTGTCCACCATGTGTCGTTTCCGAAGTCTATCTTGAGTTCAAATAAACGTTTGAAATCAATTCCCAAGATACATTCTGCAGTCCATCTGCTACTCGGAAAGGTAAGGTCTTCTCAATTCCATCGATACTAACCGTTACGTCTAATTTTCCTTCCACAGGAACTGATATCCCATTGGCTACGCTTACGGCGCCCTTGCAAGGTTTAAATTTCCCGCTAAACTGTTTTCCTAAACCGTTTCCTATATAGGATGTAACGGTCACGCTGGGGATTAGGGCGTGGCGTCAAAGGCGAAATAAACAAGTAATTAATAAGAAAATGATATTAATTTATTATAAAAAAGCACTATAGAATTTGGGCGCCAGCCGCGTACGATCGCGGCGAATTTATACGGTTAAGCTCGGCTGCGTACGAGTTGCTGCTGCTTGCTGCGCGAGGGGTGGGGAGGGGAGTAAAGGGGAAGCACACTTACAGTCAGGAGAGATCGTGAAATACCGGTGCAGGGCGTGCACCCACCTTATTACAGTGGAGATCGTCTCCTGGAGTTGCTGCTCTGCGGTCAATGCTCTCACACACACACACTCAAACTCTCGAAAATAAGGTCTATAATCGGTCGCGGATCGGTTGTTAATCCTGCCTCGATGGCGTCCCGATGAGCTCTCTCGAGCTCGGGCTCGTTCGCCGCTTCGCTGCTCGGGCCCGACGTGCGCGCGCAGCTTCTCGCGTCGAGTCGCCCGTCGGCCGCCGTCGTCTCGCGCGCCTCGTGTAGTGAGTGCTCGCGGCCATGTTGATCAAGGCGGACGACGTTACCGGGCTGCTGCTTCCCACGGAGAGGACGATGTTCCCGGTGATGCTGTTACCCAGGTAAGCCTATATGATCGTTCCTCCGTGTTGTATAATGTATCGGCTAATGAGTCTGCTCTGTTACAAATGCAGACGGGACGGCCGATCTTCGAGTCTTTTCTCTCTCTCGCTCTCACGGTGGCTGCTCAGCTGGTGCGCGTCGGGTCGGTGATTGCTGCTCTTCGTCGGTGCTGCGTTGCTGCGGGGATTCTGGCTGCTTCTCAGGTGAATATCTATCTCCCGAGGGAGTGCTGCTCATTATTTACTAATTATTAACTGAGAGTTATGGTAATGTTATGATTACCATAACCTCACTTCCAATCCTCTCCTAGCATGTAGCTGTCAGTTACTATGTGCACTACATGCTTCCTTGTTTCCTTCTAATTAGGATTCTTATTAATTATCTAACTGTTTCACAGCTTCCTGGATGTCTTGTTGCTGCTCGTGCTGCTCCATCTGGCACCTTGGGCCATCGTAGGCTGCTTCATGGTCCAGGTGCGAAGCCTCCTGGGAGTTGTGTCGCCTCTCCTGACATGCTGCTTTATTGTGCTACGTGGAAGGAATCAAGAGAAGTATTGGGGATTTGGGGAGCTTCGGGTAGGTTAGGTAGGCTTAGAGATGTGAGGGTAGGTAGGTTAGTTTGTATTGGGACTCGCTCGCTTATTACTTTGACAGGTATTACATACCTTGTCACAACTCCCCCCCACCAAACTGAAGTTACGCGGAAGTCGTAACTGAATTTTAAAACTAACTAACTAAAGGATAATAAATTAAATAAATACTTAATTACTAAAACTAAAAAAACATGATATGCTATTATCGCTGCGAGTAATGGTGGGGAGAGTAATGCTGCTTCTTAATTAACTTATTTCAAACTAGTAGCCGGTGCTACTGTTGCGGTGTGCTCGTGTTTAGTCTCCATGACTATTCTGCTTGGCTGCTATCTGTGTTAGTGTACACGGTGTATGTGATTTAATTTTGCTCTTATATTGCGCTTATAAGTACGATTGGCTGGGCCCTTACATTATATTTATTATATCTTACCGCTTGGAGAGCTCATTTCGCGTTCGCGACACTCTCATACTGCATACTTACATGTTTTCTCTCATTCCTATGAAACATTTTATTTAATAACAAAAATTAAATTCTTAAATGCAAATAAAATATCGATTTTTATATATTATGCTACTACTAATTTATAAGATTGGTGCATGCCTTGCTGCTTCTTTGCCATATTGCTGCTACTGTGTCATTATTTTGCTTGCTTATTAAGTCATTAAAAAAAAAAATTTTCTTAAGACACGTAATTAATAAGAAATTTGTGCATATTATTTCTTGGCTGCTGGGGCATTTGTTAGTACTGTTAGTACATTAAGCTGCTGTTAGTAAAAAAGTAAATAGGAAGAGAGAATGTAGGGTTTAATGTTTTGCTGCTTGCTGTGGCTGCTTGCTAAAGATAAAAGGGGGTATTTTGGATATTACTTCCGGGGTCTGAGCTGACGTTTGGGTGGGCTGCTAGGGGACATATTGGTATCAGATATTATTTTCTTGGGACGACCTCTTTTACGGGTAATTGGGTTATTGGGCGGATTCGTGATTCGGATGCTTTGCGATAATTGCTGCTGCTGCGTTTGTGGACATTGGGGTGGAATTACATTTCGGGGAGGGACGTACCGCTTTAAATCGCTAATATGAACTTTAGTTTGTCGTTTGCTGCTCTCATCCTCCACTAAATAAATGCTAGGGGAGAATATTTGAATTATTTTTGCGGGTCCTATATATTTGGGTGCGTGCTTAGCTGCGAAATTATCGTCGGCTGACGATAGCACACGATTACGGCGACAAACTAAATCTCCTAATTGGTACTGTATGTCTCTACGACCTTTATTATAATACCGTGCTTGCTTGGCTGTGGCTATTTCGGTATGCTTTTTTACTAGGTCGTAGATTGCTGGCAATCTATGCAATCGCTCTATCCATTGCTGCGTATCTGGGGCGGGAATTTGGGTTGGGGATTCAATGTGCTTTTTGACCAGAGCTATGGGAATAGGGTTCCTACTAAAATTCAGGAATGCTGGTGAATATTTGGTGGAGGAGTGCACGACCGTGTTCAGTGCAAAACAAAATTCGCCTAGATGTGTGTCCCAATTTCTATGATCATCAGCTAAATAGCTGTTGATCATTGGCTTTATATTCCTATTAACCCTTTCCACAGGGTTGGCTTGCGCGAAATATGGAGGGATTGTAGACTGCGTAATCCCGTAGTATGCTAGCTTCTCTGTGACCATCCGATTAACGAATTCAGTTCCGTTATCGGTGATCAAATATTTGGGACATCCCCATCTATTTATTACGAGCTCGTCGAAAGCTTGTAATACGCTCTTTGCATCAGCTCTTCTTAACGCCTTCATCTCCACGTATCTCGTGAACAGGTCTTCAAATACAATAATGTATTTGAAGCATTGTTTCGATGGTGGCTTTGGGCCCATAATGTCTGCTGCTACTACTGTCCAGGGTGCACTGATATTCCTGCCTTCCATAAGACCGGCGGGGGCTTGTTGGCTGCTTTTATGAGCTTGGCACTCTTGGCAAGCTTTGACATATTGGCATGTATCCATATATATCCCTGGCCAGTAATAATATGTAGCCAATCTAGCATATGTCTTGTCATTGCCTAGATGGCCTGCTTGCGGCGTAGAGTGGGCTTCGTAAAGGGCTCTTTGTCGGTCGTTTTGGGGTAAAATTAGCTTCCAGGCATCGAGGTCGGGGACAAGGGGATCTACTAGGGGATTGGGACGGTGGGCGTATAATAGATTATTCTCTATTCTCAGGTCGGGGTATTTATTGGGGAATTTGGCTACTGCTAATAATTTTGTTTGATACCAGGGATCGCTGCTGTCTATTGATATGGCTGCTGCTGCTTCGGTGTTCTCGTACGCTCGAGATAGTGCATCCGGCACTTTGTGTAACGCTCCTTTTCGGTGCACAAATTTTATATTATAATTCTGGAGGATGGTATTCCAACGGGCCAATCTCCCTGTTGGATCCTTAATATTGTGCAACCAGAGAAGACTGTGGTGATCCGTTACTACCGTGAACTCTTCCCCTTGCAAATAGCCCTTGAGTCGGTCTACACACCACAACATGGCCAAGCACTCCTTTTCCGTGACGGTGTAGTTCCGCTCAGCTTTGCTTAGGGTTCTGCTCACGTAGTATATCGGGTGCTCTTCTCCGTTTATCTCCTGCGTGAGAACTCCGGCTATCGCGTAATCGCTGGCATCAGTTTGGAGGGAAAATGGGAGGGAAAAATCGGGTCGGGCTAAAATAGGGGCTTGGGTGAGGGCTAATTTCATCTTCTCAAACGCTTCTTGCTGCTCCTTGTGCCAGTGCCATCTGACATCTTTCCTTGTGAGATAATTCAAGGGTGCTCGGTAGTCTGCCAATTTGTCAATAAATCGGGAATACCAACCGATTAATCCGGTAAATCTCCGTAGCTGCTTTAAATTAGTGGGGGCTGGGTATTCCAATATCGGCTTAATTTTGTCATTGTTTGTTTTTAGGCCATCCTGGTTAACTTTATAACCTAGGTATGTAACCTCCGCGCAACAAAATTCCGATTTTTCGCGGTTTAGCTGCAGATTGGCTTTCTTAAGGGCTGCTAATACTATTTTGAGCCACCGAATGTGTTCCTCAAAGGTTTTGGCTGTGATGATTATATCATCTAAGTAAGCGAACACATTCGGTTCCCACTCCGGCTTTATCAAATTGTCCATTATTTTCTGGAACATGGCTGGAGCATTTGCTAGACCGTAGGGTACGCGGGTGAATTGAAATAAACCCTTTCCTGGGAGGGCAAAGGCTGTTTTTTCTCGGCTTTCGGGGGCTAGGGGAACTTGATGGTAAGCTTGGGACAGGTCTAGCTTGCTTATGTAGCGGCTTTCTCGTAGCTGGTCTAAAATATCGTCCATGTTTCGCATGGGATAAGCTATTTTCTTCGTAACTGCATTGACTTGCCTATAGTCAATGCAGAAACGATATGCACCGTTCCCTTTAGGGACAATAACGGGGCAGCTGCACCATGGACTATCGGAAGGTTCGATGATGCCTTCACGTAGCATTCTATCGACCTCCGCATAGCCTGCTTGTAGCATTTTAGGCGAGTACCGGCGGTTCCTCTGCCTAATTGGCTCGGCTCCTTGCGTATGAATTCTATGGGCAGTTAGGTTTGTAGTACCTAATGTCTTGGGGGCTGCGGGAATCATTTCGTCTAAAAGCTGCTGCAAAATTTTTTCTTGGGAAGGGGTAGCTCTTTTGAGTCCTCCGATGCTGGCTAGGGCTGGTATGTAGCTTGGGTCTTCGCCATGAGGATAAAAATGATGCGTAATGCCTTTAGAAGTCCACCACGTATCCTTTTCATAATTTATCCTCATGTTGACCTTGCGCTTAAAATCGATCCCCAGTATGCAATCATACTGTAGATCGTCTGCTACTTGAAAGGGCATTATGATATTGTCGCCGTCAATACATATAGAGACGTCTACAATACCTTGGATTGGTACTGTTGTACCGTCTGCCACTTTCACTGCTTTGCAGTCAGATCTCCTGAGCTTCTGCTGGAACACCTTACTCATTCCTTTGCCTATAAAGGAGTGCACTGCTCCATCATCGAGCAGTGCTATGAGTTTGTGTCCATTTAGCTCAATATTAAAAAATAACGGGGATCAATGCCGGGAATTTGCTGAATAAGGGACTCGTTAGCTGCTATATGGGAGGGGTGAGACCCTATGGGGGGTTTGGGTGAGAAAATACGGGTCCTTATTTTCTCCGGCTGCCGTTTCCCTGCTGCTTCGTGCTGCATTTAGGGCAGTCTCTTATATAGACTCCCTGGTCTCCACAACCATAGCAGAATACCTGTGAGCACTCTGCTGCCCAGTGACCCAATTGGTCACAAATAAAGCAGGGCTCTTTCTGCTTTCTAGGGTGGTTGGGGATTATCGGTGCTCTTATAGCTGCTCTAAAATTGCTTCTTGGTTGCTGCTGCCTTTGGCTCCTTGCCGATTCAGGTCTTTGTGGAGCTGCTGCTGCTTTTTGCCATTGCCTATGGCTGGTGTCGGCGACTACCTTGTTCCATGGCTGCTTTGGCTGTGTGCTGCTGCTGCTACTTGGCCTTGGGGAGTCGCGTTTTGCTGCTTCTTCATACTTGGGGGAGTTCGGCGCTGCTCTTCTTGGTTGGGGGCTGCTGGGTTTATTATAACGCTGCTCTTTATTGTATGTGGAGTTGGGTGTGTGGTCTTTGGGGGTCTGGGAAGGGTATGAGGCTTTGGGATTGCTTGAGCTGCTTACTGCTGCTAGGCTGCGCGGTTTTTGCTGCTTTGGGTCGACGTAGCCATACTTTGCTAAGCCATAACCTTGCAATGTTGGTGGTGGCTTGTATGTCTCGTCGAGTAACCGCCTAGCTTCTTCCTTTTTGCCTAGCTTTTGTAGCTGCGCAAAATTATCAAATTGGCTTCTTTCCAATTTGCATCTGTAGCTAGGATGCAAATTTCGAAATGCTCTGTCCACTTGATCTGCTAGCGGAAGCGGAGGTTTAATTTGATCCAATATCCCTCGTAATTTTGACAGATACGTCGAGATGTCTTCATTTGGACCTTGCGTGCGATTTTCTACTATTTGCCGCAAGTTGCTCTGGATTTCCTCCGATCCATATTGCAATCGCACTGCGTCGACAAAATCAATAAAATTTCGCCAGCTGCTCTTTTCTCTCTTGAACCAATCCCATGCTTCATCGTCGAGCACGGATGGGAGAGCTTTGATTATGTCGTCCATCGAGAGGTTATATGTCTCCTTGCATTCTTGGAGATTGCTCAGGAATGTTTCGGGATCGCTTTTCCTTGTCCCTTTGAACTGGATATGATATCTAGAGAAAATTTCTACTGTTCTTTTTTCTCTAGTGAAAAGCGAATCCTCCAAATTGCTGCAATTTGAATAACAATTCCTAAAAGATGGAACCGACAAATTTGCTTGCTGCTGCTGCTGCTCCTGCTGCTGGGGATATTGCTGCTGCTGGGGAGGGGGAATGCTAAATGTTGTATTACTTTCGGGGTTTCGATTCTGGATTTGAGGCTCTTCGTTTATGCTGCTCTGGTGTGCTTGTTGTCGTCGTTGCTGCTGCTCTGCTAACTCGTCTTCCCATTGCACACTGGGGAAAATTTTTCTGCTGCTGCTTGTGTGTGTGCTGCTTCTCGGGTCGTTAGGGTTCATTTGGTTACGCTCGTTCATTCTTCGCTCTGTTGCCGTTTGCTGCACTGCTCTGAATGCTGAGGGTTGTATGCTGCTTGTCGTTCTTGGCTGCGAGTTCGTATATACGTATGTGCTTTGTGTTGCTGCGGGAGTTGTATTTGGCACGAAGGGGTTATTTGCTAAATTTTCATCTGTCGGTATGGTTGGAGCAAGCGTAATAATTGGGTAATACGACGTTGAGTTTATTCCCAATAACGATACCGTTGTGCTTGGCGATGTATATAATAATTCTGGAATAATCGGTTCTAATAAAAATCTTTGCTGCTCTTGCTCAGATGGAGACGGCGTCCTTAAATGCCTGCACGTTGATTGTGCTTGTGGACGATATGCTGGATGTAGCAGTCTTTCATTTATTGCCTCATTGCATTCCGTTGGCTCCTCCATTGTCAGTGGATCCTGGTACCGTCCTTGCGATTGTCCGGTTTGCAGTTCCACGTATAACATCCGACCAGATGTAATATTTTGTGCTCTTGCTGCTCGGGAAGGGGGAGGGAAATTTGTTATTTCGGATTGTGTTAATGAGAGATCCAGGAGAGATTCTTCTTCATTTGGGTTAAATTCTTCCAAGTGTCGTCCATCTACTTCTGGTCTCCATTCTGCTGCTGAGGGGCCATAATTTCTAATTAATTCGTATCGCGCTACGCGATCACGAATTGTGCGTATATCGTCGTCGATGTTTAAATCCAGCTGATTGCAGTAAATTGTGATTTTACCATCGGCGGTATTATTTATAGTGCGCCTAATAATCGCTGCACCTTGTGCTACATTATCAATATTTATTTTACTACCTAATTTGTAGTTAGCTGCCATTTTGAATTTTAACTTAATTATTCTATCAATAATTAAGAAGGGGAGGATATAAGTTTGGCGCAAAAAATCTGCAGCTCAATACTTATTGCTATTAAACTAACAGCCCAACGTTAAAAACGAAAAATTAAAGCTGATGTTTCTTATATGCTAGTTATTTGCTTAAATACTATTTAGGGGAGAAACAATCCAAAATAATGTAAATTAGGCAAAGGTAATAAAAATATATCGGGTGTTTAGGTTTTTGGCTGCTGATAGGGGAAGGCGTAAAAATTAACAAGTTTGCTGCGAAATGGAGTTATTAAATGCAATTAGTTGAAAGCAAATGAAAAGAAGGGAAGAAAAAGATTAATTTGATTTTTTATGTGCTAATTTGCTAAATTATTACTTTGTTAAAAGCAAAATTAAGGTTTAATTAATTTTAATTAATTGGCTGCTAGCTGCGAAGATAAGAAAACAAAACAAAAAAAATAATGTTTTCAATTTGCATGAAAAAAATAAAAATTTATTTATTATGTATTATTTATACAGGTTTGCCAAAATTATTAAATAATTAAATTGCATACAAGGGCTAAATTATGTTAAGCAACAAAAAAAAAATTATTAATTTGTTGATAGCACTATTCAAAAATTAAAGTAACGGCTTATAATGATAAGTGGTATGGCTGCGATGAGAGAAGGGGGGGGGGGGAAAGCGAAACAAAATGTTAAATTGTGTGTTAGAAAATATTATAGGTATTATAAAATAAATGTATAAGAAATATTGTGCACAAATGAAAATTATTATCAAAATATATATTAAAAAGAAGACAAGTTATTTTGCATAGTTATATTAATTATTAATTTCATCAACTAAATAATACAAAATTCAATATAACGTGTATATTTAACACGTGTTCACTAATTAAAGATGGCCGACAATATGGCCACGCGGCTTCTTCCTACTTCCCGTATGTGTGCTTCACGCGGGGGGAGGGAAAAATGGCTACGGCTTACTACAATTATATTTATCAATTTACGTCCGCTTGACGTGTACAATTGATTTATTCTATAAATAAGTATTGCTGCTGCTTATTCTGTAATAATTTCGATAATTAAAATTCAATTATATTTTTTTTTTCAAATTTTTAATTTTTCTGCTGCTATGTATAATATTGTAATGCTATAAAAATAAATCCCGTGAATTTAACATCGGCTATATAACGTATACGACGCCATTTTAACATACAAAAAAAAACGTGCCGATGCTGGTAAACCACGTTGGGCGCCAATGTAACGGTCACGCTGGGGATTAGGGCGTGGCGTCAAAGGCAAAATAAACAAGTAATTAATAAGAAAATGATATTAATTTATTATAAAAAAGCACTATAGAATTTGGGCGCCAGCCGCGTACGATCGCGGCGAATTTATACGGTTAAGCTCGGCTGCGTACGAGTTGCTGCTGCTTGCTGCGCGAGGGGTGGGGAGGGGAGTAAAGGGGAAGCACACTTACAGTCAGGAGAGATCGTGAAATACCGGTGCAGGGCGTGCACCCACCTTATTACAGTGGAGATCGTCTCCTGGAGTTGCTGCTCTGCGGTCAATGCTCTCACACACACACACACTCAAACTCTCGAAAATAAGGTCTATAATCGGTCGCGGATCGGTTGTCAATCCTGCCTCGATGGCGTCCCGATGAGCTCTCTCGAGCTCGGGCTCGTTCGCCGCTTCGCTGCTCGGGCCCGACGTGCGCGCGCAGCTTCTCGCGTCGAGTCGCCCGTCGGCCGCCGTCGTCTCGCGCGCCTCGTGTAGTGAGTGCTCGCGGCCATGTTGATCAAGGCGGACGACGTTGCCGGGCTGCTGCTTCCCACGGAGAGGACGATGTTCCCGGTGATGCTGTTACCCAGGTAAGCCTATATGATCGTTCCTCCGTGTTGTATAATGTATCGGCTAATGAGTCTGCTCTGTTACAAATGCAGACGGGACGGCCGATCTTCGAGTCTTTTCTCTCTCTCGCTCTCACGGTGGCTGCTCAGCTGGTGCGCGTCGGGTCGGTGATTGCTGCTCTTCGTCGGTGCTGCGTTGCTGCGGGGATTCTGGCTGCTTCTCAGGTGAATATCTATCTCCCGAGGGAGTGCTGCTCATTATTTACTAATTATTAACTGAGAGTTATGGTAATGTTATGATTACCATAACCTCACTTCCAATCCTCTCCTAGCATGTAGCTGTCAGTTACTATGTGCACTACATGCTTCCTTGTTTCCTTCTAATTAGGATTCTTATTAATTATCTAACTGTTTCACAGCTTCCTGGATGTCTTGTTGCTGCTCGTGCTGCTCCATCTGGCACCTTGGGCCATCGTAGGCTGCTTCATGGTCCTGGTGCGAAGCCTCCTGGGAGTTGTGTCGCCTCTCCTGACATGCTGCTTTATTGTGCTACGTGGAAGGAATCAAGAGAAGTATTGGGGATTTGGGGAGCTTCGGGTAGGTTAGGTAGGCTTAGAGATGTGAGGGTAGGTAGGTTAGTTTGTATTGGGACTCGCTCGCTTATTACTTTGACAGGTATTACATACCTTGTCACAAGGAATAAACAGATCCGGCGTCTAAAAGTCCTATCATCTTTCTTCCGTTTAGTTCTATCGACAAAAACAACCTAGTCTCAAGCTTACCTAACGGATGTCTTTGGATGAGTGAATCTGGTGATAAGACAGCGGTTGAAAACATATTTTCTACTACGCTGTTATTCGACTTATCTCCCGATTCATCCGACAGTTTAACTATTTTTACCGTTGGTGCTGGAGAGGAATTTTTCCTTTTCTTTTTGGGTGCTGGATGGGAATTTTCTTGTTTTTTGTATGGTGCTGGATGGGCTTTTCCGGTATTCATAATTGGTGCTGGAGAGGAAATTTTTAATCTTTTTGGATTCATGGAACCTGTTTTCTTTCTCTTATTTGGATTTGCTGGAAATTTGGTAGTTTTGGAGTCTACTATAACGTTTTCTACCAAGGAGGACACAACGACTCCTACTGGTTCCTCCGCGAGTCGTTTCCCGCCGGTCTAGGAACTTTACACGTTGGACAATTTCGCTTCAATGTGTTTTTCCTACCACACCCTCTGCAAGAATGGTCTGGGCAATCATAGGACCAATGACCTGTGGTACCGCATGTGTGGCAAGTGTCTGTTTCCTTATTCCTTGTTTTGCCATTATTTTGGGATAGATAGCCCCACATTCCGTCAAATTTACTAGGAATGACTCTGGATCGTTTCTTTTATCACCTTTAAATTCAATATGCCATTGTTTTAGAATTTCGCTGACACGTTTTTCTCTTTGGAAGGTCGAATTGTCTAGAAGTGATCCTTCTCGCCTGGTGCTTGACTGGGGGTAGGGTTGGGAATAGGTGTGCTTACGCAGGTAATTGATGGGGAGCAACATCCAATCTACTATGTGAGTAGAACAATGACCAAAGCAGAACGCAATTACACTGTAACTGAAAAAGAGTGTTTAGCGGTTCTGTGGTCAGCAGATAGGCTTAAAGGGTATCTTCAAGGAGAACAGTTTACCGTAATAACAGACCATTTCAGTCTTTTATGGTTAAATAATCTCAAAGACCCTGCAGGCCGACTGTCACGATGGAATACAGCGCTACAAAATTACGATATCAAATTTGTACATCGTAAAGGTGCTTTGCATCAAGTTCCGGACGCTTTATCAAGAGCGTGGGAAGAGTCAGATGTAGCAGCTGTAGTTCCGACTCACATAGATGATCCATGGTACATACGAAAAATGGAGAACGTACGGAAATTTCCAGCTAAGTATCCCGTTTTTAAAATCGAGAGTGGTTTTCTTTACGCACATCGTCCAAACCCATTAGTCGATCCATTGTTCCCTGATTTGGATGCGTGGAAATTAGTTCTTCCAGCATCAAACAGACCCCAAGCTCTTTTTGAAGCCCATAATACTCCTCAATCAGGACATTTAGGTATAGAAAAAACTTACGCACGTCTTGCGACTTATTATTATTGGCCAGGTTATTTTTACGATACCTCTTGTTATGTCCGATCGTGTCATGAATGTCAAATCCACAAAAGTTGCCAATTGCCCCCGGCAGGGCTAATGGGCGAAAGAAATATCGAGGGACCATGGAAAGTTGTGGCTGCCGATATTATGGGCCCGAAGCCAAAACCTAAACGAGGTTTCAGATACGTAATTGTTTTTGAAGATTTATTCACTCGTTACGTAGAAATTCAGCCACTTAGGAAGGCAGACGTTAAAAGTGTATGGCAAGCTTTTGAGGACTTGATCATAAACCGATGGGGATGCCCTAAGTTTTTGTTGACAGATAATGGGACTGAATTTGCCAATAAATTAATGTCTGAACGCTTAGATGCTTACGGTATTAAACAAACTACCACACCGCCTTATAGACCCCAAGCGGATCCGGTAGAGCGAGTAAACCGTAATTTAAAGCCTATGATTAACAGCTTTTTAGCTGAAGATCATAAAGAGTGGGATCTGCATTTAAAGGAATTTTGTTTCGCTTTTAATACAACGATTCACTTGTCGCTTAAAACAACACCAGCGTTTATGAATTTGGGTAGAAATCCGGAACCATCCATCCTAATCCGAAAGCACCTCGAAAATCCCATTCCTATCCTTCCTGAAGACTCAGAAAAGTGGTCAGATCGTATGAAGAGACTTCCAGCTCTTCACGATTTAGTTAAACATCATATGTATAAAGCCACTGCTAGGCAAGCCAAATATTATAACAGGAATAGAAGGGATATTACTTACCAGATAGGAGATAAAATAGTTAGATTAAATCGAGTACAATCTTCTGCAGAAGGAAATTTTGCAGCCAAACAGGCTCCGAAATTTGTAGGTCCAGCAACAGTAGTCGAAATTAAATCCCCTACTGTTTATATCGTAGAAGATGACGATACAAAGAAAAGAACTGAAATATCCATAGAGGATATTAAGCGATACATTCCGCCCCGAAAGGTAAATATGAATCCCATGTCTATTCCAGATGTTACAACGGCGAAGCAGCCTACGAGGAAGGGGAGGAAGAGGCGGAACGTCGGCAGTTCGACGACCTCTGATGCGCGAGGCGCCGATCTACCCGCCTCCCCAAAACGTAGCAATGCTACCCACCCCAGCGACACCTCCAGCACCACCGTCCCCGGTGCCTCAACGGACGCTTCCGAAGAAGGAGAAGAGTCCGGAAGGGTATCGGTACCGGGGTTACGTGCCATACCGGGCGGATGTGACGGAGACGCCGAGCCACTACGGCGAAAGCGTCCCGCGGCACAGGCCCCCGCAACCACGGGGAAGAGGAAGGAGCCAGACGAGGGAGTCGGTGGCGAGAGACCTCCAAGGCGCCGAGGTCGGCCACGGAAAGCCGCCTGCGCCATGCGAGCAACAGCAGGTTCCGGTGAATCCACCGCCTCCTCCAACACCAGTCCCTCAACCCCAACCCCATTCAGCACCACAGCCCCCTCCAGCATCATCTCACCAACCCCATCCAGCACCAGCTTCCTAGTCCCATTCCCTGTGACCCGTCCCCAACCCCTTGCGCCGCAATCTCCCGACCCCCTTCCCGCATTCCCCAGACCCATTACCCAAGTATACCACGACCCCTCCCAAGACCATGCAATGCGCATTGTGCATTTTGCCCCTATCCCTATCCCGTATACCCCTTCCCTTACCCTTTCCGGATTGCCCCCACCCCTATTGGCCCCTATCCAAAACGCCCCTCGAGCACCCCGTCAAAACACTCCACCTCCCGAAGAACGCCGTACGGGACCGGTTTCCCCAGCTATCCCATCCCTCTTGTCCCTGAAAATTTCCCCACCACCCCAATTACCCTCACCATCCAGTACCAGATCCCTAACACCCCCCCGACGATCCCAGCGAACCTGGATGCTTCCGGCCCAGAACCTTGCCGTGTCCAGCACCCTGGCCCCACGTCCAACGGCGTACAGTGGCCGTAGAATGCAGGGATGCTGGAACTGTGGAAGCAGGAACCACAGTTGGCAGAGGTGTCCGGAGGCAAGGACCAAGTTTTGCCGCGGATGTGGCAGGACCGGGACGACCATCGAGGCCTGTCCGGAGTGCCAGGAAGAATGGGTACAAGCCCTGAGGATTCATCCCAAATAGGGAATTGTAAAATTGTTTTTTTTTTTCCTTATTATTTCATTAAATTGATAAAACTATTGAAATATGACTTGTATTTTACTCCCTTAAGACCCACACCATTCCCAGAAATAGAGAAAATGTACACACAATGTTAGTTAATACAATAATTAATTATTTCGAATTACATACAAACTCACAAAGTATAATGAATTAATTTTTAATTATTAAAAAAATGAATTAATTAAGAAAACCAAATAATGTGTTTGATTCACTATTAGTTATTCATAATAGTTTCATTATTATAGTCAAATTCATGTCATTATTTAATCTCGACGTAAAGCCACTTTCGAAAGAGGAGAGCAACTCACCAGGTTAGTAATGAATGAAAGTTTTCTATTCTAATACATTTTTTTTTGGGATGATTGTTTCATGTTAGTTTGGGTTATGAATGTCGCGAATTTCGGAATTGGTCGGAAAGCGAGCGTGATAAGAGTTTGTAAGCCAGTCACACGTAATTCGAATCGAATAAAGTAATTTAGTTATCGGAAAGTAATAATTACACACTCAGCGTGTTACACGGTTACACAGATTAACTCTAAAGAAAAGCTGTTCCAGATTCCAGTGTTCCAGAATTCAAGAAACCCATTACACTTATCAATTAGAAAATTTTTTTTTGTTATTCTTTTGAAGTTTAATAGTAAGATATGCGAAAACAAAAAAAAAAAATTAATTAATTTATTTTACAACACAAACAACACAGACAGTTACACTTTACACCGCTGTAGATAGCACCGGCTATCTTAGGTTAAGTTTTTACGTACTAGGATCTATTTAGAATCGTTTTGATCGCTAGTATTGTATTCATACTTCTGTGTGCATTGTGCATCCCCTTGCGTATTCTAAATCGAAGTAAGGTATAACTTCGGTTTGGGAGGGGGGAGTTGTGACATTGTAGTTATACTACATATCACTTAGAAATAAACTAGCGAGACAAGGTATAGTATAGCACCTGTCAAGCTTACTATGCGAAGTAAGCGTGCTATACATACCAATTAAGTCCTATTAGACACACATATGCGAATGTGTGCAACCGATATAGGCTTACAGTGCGTAGTAAGCAGGAGAACCCGAAGCAAAGGAGATGCGACTCCTGACTGCGCACAATTGCACACACACACACACTGCTCCGTTGATCCAGCATCCTTATGTCTTCTCCAGCACCAGTAATGACCCGTACCATATCCGCAGGTCCCATCCAGCATTGATTGCCCTCTCCAGCACCCAAGAGAAGCCTCCGATGGTGAGCCGCCCAGGTGAAGACTCCAGGCCTTGGAATGAGGTAGCGCCCTTGCGCTCAAGCCACGGTGTACTGCCAATCAGAGTACCTGAAACGGTAATTAATTACCAAGTTGGTCGACTACTAAGGAACGAGGATGGAGAAGCTATAACCAGGCATAGCTTCTCCCAGGTATGTCAGCAGGACCAAAAGGAAAGGAGATGACATGTCTAATTTGAGGTTATGGCAGACACAAACAAACATCTATATAGAGCCCGAGGAAAGTAGGTAAATTACCTCGGCGGCACTCCATAGGACGACGACGATTCACCGCTGCCGTGCTCCGCTCACTGAGGGCTGTTATGAGACGCCGATGTGCTCCAGCTGTCCGGACACTCCGAGCCGAAGATCCCGTATTGATAACATACGGCACCTGCAATAAAGAAACTCGAGGGGCTCGAATTAGCTTAAAATCGAGGTAATAAGGAACGATTTAAACGCTTACCTCGCAGATAGTATTATCAGCAGGGCTGCAGTTACTCAATCGCCATCCAGCACCACGAAGTCAACGTCGTCGACGACATCTCCGTCGAAGCAGCGAAATCACTGCCCGAGCGGCCAGTACGAACTGAGCCGAGCGCGCACGACTCGAGACGCGAGAGTAGGCCCGCCTGCGCAATACGCCGAGGGAAAACTCTCTCGCTTCGTGCGTGCCGATACTCGACAGACTGCGACCGACCACCGATCGTGTAACACGAGATACAGCAATTTTACAAAATACGTGTGTGTCCGAGAGATCCAGGAGACGAGCGTCCAGGTGAGCCGTGCTCCTTCCTCCCAAATCCAGCTTCCTTTAAGTGTGTGTGCGCGACGCGTGGTTAGGTGCGGGAGGGCCCGCAATCGCGCGAATGCGAGCGACCGCGGCCAACGTGACTGGCAATTTTGAACGGCAAAGTCGCTGCTTTGCCGTGTATTACTCATGAGCACCTTGAGTGCAATAAACCTGCAATCGTTTTATTTGTTCTTTTTGTATTATTTCGTGACTCCACCCTAATCCCCAGTGGACACGTCACATGGTTTGAGGGTGCTGGAGGTTGCTGTAAGGCGGCAGCAGGTGCCTCTTCGTGCATAGTTCCTGCATCACTGGCATTCCCAGCGATTGCAGCAGTTTTACCAGACTTTTTCACTTTTACTGGTTCGTACGCGGAACTGAAGAGTTGCTCGTCGTCTTCTACTGGCGGAGGACGGTAGAGTGTGTCTTGGCGTTTGCGTGCTTCTTCTTTTTTTCCTAGCAACTGCAATTCCAAAAACGATGAAAATTGGTCTTTGTCGATTCTTCGCCTATAATCTGGATGTAGATTATCGTATGTGATCGCTAATTGTTCGCCAAGGGGCATTGGAGGCTTCAACTGATCCAATAAGTTACGGAATTTCGAAAGATATGTCGAAATATCTTCTTGCGATCCCTGTGTTCTTACCATTATCCTTTTTCTTATTTGATATTGTAAGTCTTCTTTACAATATTGGAGTCTAAATGCTTGTTGAAAGTCTTCCAATATCAACCAATTGCGATGTTCTCTGCGAAACCAACACCAGACATCTTCATCCAGTACTACTGGCAATGACCTAGTGATGTCATCCATAGTCAATTGGTATGAGCGTGCACATTCCGTCAAATTTACTAGGAATGACTCTGGATCGTTCCTTTTATCACCTTTAAATTCAATATGCCATTGTTTTAGAATTTCGCTGACACGTTTTTCTCTTTGGAAGGTTGAATTATCCAAAAGTGATCCTTCTCGCCTGGTGCTTGACTGGGGGTAGGGTTGGGAATAATTGTAGGGATAGTGTCTAAAATTATTTTGTGATGGTGCTGGAGGAATATTATATTGGGATTGTGGCATAACTGGAGGCTGTCGTTCGAGATTAGGATTAGATGAACTAGTATAATTTCGTGGGAATTGCTGGACGGTTCTAGGATTTTCCTGTTGCTGGAAGGAATTGTTTTGGGTATGAAAAGGCTGCTGGATCGGTTCACGCTGATCGTAATACTGTCGTTCATTTCCTATTCGGTACCTCGTTTCGTTCGAACTACTCGTTGCAGATATTGGTCTTTCACAATTTCTCGTGAATTCACTAAATCTCACTCCTTGTGTCCTATTACCCGCCTGAGTGTAGATTGGAAATGTTCTATTTTCCAGATCTTCTTCCGTTATTTGTGGAACACATGGCTCTGAACATTTCGCGGAAGATTGATTGTATTTGGATTTCTCGGCCTCGGGGTTGGTGGTGATCTCATGTTATCTGTGTTTGTGTTAGTTGCCACAAACTGTCTAATTTGCAAATATGATGTTTGATCATATCCGCCTGCATTTCCCGAATTAAAACTCGCACTTAAAACTTGTCTATCTTGACATCTAAATTGAACCTGATCTGCCGCGTTTTGTTCATTTTGTCTATGTTCTATCACATTTCCGTGTGCTGGATGTTGGGTGGATTGCGCGCATGGGAGATTAATACTGTTACTATTTAAATTATAATTATTATCTGGGTGCTGGAGGGGTTCTGACGTTGAAGTGGGCAATGGGAAGTTCAAATGTAATCTAACATTAGCATTTGTCGTTACCACATTTTCTCCGCCAATCAGTGCTGTCGAATTCCGCGAATTGCTGAAAGTTAACGTATCTGCATATAGTCCCAATGTTTGACCTGTCGGCAGTTGCCCATGAATACGTGGGTAAGCACCACTGTGCACTTCCATGTTATCCATTGATACCGTAGGATTTCCCGCTGTAATTCCCCTACTTACTGGCCTCATGATGGACGGATTCCTCCATTGCCAGCTAAGTAATAAGATCCCAATATGCCGCCGCTAACCCGAAACATTTCCGTGTTTCATATCTTTCAACTCCATTTCTTATATTATACATGGAATCTGTGGCGTTTAAATTTTTTAGATCGGCATATTGTAGTATTTCTTGGTTACTACAATGAAAAACATTTTGCCGTATCCGCTGGATGCCCTCTTCCAACGATAACCTAGTATAATCCTCCTCTGCCAACGTATGCAGAGTCAAACTACCATTTAGTTCTGACATTTTGAGGATTTCTTAGGACACGTAAATTAGTTCACGCTATTACGTCAAAAAAAAATTTTTAATACTAAGTGCAGCTCAATACAACTTGTAGTCGATCAAAAAAAATTAAATTTATTTATAAACAGCTCAATTGTAGTTTAATTTCTTAAAAAAACAAAATTTTGACTTAATAATTAATTAAAATTATGCAAGCATAAAATTATCAAATTGCTTTAAATTTTAAGCAAACTAATTTATGAGCAAGCAAATAAAAATAATAACAAAACTAGATTTTAGTTAATAAGCAATTAAAATTATATAACACACTAACAAGTCAGTATTGTTAATTTAAGCGCACAAAATGCCAAAAGCGAAAAAAAATTGTTAAATTATTTTTGTCGATACTGTTATGACCAAATTTATCAACAAAAACTAATTAAGTACCTACGCAAGAATTCACAACAACTAACTTGAGTGAAAGGCAAGCGTATAAGTGAATAATTTACAAGCCAAGCTTGAAATATTTAAGCGTATTGGGTATATATGGGTATATATGGTGCTGGATTGGGTTACAATGGTGCTTCATGGGTTACGACTCTTAAAAAGATATATATACAATGCAAATAAATAGTGAAATGTTACTTGTTAATGCAATTTCAAAATTAATAAGCGTACAGCAATTAAATATTACTATCTTAACACTGTATGACTGTATATACACTTGGTTGGCTATCGTTCTCAATATTTGAAGGGTCGAATTTTGTTCAAAAATAAATTAAATTGAATATAATTTTGGTGGCTAAAGGTTCTAATTAACTGAAAGAATGGTTATTTATAATAAAAATCTCAATTTAATTGTAAACAAAAATTTTCACATAAATTACTTGTTGAGTAAATCAAGTAACTGCGAGATTTGCTATTTGTCCCTTGAATTTATTACTACAGGGTACAATATTAACTTTGACTGCTAATATTTAACAATAATTAATTGTAATAAACTTAAAAAAAAATATTTTCCTTACTTGTCTTTTTCTAAGTTGAGAACGTAGCTTGAAATGAAAATTTACTAAGTACTTACTCGTACTCCAAAATTCTCTTACTCATATAACTTTTAATGTAATTTAATTTCACAAACTTCAAAAAGCCTTTAAACAAATTCAAATATTTTGGAGCTAGAAGGGAATAAACTAATTGTAAAATTTATATTTTTAAAGGGAAAAATAAAATTATTGCTATTATATGCAAAAAAGTACAATATGCAGAAAAAAATTTCAAACCAAATAATATGGAATAGACTCACCGAATTTTGTAGATAATTCACTAGTAACAACAATTTCTATTAACCAAACTTGAATTTATTGCAAAAATCAAAATCTGGTTACACGTGGTCGAAACAACATGGCCGTCCAAAACCACTTTCGACGCTTCCTCCGTGTGTGCGCAATATGGCGGATTAATACTCGTGGAAATCCCGAAGTCCACGATCACAATTTTTTTTTTTTCGGATCAAAAAGTCACGGTCGCCATGTAACAATGAGACTCATTTGCTATACAAATTAAAAAAAAGGAACGGGCGTCAGGTCTTGAACCCGAGCCCCTTCGGATCCGATGGCGTTCACGCTACCACTGCGCTACGCCCGCAATTGGTCGTAGCTGTACTTTTCCATGTCTTCTGCCTACCGATACGCGCGCCATATGCCAAGTGCCGATTCTTGCGCTGGCCGCGTCGGTACTACAGAGCCCTAAGTGACGGGGATCTGTACTCATACAGATCCACCACGTCACAACTCCCCCCCGCCTAAACAATAAACCTGCAATCGTTTTATTTGTTCTTTTTTGTATTATTTCGTGACTCCACCCTAATCCCCAGTGGACACGTCACAAATGTTATATGCACGTTACGACATTACCAAATTCTCGGTTAAAATTATTAACCGTTTCCCGGTGGAAACGTTGAAAATATTAATTATAATAAAATAAAACCCTGCACGGCAGACTCTCTCAGAGGAGATTCCGCCGAATTTACAGTGGACCGGTTTCTACTGTAATGTACAGTAATTTTTAGTTGACGTAAATAACTTGATAAGCGGATTCCTTACGGAATCGACTGTCACCACTACCACAAGAGAGATTTTCCGAAAAGTATTGTTTATTAATAACGCGCGAAAAACCCAACGTAACGCAACGTAGTTATTGAACAAACCCCACGAACCCAACGATCGAAAATCACTCCCGAATACCGCAACCACGTTTGACCAACAAACTCTTCGTATATGTACGCCACAATAAAAATCAAAGTGCTTACTAATCCGTCGAAAATCTACTAAATTGATTCCAAAAAATAATAATAAACGATATATTGGAATACACGATATCCTCTCCTTAATAATTCTGTACATGAATCAATTAATTCACAATTAATCTGCAAATATTTAATTCTAAATGGCTGCTCAAAATAATACTCACTGGAAATATAACTACTCTCACGATGACTATTGATACTAGACTAGCCTTTTCCAGAAACTACCCTCCGCAACCGAAAATTTAAACACTCTATCCTTTTTTCACTTGTTATCCCGTTTCCCCATCTATCTCGCGTCACCTGCGGGAGATAAGTCATTATTTGACTTATTTCCATGTAATTACATGTCACAGGTGCCCCCCCGCTACCGCATAGTCCTTACTAATATAAAAAATGACAACTCATTTGCATAAGTTATCATTGTCCCAACTATTACAGTAAATATACGTGTATTACGGAATTACTGTCATAATACTATTTTATACAGTAATTCCATACACGACACATCGTCCTTACTATATTTAGTAATGTCACCAAAATCTCATTAGCGCGAGATTTGAATCTCTTATTTGTTTCTATAAATCATATACATATAATATATATACCCGATAGGTCCCCACTACACGTGTTCCGAAACTCCCTACGTATCGATACATAAATCCCTACGTCGATAAAAGCGTGGACCTTCTAGTTGCTATGCGCGCGCTTGAATCTCGATCGATTCAAGATGGATGCAACTGAATTCGAACTGGCACGTAAACAACGTGCTCCGCGACCGGTTCACCGCGCGCGCGCGATCCCCACCAGCGGTGACAACGATAAATCGTTCCGCGGGTGTTGTGCGCGTGAGTAATGTATGTGCGCGTACGTATACTCGCGTGTATACGCGGTGCGCGAGGACGAACGACGGTTTCCCCCCACCAACACTCCACGAGGTACTACGCACAACAAGGATGGTAATGTTTACATCATTGTTTATTGCAAATATGCAAACTCACAGAATAGGTAAGTATTGGTATAACCTTTCACCAAATCCCTCTTTTACCTTGTTTTAATTCTCATCTCCCTTATAATCAATTCTTGATTTTCCTCATCCTTTTTCCCATTCAACACCCAATATTTATATATTTTTCTTTTACAGATGCTGGTGTCTTGGAGTAGCCGATTACCCCGGGAACCCCGCCACCTGCAGCAGTGAACCCTGGAGCAGCCGACCAACAACTCCTCGACGGCATACCCACTACTGTTCCTGGATAACCTCCGAACCAGGTAAGTTTACTTCCAATTGTAATATACTTATTAATATACATATTGTAACGGTGCGTGTCGGGTTTTGTGGGATAATGCGCGGAGATAACGTGAGTAGGGGTAACTCTGAGATCGCGCGTGACGAACTTACCTTCGCGCGCGATCGGACCTCTCGTGCACTTCGTCAACGGCTCGCCGATACCTCAACAGCTACCGTGTACGTTGATGTGAGCTCCAGAAAGAGCCCACTTCCGGAAATACGAATCAGGATTGGCAGACGTGTACCGCGGGCTCGTCTGCTTATCGAACTAAGGATCGGGATTCCTGGGTGAATACGGGATGACGAAATAACACGACTCGTAAGATAAAATGAAATCAAGTTTATTTGTTGCTCTGTAGTCCGATACAATAACTAGATCGCGGACACGTGAAGTACTACAATCATTCGGGTGACCCGGGCGCAATCGCGGGGGACCATAATCCGGACGCGGGATCGCGACGCGAAGAGAGTCCGCGAGGATTGCTCGAGTACGCTATACTCGTCGGGAGGGTAAAAGATCTGACCTTGTCTTATTACCGGTGAACCTCCTCACGTCTAGAATGCAATGATGTGTAGTTGACGGCGGCGTCACTCCAATGAACTCGAGGACCTTCTCGCTCGGCGGCTCACGTGAGAATATCTCTCCTCGATTCTCTCTCGTTCCCCCTCCCTTCCGTATTACGCGCGGTCTTACCCGACGGCCGTACAGGCCTCGCGACGTAGAACCATGACGAGTGGCTCGCGCTATCGTCACTTGTCACACCCCCCTCCCAGACGGCGGATACCGGGTAGGTATCCGGCTTCTGCCAGTACGTTCTCGGAGCGGGGTCGAAAATGAGGAACATATCAAGCCTGCGTACGACTTCGAGTCTTACGCGGTGACCAGTCTTTCGTTATGACGGATGGTTTAGGATTCTTGGATCCTGGTGGACGGCCCGGGCGACGTACTATCCCCGTAGGCGCGGTTCCGTGTATCTCCTGACTATCTCTACACACTATTTTCGATGCGATCGGGCGGTGAACTACGAACGCTGTTTTTCGCGGTCGTCCGGGCTTACGCTTGGGGGGCACGGACAGCGCGGTCTGACATTCATTCGCCGGCGCTACGGTGTCTCTCTCGCTTACTTCGGTTACACGCTCGCTCGTATTTACAATGTTTTCGCTATTTAAGGGCGGACAATTACCCGCCCTTGCGCGTGACGCATCCAACGGTGGGAGAGTTTTCTCGAAGTCGTCTTCTTCCGGGTCTATACCCTTTTGGTACGGCTTGAGTTGCTCTGCATAGACGGGAGAGTCCGAGTCCCCGTCCCCGTCAATTAACGAATAAGTATTCGTCCCAATAGCTCTTGAGACCAAGTACGGTCCCCTGTATTTTGGTGTGAGTTTAGCCGACACGTTATGAGCTGCCGAAGAGAGTACTTCGTTACGTCTCCAGACTAGGTCGCCTGTCTCGTATTCGACGAAGCGGCGACCTTTGTCGTAGTAAGTCGCTTGCTTCTCCTGGGCCGATTCTGCTCGGTCAGCTGCTGCGTCGTGTAACAATGGTAACCGGTCTAAGCGTTCTTTCCAATCTTCGAGTGCGGTTTTATTTTCTTCTAGGAGCGCTGCCTTTTCTTCGCGTTTTCTTAACGAGTCGGGAGGCATTGGTTGCCTGCCGTAAATCAACATCGCTGGGCTTGCTCCCGTCGAACTTTGTATCGACGTATTGTATGCAAACGCGATCTCATGAAGGTTCGAGTCCCAGTGCTTATGATCCTTCTCGATAAACGCGATTAACATGGTTTTTATCGTTCTGTTCACGCGCTCGACTGGGTTCGCCTGTGGGAAGTAGGGGGGAGTAGTCATGTGTTGCACCCCGATTTCCTTTAGGTAATCGTCTACGAGACTATTCTTAAATTCTGTCCCGTTATCGGAAAACTCGGTCCTTTAAATTCTTGAGGATCGTTTGCGCGTTAGCCTTCCTTATGGGTATGCACTCGATCCAGCGGGTAAATAAATCTTCGAATATCAAAATGTATTCGAAGCCTTGGGCGCTCCTCGGAAACGGACCCATAACGTCCCCTGCGACAACTTCCCAGGGCCGTTCGATGGTCCGGCGTCCCATTAGTCCTGCAGGTAGGCGTTGTTCGACCTTGCACTGTTGACAGATCAAACAACATCGGACGTAGTCCGATAATAGTACAAGGCGATACGCTTATATGTTTTCTCCCTACCTAGGTGACCCGCCGTGGGCTCGTCGTGTCCTTGTTTTAGAACGAGCGCACGCTTCTCAATCGGGACGACGAGCTTCCATGCTTCGTCGTCACCAAGTGTTGCGGACAACATTGAATCGGGGCGATATGTATACAATCTCCCCGCTATGATTTTCCATTTGGGGAAATCACTAGGGCTTTTCATGACTTTATCGTATTGGCCCAGGTACCACTCATCAGTAGTCTCTTGACACTCGGTCAACGCGCTGACCGATAACTCGTCTCCCTCGCTCATTCGGGAGAGTGCGTCGGGCACGTGGTTGAGTGCTCCTTTTCGGTATTCTACCTCGTAATCGTACCCTTGTAGCTCCAGGGCCCAACGAGATAGGCGGCTTGTCGGATTATGCAGATTGCATAACCACCTGAGACTCGAATGGTCGGTTATAGCCTTGAACTTATAACCTTCGACATAAGCGCGGAACTTACGAATGGCCCAGATGAGAGCGAGACACTCTCGCTCCGTGACACTATAATTCCTTTCGCTGTCTGTCATCGTGCGACTCGCAAATTCGAGCACGCGTTCCTCCCCGTTTATATTTTGTACCAACACTGCTCCGAGTCCTGTGTCGCTTGCGTCGCATTGGATCACGAACATTTCGTCAAACGAAGGACGGTGTAGGACCGGAGCTGTCGCGATGAGCATCTTACATTGCTCAAATGAGGTCTGTTGTTCCGCTTGCCATTCGTATTTACGGTCTTTCTTCGTTAAAGACGTAAGGGGCTGGGCGATCGTCGCGAAATCCTTTAAGAATTTCCGATACCACGACGCCATTCCTAGGAACCTCCTCAGCTGTTTAATATTTTTAGGAGCTGGGTAGTTTAATATCGGCTCAATCTTGGAAGGGTTGGGCCGAAAACCGTCGCGGTTCACTAGTACCCCGAGGTATTTTACCTCTTCCTGGCAAAATACGCTCTTCTCGCGATTGACAGTTAGTCCTGCCTCCTTGATTCGCAATAGTACCGTCTCAAGTAACTTAACGTGCTCCTCAAAAGTCTCGGATGTAATTATCACGTCATCGAGATAGGAGAATACGTACGGTTCGAGGCTAGGACCGATGATACAGTCTATCAGCCGCTGGAACGTCGCACCAGCGTTATTGAGACCATACGGCATTCGTGTAAATTGGTACAGGCCCATCCCTGGTACCGTGAAAGCCGTTATCTCGCGAGAGTTGACATGCAGGGGGATCTGGTGGTACGCGCTACTCAGATCCAGCGTGCTTATATACCGCGCACTCTGTAACTTGCGCAGGATGCTATCCATATTCGGGAGGGGATAAGCATCCGGCTTGGTTACTGCATTGATTTTCCTGAAATCGATGCAGAACCTATATTTGCCATTATCCTTACGGACCATGACCACAGGACTAGACCAACTACTAGCCGAAGGTTCGATTATGCCCGCAGCGAGCATTTCATCAACCTGTTCCTTCATTTTATCGCTAATAGCCTTGAATACTGGATAGCACTTTTGCTTAATTGGGCGAGCTGACCCTACATCGATCGTTTGCTCCGCCAAGCTCGTGCATCCGATAGGACCGCCACCCGGTCCCAGCATCCGGTCTAGTAGTTTTCGGAGTTGCTCTCTCTCGGCGGGTAGCGCGTCCGCTAAGCCGATTGAGTTGAGAGATGCTATACACGGGAAATCTACGCCCGCCAACTCCAAGGAGACTGATCTCTTCTCGTCTTTAAAAAGCAAACGGTTCTCTTGCGTAAAGAGGATCGCATTGAACTTCTTAATAAAATTGACGCCTACATAACAATCCGCGTCTAAGTGTGGCATTATACCTATTTTGAGGTCGTGTTTTATACCTGCGACCTCAAACGGCAAGTAGGTATAACCCGTGACAGGAGAGAAACGTCCGTCTCCTAATTTCGCTCCCTTCCCGCTATCAGGTCGTACTGATTTACCTAATTCATTGGCAATCAGGAGGGCGATCGGTCCCATGACCGTTCGGGATGCTCCGGGGTCGTACAACGCCCTTAAGCGGTAAGGTCCTACGTTTACCTGTAGCCACCAGCGTCCTACGTCCTGATCCGACTCTACACTAGCGGAGTCGTCCTCGGGCGATTTTCCTTCCGTCGATACGATTGCGGCAACTGTGTTCTTCTCGTTGAGTCGAACGTCTCGCTCTTTTGTGGCCTCTTTACACGGGGGAAAGTCCGTTGAGACCCCTATTGGTCTTTCCCCTTCCCGTTTCCCGTGCATTTCGGACAGTTATATCGGAAGTGACCTGGCATGCCGCATCCGAAACAGTATACCTCCTTCGGGACGTTCTCTCTACCGAAGTCTTTCTTCTTATTCGGGGGAGACTTTCGTCCGTCGTCTACTCTCTTACTCATGTTACTCTGTCCCGAGCCTTGCTTACTCTGAGCGGGACTTCCTCCCTTTGTCGAACGAGAGTCGTTCGACTTTTGTTGAACGGGAGCGTAACTCTTCCCGCTACCCTGTCGGGAGTTTAGTCGCTCCGTTGAACTCGTTTTCAAGGAGCGGATCTCCTTGAGCATCTCAGCCATTAGTTCGACTAACGAACGGTCGGTCTTTTTAGTGATTATTTCGGTTGCAGCCACTTTAGGTCGACTAGGAGGATCTTGACTTGGTTTCCCTGTCCTCGGTTTGAATCCTAGATCAGGGTGTAACATCTTCTCTGGAGGCGGCGGAGGTTGGTATGATATCTCGGCCTCCAGCGTTAGCTCGGCGTCGCGTGCCTTTTCGAGCAAGTCTCGGATGCTTCGGCATGAGTTACGCTCTATCATACGCTGTAACTCAGGCAGCATGTTTCGGTGTAGTAAGTCAAGTTGTTGACTTACGCTCGGGATTGGCTGTTGCTTTCGTAACATCGAACCTAAGCACGTTATATAGTTGCGCACGGGTTCGCCTTTCCCTTGGGTTCGTCGATTCGCATCGCTCGCTAGTCTTTGTTGGTAACGGCGGTCTATGCCGCACTATGGGAAAAAGGTAAGAATTTTGTCCTAAAATCGTAGAACTCTTGTTGTGATAGGTGCAGAATAATGAAATTTGAGGGTAAGATAGTTGATGAAATATGCTATCTGGGAAAATTAAAGTTATGAGTTCAAGGTCATTTTATGACCTTCAAAAATGAGATCAAACATGTTAGTTTTATGAAAAAATTTAGTTACTTCTTATTAAAATGAGTAAAAATGTTAAATTATAATATATTATATAGATATTTTGAAATATTTTTGTCTGCTGATTAGAACTGCTGAACTAAAAAAATCGAATCACTTTTTGCTCTTAAAAAACGCAGTAGGTTAATTCTTGAAAGTTCCTTAGAAAACTTAGAACTGAACGGGTTCATGAGTGTGTGTATATATATATATATATATATATACACACACACACACATACTATATATATAGTATGTATATACTATATATATATATGTGTGTGTGTGTGTGTGGGTGGGACTATGTGTGGGAGTATGCGTGTGTTTTGGATTAGTTTTTATACGAGATTGTTAAATAATTGTAGTAAATTTATCTCATAAAAATACATTTTATGTAAATTCTTTGGTAGACATAAGTAAACATAAAGTAAATATAAACAACATTTGTATATTTGTATATTTGCAAATAATATTTTGAATATAATTTTAATCTAACTCACTGGATGAATTGTCACTACAACTCATATCATCGTCTGAAGTAATTTCACTGAAAAATCTCGTATAAAAACTAATCCAAAACACACGCATACTCCCACACATAGTCCCACCCACACACACACACACACACATATATATATATAGTATATACATACTATATATATAGTATGTGTGTGTGTGTGTATATATATATATATATATACACACACTCATGAACCCGTTCAGTTCTAAGTTTTCTAAGGAACTTTCAAGAATTAACCTACTGCGTTTTTTAAGAGCAAAAAGTGATTCGATTTTTTTAGTTCAGCAGTTCTAATCAGCAGACAAAAATATTTCAAAATATCTATATAATATATTATAATTTAACATTTTTACTCATTTTAATAAGAAGAAACTAAATTTTTTCATAAAACTAACATGTTTGATCTCATTTTTGAAGGTCATAAAATGACCTTGAACTCATAACTTTAATTTTCCCAGATAGCATATTTCATCAACTATCTTACCCTCAAATTTCATTATTCTGCACCTATCACAACAAGAGTTCTACGATTTTAGGACAAAATTCTTACCTTTTTCCCATAGTGTGCCGTACCAATCTCTAGCCTCGTGGCAAAACTCCTGCCATGTCGTCCACTGGTCTTTATAATCGCGGTACCACGTGGACGCGACACCGGTCATTAGTTCGGCTAGTGCGGGTATTAATTCCTCGTCTGTAAGCCTTGCTAATGTCCTGCATTCTTCTACCCTTGTGATGAATAGATCGATGCTATCATCAGGTTCGCCGGTGAATCGCACGTTCCATCGTCGAACTATATTGCCGATATCCCGTGTATTTGTCGATCCACCGGTGCTCTGCGAGTGGTGCATATTTGCTCTATATGCGCCGCTGGAGAGGTTCCCCCCCTCCCAGGCGTTGCCGATATTTCCAAACGGTGGTGTCGAACCACAGGTGCAACTGGCGCAGTGTGAACGCTGCAATCTAGTTACATTTTGAGCAGATCGGGTATGGTTGTTGCAGTGTTGTTGCGTGTGATCCCACGATTCACGCAACGGTGAGGCTTGACTTCGAGAGTGACCTAAGTTCGCGGGTTGTGACAATATCGGTCTACTCTGGTCGTAATAATTGCATGTGAATGTATCCTGAATATTCACTTGCTGCCTCTGGTGTCTATCTGGGTGTTGGGCCCCTAGGTCGGGCCCAATATGTGCACTCTCTGTTGCATTATCAATGCGAGTGCTCGACGCGATGCCTTGCCTGTTATTTAGTGAGTTACTCCGCACCTCAGCTATCTGAGTTGACGGAGTTTTAATTTGCTCGTGTAAGCTTTGCAAATAATTTATAAAGCTTACTGGTAGGTTAAACCGTTCGTCTTCGAGACCGTCCAGTGACATGGTCTCGCATATCTGACCGTCGTTTCGTGGTTCGATATTCGGCGATTCGGTTTCGCTGTCGGTCGCCGATCTCGTATTTCGGTTGACCGAGCACGTTGGCGAGGGGTTTCTCTGGGTGTTGGCACTGCCGTTAGTGCCAGCTTGTGGTATTATGTAATCGTGGTCCCTACCGGCTTCATCTAGTAAGATGCTAAGCGGGTGTGTTCTATTGGGATCGTAATCCTGTCCCAGTATAGTCGAACTGGACCGTTCTTGACAAGTTTGCTCAATCAAATCTTGTCTCAAATACACGCGGTGTGTATATACTTCATTCTCGTCTTCCGCCTCTGTAGGCTGGAAGTCCGCCGGGACGTAGTCGCCTTTGAGCCATCGATAAAATCGGGCGCACTGCTCGATGCGGCTACCCGATGTGACTAGCTCCAAGCTAGTCATCATATCTGTCCTAGTATCGTTGTCTAGGTACATGAGCCATTCTTCTATTTCTCGGTGACCAGACATGATGATGCGCGTGTACAAATTTGTCGGTCAGTGTGTGTGTTCGCAAGAAACGAAAATATATATTAAGGGATCTAAAAAGCGAATACGCTGGTATAGTTCCGTAACTAGATAGTTCGTACTCGAAAAGGACCGTCAAAATATAAATATCTTTTATTATATATATGAGGAAAGAAAGGGAAAATATATTATTGTTTATTTTCAAATATTTGCGCTAATTAAATAATAGCTACGGCGAACTATCTAAGTGAAAAAAAAAATTTTGTACTGAACGGGAACCAGTGTTGTTAGTTTTTACTTGTACAACAAAAATTAAGTAAAAATTAACAATTCGTTATATAAAAAAAAATCAAGATTATTTTGTAAATTGTTTAATTGCAAATTAATTTATAAAATTCAAAATTATGAGGGACATAGATTATTCGATTTATATACGTAAGTTATTATGGATGTGATAATAGAAAAGAAAATAATAATTTAAATACGCGATATCCGTGTTTCAAACGTGAGCAAAATGCCGTTAATTTCAAATAAATGTATATTTATTTTTATTTATATATATATATATATATATGTCTGTACATACATATAATTGCTTATTCGTAATTACTTTTAAATAATTTATGGGAATTATTTACTATTATTACGCAATTAAATGTTCAAAAAAAAAGGAAGGTAATATCGAATAATCACTAAAGAAAATAATGACTGAATGGAGAGTTCCCGAAAAGTAATGGTTTGGTTGTTATATAAATACGTAACAACAATCG
The DNA here is from genome assembly GCA_026168455.1 of Theocolax elegans. NCBI lineage: Eukaryota > Metazoa > Arthropoda > Insecta > Hymenoptera > Cerocephalidae > Theocolax > Theocolax elegans. The sequence continues at coordinate 132,571 of CM047430.1, forward strand.
ACTACAAAGACATATGTAATATAAATATAACGCTAATATAACTGTATATATAACGCACACACTGAACCGAATTTACTATCTTGTTCGCTATACAAGATAGTGTAGTAAGTGTGAGAGCGGAATGTTATTTAAAAAAATCAATAAATAATTAAAGAACCGTTGATTCTAAATTGTCTTGAAAAGGTGTCCAATACTTAACCAATATTGATAAAGTACGAACATGCGTATTTATCCGTGCGAGAAAGTAAAAACAAATTTTACTTTCTCTCTCTCTCGCACTTACTATACAAAAATAGTGAGACTGGGAAATACGAATCTCCAGTCTCGCGCCGATGTAAACAACTCGCTTTGTTTACAAAACGCACGCGCGCTCGATACTCTCTTCGCGAAGTACGTTGGCCTTGACGTTTTCACTACTCGATATATTTAATTTTTCGTTTAGTGAGGTACCCGGTTAGAAAGAAAATACCAAATTTTCTTCTATAATCCCGTATGCCCAGTGCTAACTAGTTGGGCGCCATGTAACGGTGCGTGTCGGGTTTTGTGGGATAATGCGCGGAGATAACGTGAGTAGGGGTAACTCTGAGATCGCGCGTGACGAACTTACCTTCGCGCGCGATCGGACCTCTCGTGCACTCCGTCAACGGCTCGCCGATACCTCAACAGCTACCGTGTACGTTGATGTGAGCTCCAGAAAGAGCCCACTTCCGGAAATACGAATCAGGATTGGCAGACGAGTACCGCGGGCTCGTCTGCTTATCGAACTAAGGATCGGGATTCCTGGGTGAATACGGGATGACGAAATAACACGACTCGTAAGATAAAATGAAATCAAGTTTATTTGTTGCTCTGTAGTCCGATACAATAACTGGATCGCGGACACGTGAAGTACTACAATCATTCGGGTGACCCGGGCGCAATCGCGGGGGACCATAATCCGGACGCGGGATCGCGACGCGAAGAGAGTCCGCGAGGATTGCTCGAGTACGCTATACTCGTCGGGAGGGTAAAAGATCTGACCTTGTCTTATTACCGGTGAACCTCCTCACGTCTAGAATGCAATGATGTGTAGTTGACGGCGGCGTCACTCCAATGAACTCGAGGACCTTCTCGCTCGGCGGCTCACGTGAGAATATCTCTCCTCGATTCTCTCTCGTTCCCCCTCCCTTCCGTATTACGCGCGGTCTTACCCGACGGCCGTACGGGCCTCGCGACGTAGAACCATGACGAGTGGCTCGCGCTATCGTCACTCGTCACAATATTAATATTTATTATTCCTTTTTAGGTGCCTCTTAATGATGACACCATCACAACGTTTATAACGTAAACAAATGTTTGCCTTTATACAATTTTTGACAGTTTTTAAACCGTTCAATGATTTTTAGTTCTAAAGCAAGATTCCTTAATATTCATTGCATCCCGCGTAAAAATATAAACTATTGCCAAGATATTGCAGGGATATGAGCAATAGTTATTGCAAACATATTGCCAATAAAACGCCAAATCTCATCCTGCCGCATGTTGTCAATATATTGGCAATAGTTACTATCTAACCACTTCCAAACTATCGCTAACATATTGGCAATAGTTGTTAAATTTTTTATTTCTTATTATTGTAATAAATAAGGTTAAAAATTGAATCGGCACTTAGCTAGAATTAGGTAAATGTAAAAAAAATTTAAAAAAAGTTTATCAGCTCCGGGAATTGAACCTTCGATCTTTAGATCCGGACGCTTATACTTTACCACTGAGCTATTTTGTTATTTGGTCTTAAGGGTTAATTACAGGTTATAAGTAACTGTTGAAAATACGATCGAAAAATTTTCTAAGTCCAATCTTCATTAATGATATTTAATTTAATCAAATTTTAAATTAATTATTATTTGACTTAATAAAATTAGGACTTAGAAAATTTTTCAATCGAATTTTTAACTGTTACTTATAATCAAAATGGAATCGACAAGTATTGTGTACCATATCAACACAAACTTTTAAATTATTTATTATTATTTTAGGTATTCACTTTAAATAACTCGATTATTCGTTATTTATGTCTGTAGAAAGTACATTTATAAAACACCTTCGACGAAGGTGTCAAACTTCGCAAGTATGGTTTCCAATCACACTTTCAAAAACGATGTCTGATAAAAAATTATTAATTTTTACTCCCATCTTTTTTCTACTTATTTTTCTTTTTTATAATTAGACATTTTATATATTTTGCTTAAACTTCATAAGTAGTTTCTGCTATTGAAAGTACTGAAATCAAAGCGGAATAATCGACAAGTATTTTTTACCATACCATAAATTGTATTTTAATTAAACATTTATATATTGTTTCTTAAACTCCATAAAAAGTTTCTGCAATAGAAAGTACTGAAATCAAAGTACAATCAACAAGTATTTATTTTTAAAAATACAAATATCTTTTAAATTGATAACAAACATTTTTTTCAAAAAAGTATCTTACAAGTTTACATTTCAATACTAGTTCTGTCATGTCCTACAAGCAATAGATAAATAATTTTTTAATAATTTTATTAATTTCTGCAAAACTGATAAAAAATAAATTTCTCACTTTTTTATTCTCTTTAAATACACAATGTATATCCTTCCCGTGTCTTGCAGCAATAGATAAACAATTTTATATAATAATAATAATATTCATTTGTGCAAAATTAATTTCTGCAAAACTAATAAAAAAGTAATTTCTCTCTTTTTTATTCTCTTTAAATAAAATAATACTTGCACCACCGTTGGTTAAGTGTTTCAGAAGTTTTTTATGATTTATACTAGTATCCTCTTGTATACTTTACTTCGCCAAGAAATAGTATGACTTTCGTCGCTGATTAGCACCGAATCGGGAGCACAAAAAGAACGACGTTAAAATATAAAAAAAAAATTCTCTTGCATACTGAAAATAGTTTTAAAAAAGTTGAAATAAAGCAATCTAATGTTTAAAACGTAATATTTCTAATTCGGAATTGAACGTATCTATTCTTTTTCTAATCATAAATAGTTGTCAATTGCTGGTACTTTGTTTAACTGCAGAAGTCAAATAAAAATTATTCGCTGTTACGATATATACAGGTCTCATGAGTTAACATTAAGTCTTATACTTAATCTTACCTTAAAATATTTATAAGCCCTTGATGTAAACATGCATAAGCAGTGTGTTATGCAGTTCGAATTAGACTTACTCCCTGTTGAAAAGACCTTATAAAATCCGATAAAATAATGGCACATTGAATCGGGATGCCGATAAAAATTTTATAGTAATATATCGGGCGATTTCTTTTTTATCGGTACCTATAATGAAATCCTCACAGCTACGAATCACAAGTTCCGAAATTTAGTTTTTATAAGTTTTACCTGGTAAAAGATATATCAGTTTCTATGAGACTAATAAATTTATAGGCTTTTATAGAGATATGCTCATTTAATTATTTATAGAAATCTATTCACTTTACCAATATGAATTCAGAATCGGCATATATCGTAATAATTTGATTGAAAAATTATAAGCCTATATAGAAGTTTTACTACATGAATTACACAAGTGCATCCAAGAAAATATTAATCGGGTTCTATAATAAAAGAAATGACTATGAAAAGATTATAGTTCATACACATTTCCCGATAAAAAATTTAATAAGTTCTTATCATGGAAATACTGTATATGTTTATATCTTTTTTTGCTTTTTAATAGTAGGTTTATAATTCGATTCTATAAGGAATTCCGGGTGCAAAAACCTCATGCCATACTATACAATAAATGCTTATAGTATTTTATAAGATAAACCTCACAAAAGAAAAAAAAATTTTATAGTACAATATGATGACCAACAAAATAAATGGGCGGTTCGTTTACCGGATCGTATGAGCTGAGACATCCATAAATACAATCTTAATCAAATCGCTAATCGCGTTCAACCAGGCATTTCCGTATTTATTATTTATAACAAATAGGCATGTATCGGGTTTTCGAGTATTTGACGCATTCGTGTGCATTGAATTAATAAGGTTCTATAAGGCTTTTCACTATATTGTCCACTAACAGCTATCGGTGTCTACCGTTAAATTCCATAATTTTAAACCAACCAATACAGTTCTTTTATAAGGTTCTACGAGGATCGACGCATGTATTAGGCATACGACCTATCGGGTACTAACGGCTGCGCCAGCAATAACAAATCTTAATCAAATCGCTAATCGCATTCTACCAGGCAATTCCATATTTATTATTTATAACAAATAGGCATGTATCGGGTTTTCGAGTATTTGACGTATTCGTGTGCATTGAATTGATAAGGTTCTATAAGGCTTTTCACTATATTGTCCACTAACAGCTATCGGTGTCTACCGTTAAATTCCATAATTTTAAACCAACCAATACAGTTCTTTTATAAGGTTTTACGAGGATCGACGCATGTATTGGGCATACGATCTATTCGTTACTACCGGCTGCGCCAGTAATAACAAATCTTAATCAAATTGCTAATCCCATTCTACCAGGCAATTCCGTATTTATTATTTATACCAAATAGGCATGTATCCGGTTTTCGACAGTTTGACGTCTTTATAAGGTTTTACGAGGTTCGACGCATGTAAGGGACAGACGGACTATCGGGTTGTATCGGCTGCGCCAACAATAATACGAATTACATAAGTATACTTAATTTATTAATGCTGCAGCGATACTCGTGTGACACTTTCATGTATTCTTAGTTTTGTAACCTTTAGTTATAAATGTTTTTCATTGTTATTCTTCATGAAAGTAAAGATAGTGGTTTTCTACAGTGAGCTAGTAATAAACACGAACCCAGACGGAAATTTATTTTTCCAGAAAGAGCTAAGAAAAGCTAATAAATTATATAATCAATTTATAATATGCAGATTTTGGACTCTGTTAATATTTAGTTAGAATTTATAACTTTTATTAGTTCTTCTTAGCTTTTGCTAGATTTTATTAGCTTTTAGGTTTTTTTCAAAAGTAAAAGAAATGTGCGAGTTTAAAAAAGCTAATAACTACTAATAACTTTTTTAAATTATTATATACACAGTAAATAAGTATTTAGAATTTTTATGAATATTTACCAATAGCAATCTTTTATTAATAGCTTTTGTTTTTTTGCATACATCACTTAGAAACAGCTAAAAACAGTTAAATATAGGAAAATGCAACAGTTACTATTAGTGTCATTTTATCGTTTTTCACGATATTTTCGAAATACAAAAATCTAATAAAACCTAATAAAGCTTAGAAATATTTACGAAATTTTAAAAACAATTAAAAAAATCTTATAAACATCACCAAATTTTTTAAACTATTACTACAGTCCAAAATCCGCACTTTATAAAGTGTTATGAAAATCTAATAAAAGCTAATAACTTTTATTAAGTATTTATAAACATTATTCGCATATGATTATATCCGCTAGGGAAAGAAATATTAAATTTAATTTTCAATAAAGTAATCCAATTTTGTTAATCTTTTATATGATTCGATGATTCATGTTAACATTGAAAATAATCAGAATTTGTTACGGAATTGGTATGTATTCTTTATTTAGCATTCTCTTGTAATAAAGTTTATACTTCATTATTTTTCTAATATGAAAACATATTAACCTATTTTTAGAAAAATATTTCAATTATCCAATATTTCTATGTGTTCTTAGTAACACCAAAGCCACTTGAGAAATACAAATTTCGCGCCAAAAAATGTAATCGACAATTCCGTGTTTATTGTAATACTAAACCGCTCATTTATGTGACAATCCTGATTAAACCCTATAAACGAACCACATAGGTTGCTTGACAATATTAGAATATACCGGTAGATTCGGATAAATAATGCTCGACTTTATAGTGAAATGTCCTATTCAACCCGAGATATACCGGTAGATTCGGATAAATAATGCTCGACTTTATAGTGAAATGTCCTATTCAACCCGATAAATTGCAATCATGAAAAATCATTAATTATTTGTAATGCAGATACATGCCTATTCGTTGTAAATAGAAAATACAGCAATACCTCATATAAAATACGATAAACGATTCAATAGCGGTTGCTTCAACGACAGGCGCCCACGTGAAAAAAATTTATAAAGTTTTTATAAAAATTGTATAAAATGAATTGACGATAGAGAAAAAAGCCAACTTCAGTTTGACATCTAACCAACTTCAGTTTAATGTCTTATTCCCGTGAGCTTCGTGCAGCGCGAAACGTTTGCCGTCGTATTTTACTTAATCAAGCAGTTTACCAATAAATTCGTCGCGGAAGTCGTACTTTTAACCTAGATATATGTGGTGCGTCAATTGACAGCATGGAATATTATCGATTTTGAGAATTTAAAATTCAGTCTCGGTGAGGGGAGAGCCGGAATATTGAGACCTGAAGATTCAACTCCGTCTACACTTTTGATCAGATAAGTCCTCCTTTCTCTTGATTTTTAAAAACTTAGCGATTGAGTACATTAGATACTTTGTGTTTTTGTAATATTTTTGTTGCAGGAAAGACGATTTTAAAGGTACGATCAACAGCTTCTCCGTGCGTAGAAGCGTCGGTACGAGTCACCCATCTCCACCGCTGCCAGCTGATGAATTTTGCAGTCCTGTTTTTAAGGTTATATATGTTTATTCCCAAAACTTTAACATTTAAGTTTTGCAAAATTTTTCCCAATTTTCACAAACTTTTCCCAAGTTGCGCAATACGTTTCCCAAAGTTCACAAACTTTTCCCATCCTATAAAATACCGTAAAAAAAATCTTAAAACTTATCTCGAACGTTTTTAATTACTTTATTATTTATCTTTTTCTATTTTAAAATGTTTCAAATTATATTGAGCCTAAAGTGACCGCGTTTTTGTATGTAAATTCCTTTAAAATGTGCTTTAAAGTGTGGTATTTATTTAAAAATTTAAAAAAATATATTTTTTATGAAAGCCAATCTTATATAAAAATAAATAAAAAAAATTTTATAAAGTTTCTATAAGACCAATTTTTTATACAAATTGTATACAATCCATTTTATACAATTTTTATAAAAACTTTATAAATTTTTTTTACGTGGGCGTAACCGATAAGATCCTGTAATCAAACCGCTGATTTATGTGACAATACTGATTAAACCCTATAAACGAACCACATAGGTTGCTTGACAATATTAGAATATACCGGTAGATTCGGATAAATAATGCTCGACTTTATAGTGAAATGTCCTATTCAACCCGATAAGTTGCAATCATGAAAAATCTATAATTATTTGTAATCCAGGTACATGCCTATTCGTTGTAAATAGTAAATACATCAATACCTCATAAAATACGATAAACGATTCAATAGCGGTTGCTTCTACGACAGGCGTAACCGATAAGATCCTGTAATCAAACCGCTGATTTATGTGACAATACTGATTAAACCCTATAAACGAACCACATAGGTTGCTTGACAATATTAGAATATACCGGTAGATTCGGATAAATAATGCTCGACTTTATAGTGAAATGTCCTTTTCAACCCGATAAATTTCAATAATGAAAAATCATTAATTATTTGTAATGCAGATACATGCCTATTCGTTGTAAATAGTAAATACAGCAGTACCTCATAAAATGCGATAAGCGATTCAATAGCGGTTACTTTTTGACTGGCAAAGCCAGGTACGATGCGTTAGGCAAGCCGCCCATTTCATGCGTCGATCGTCATAAATCCCTATAATGTTACCAGGTAAGTTGTTATATAATATTGAAATATGCTGGTAAGGTCATATAGCCGTTACTTGGCGTTATTGTGAAACGCCCTATTTAACCTTATATTTTTGTATGCTCTATAAGACAATAACTGTTAAAATCCCGATAGAAATCCACTTGTTAAGAATATATCATTTTGTATTACCTGAAATAGAACTATAGATAATTCATTCATGTTCGGGTTTTTCATTATAAAATACTATAAGCTTTAGAGTGAAAAAGCATTGATATATAAGTACGTGAAAGGTGGCAAATCCTTATAATGCCCGGTAAATATAAATTTATTTATTTATTTATTTCAAAAGATAAACGGGCTAATTAAGCCCTTATACATATATAATTAAATTATAAAATAAATCGAACATATCGATAGATAAGCGCTCTCAATAGCAAAATATAAAAGAAAAGAAAAGAAATACATAAATTCAACTTAAAGTAAATACTTAATATACTAACATGCTCAATGAAAAGTCGCAAAAAGTGACTTTACTGACTTCTTAAATTGACCCATAGGCAAATTAATAATATTAGATGGAATCGAATTCCATAGTCTACGTAAACGAAAAATAGGTGAGTTAAACGTGTAATTTCTTAAAGTCTTAAATTCAAATAATAAACGCTGATTTCTTAATGAATACGGTAGATCCCTATACGTAATAAGATATTTAAATATAAATGTTATATACAAAATATTTAAATATAAATGTGTACCCGATATACTCCGATAAACTATTTTATGCTCTTTTATGTTACACGTTTATTCCTATAAAACCTTATAAACAAATTTATTTTTATCGCATTTTATGAGGTGTTCATTATGAAGCCTATAGTTATAAGCTTATTCATTCCGATTCGTATTAAATAATGTATAGCATTCTATCGCAAACTCCGGATGCAAAAGCCACATGAAGTACGATAAAAAATTTTTTTTTATAGTTTTATATGAGGTTTTTTCAACAGGGCTATACAAGAGTAAGATGGCAATTCAACGAGTGGTGCAAGTATTATTTTATTTAAAGAGAATAAAAAAGAGAGAAATTACTTTTTTATTAGTTTTGCAGAAATTAATTTTGCACAAATGAATATTATTATTATTATATAAAATTGTTTATCTATTGCTGCAAGACACGGGAAGGATATACATTGTGTATTTAAAGAGAATAAAAAAGTGAGAAATTTATTTTTTATCAGTTTTGCAGAAATTAATAAAATTATTAAAAAATTATTTATCTATTGCTTGTAGGACATGACAGAACTAGTATTGAAATGTAAACTTGTAAGATACTTTTTTGAAAAAAATGTTTGTTATCAATTTAAAAGATATTTGTATTTTTAAAAATAAATACTTGTTGATTGTACTTTGATTTCAGTACTTTCTATTGCAGAAACTTTTTATGGAGTTTAAGAAACAATATATAAATGTTTAATTAAAATACAATTTATGGTATGGTAAAAAATACTTGTCGATTATTCCGCTTTGATTTCAGTACTTTCAATAGCAGAAACTACTTATGAAGTTTAAGCAAAATATATAAAATGTCTAATTATAAAAAAGAAAAATAAGTAGAAAAAAGATGGGAGTAAAAATTAATAATTTTTTATCAGACATCGTTTTTGAAAGTGTGATTGGAAACCATACTTGCGAAGTTTGACACCTTCGTCGAAGGTGTTTTATAAATGTACTTTCTACAGACATAAATAACGAATAATCGAGTTATTTAAAGTGAATACCTAAAATAATAATAAATAATTTAAAAGTTTGTGTTGATATGGTACACAATACTTGTCGATTCCATTTTGATTTCAGTTCTTTCAATTGCTGAAATTTGTAAGAAATTTTAAGCAACAATGTATAAGTGTTTAAGTAATACACAAATTTATGGCATGGTGAAAAATACTTGTCGATTATTCCGCTTTGATTTCGGTACTTTCAATAGCAGAAACTACTTATGAAGTTTAAGCAAAATATATAAAATGTCTAATTATAAAAAAGAAAAATAAGTAGAAAAAAGATGTAAAAATTAATAATTTTTTATCAGACATCGTTTTTGAAAGTGTGATTGGAAACCTTAGTAATACTCTTTAAATAAGTAAAATTTCATGTAAATATCTGGGATGTCAAATTCTTATGTATTTTTCGATATCCTTTTCGTCTCCTATAAGTATATATATGTCTACTCGAAAAAGTTGAGACAGAGCTATAGGGGAAAACGAACGAGTTTAGTGAGACATGCATGATCTAGTTATTTTTTCATTATTTTATCTTAAACGGTCATCTTTTATCTTACACGGTCGTCAATCATCTAATTTGCCGAGAATCGTGCGTGTAGCAGAACCTGCCAGTGACAATTATTGGTTATGTTTAATGTTGATAATTTAAAAGTTTGTCAAATTCTTGGTTTTGGACTACAGTTTTCACAGGTACAGTATAATAATTATTTAAATTTTGTATTTTTACTACATTTGTAAGTATTAAGATATGAATAAAAATAGTAAAAATTTTAGGAAATGTTTATTAATTATTTGAATAAATTAAATTTTAGAGAAGTTAAAAATAATATAATTATTTGTTAATAAAATTATTTATTTAACAATTTAGATTCTGGAGCCTAGTCATCAAACGTATCAAGCAATATTGAAACAACAAATCACTTCCGCAAAAATGTTTAGGAAAATGCCTGATATTTTACCAATACAGAAACACATTCATTTAATTACTAGTAGTATGGTACATTTAGTACATCAAATGCAGTATCACTTTTTATTCGAGGTAGGTAAATAATTTAATGTAAAAAAAAAAGAAGCAGTTATTTGTAACTACAATAATTTTTATTTACAGGTGACTGAATGTTCCTGGGATGTATTTTTGCTAAGTAGCTGAGACAAGCATTGTCACTCGACGACATTATAACTTCACACACTAACTTTCTGACAATCTGTTAAAAGAGGAACACTTGTTGATGAACAATCTCAAGTAATTAAGAACAAGACATAGCAGTTGATGCAGATGGGACTTGTATGGCTGCTGTTAACAACAGAGGTCATTGTTTTATATGGACACTTACCGGTGGTATCGGTGAAGAACCTACAAAATTAAATCCTAGGCATAAGTTAAATGCACATAGAGCATATGCACTTAGATGTAAGTTTAGTCCTGATAGTACACTTCTTGTTACTACTTCAGCAGATAAGACTGCCAAAGTTTGGAAAACAACAGACTTTTCCGAGGTACAAGTTCTACAGCACAAAGCTAAATGATGGGTTTGGGATGTAGCTTTCAGTGCTGATTCGCAATACATTTTTACTGCTTCGTTGGATGGTGTTGCAAGATTATGGAATATAGCAACAGGAACTGTGAAGAGAGAATATCAAGGACACCAAAAAAGTAGTTTCTGCTCTTGCCTTCAGAGATGAAATGCTTCCAACAAGTTAAAAACAATAGACTGTGCATTATTAGTTCATTGAAGAATGTTGATGAACAATTTTAGTATAATATATTTGTTAAAAAAGTGTAAAGACATTAAAAAATATAATTTATTATTTCTAATAAGAAACATTTTGTAAATAAATATCCTTATTTCCTTTCTTAGAAGTTAATAAATAATTGTTTATTCAATTATTTTGGATGATTTTGGATGAAAAATATTACAATGTTATTATGAATAAAATTATAAAAAAAATGTAAATAAAAACATAACATCAATGAAGGTAGAATATAATTTTAACATTTTGAAAAAAAATTTTTTATTATTTTATTATATACAACAGCTACATGGTCAAACGAAATGAATTATTAATAAAATTACTATTAAATTGTAATTGTCCTGAATGAAATAAAAATTAATTTAAATTAATTGGATATAGAAATTTTAATTGTAAATATCAAAAATCAATCGTATAAAAATATAAACTTGATAATTATAAAAATGTATAAATTATTGATCATTATTGATCAATTAAACACATTATTTTTGTGCACTGTGCAACAATAATGGCTAAATATATTTTAATTATTAATTATAATATTTTTGTATATTGTACAAAAATAATGTGTTTAATTATTGGATGCACATTCCACCATATACTTAATATATTGGTGTTTTGCAACCATAATTAAATAATATTAACAATTTTAAATTTTTACAATTTTTTTAATTACGAGAATGTCTTAGGTTTCTGGTACTACTACTACTGCTGCTATTATGATTATTGGTATTTACAGATTCTCTTCTACTTATTTCACTGATGTCCAAATTATCATTTGTAGTTGGTTGAAATAATTTATTAGTTTGCACATGAAGTGGTGTACTTGTTGTGATAGGTTGCTTGATTCTTTTGTTAATTATACTATGTGGTCTTTTAATGGTATTTATTTTTGTTATTGATTTCCTTTTCATGTCAATAGTCTTATTTAAATTAACTAGCTTGCTAGCTAATTGCTGTTTTTGCGGTTTACCTTTTGAATTAACTTTATTCATTTCATCTGTTTTATCCATTTCACTATTTGATTCTCCTTTGGATGTGTTGACTTATGCTTTAATTGTTCTGCCCTTTTTTCATTCACATGAATAGCAGCGCTTATTGCACTATTATCACCAGTAACATTTTTTTCATTCGCATTCTTCTCTAATGTAAAGTTTAGTTTTGTTTGTCTCATTGTATCTTGAAGTTTTTTTTTTCTTTTTCTTGTTAGTTTTCTGTGTTTTTTTAACATTCATATTTGTTTGAAAATTTCCTTGACTATACTGTTCAGTAGAGCCATCATTTTTACCTTGTGACTTTTTGTTAGTTTGTAATTTATTAACAGTTGCTTTTTTAATTTTAGTATATGAAGGTTTCTTCATCACCGCTTGTTTTGTTTGTTTCTTTTTCGGAGTGATCATCTGGCTAATATCATCATCTGAGCTTTCAAAATCTGATAAATCCTAAAAGAGAAGTAAATGAATAATTTTTTTCAGTTTTAAAGTCTTTAGTTTAAAAATACTTACACTTAAATTTAATATTGTATCATATTTTTCCAACTTCCATTCCATAGGTGCATTATCTTGTTCAATTATTTGAATAAATGCTTCTTTTAGTGTTAAAGTTTTAAAACATTCGAAAAAAGATTCTAAATGCTGCTTCATGTTAGTATTGTCAATATCATCAAAGCTATTTAAGTCAAATTTTACTTCAATAGCATTTTCTTTTGTTAAGTTATAAAATACATAAACAATTATGTTAAAGTAGATATTAGTTTCAAAATCTTTGCATTTCAGAAATGTTATAAAACAATAGTATAAGAATAATGCACATCCACAGAACAATTACAAACATCTTCCAAATAAGATTTCAAAACATCATATTGCTTTTTCGTTTGTGATACGTGTCTAAGGGTAACTTAAGATTTCTTACAAATATTGGAGTATTTACAAACAATATTATCCAAAGGTGTTTATTTAACTACTTGATGCAAATCTATGGCCAATGGAATATCCAAAACTCCAAATGTTCCCTTATTATTTTCATTAAAAATTTGAACAGATGTTTTTATATGTTCGTCATCATCATATATTGCAAACTGAAATATACATTCATCCTTCCCAGGCGGAAATCGAAACAATTAGAAATAATTAATAAAAATTAATAAGTTTTATTAATAATATATAATGTCCAGATTTGAGACAAGTAGTAACACTTATAAACTATTATTAATTTTTATAACTTTTTATAAATTTTTCTTACTTTTTTCTTTTTTGTGAAATCGTAAAGTTTTTACTCATAAAAAAAAGTAATAACTATTATTAATTTTTTATAATTTTTTTATTTTTTTTATAATTAATTATTTCTTATACTTTTTATTACAAATTTTTATTACTTTTTTCTTTTCTGTGAAATCATAAATCTTTAAGTCTTAAAAAAAGTAATAACTATTATTAATTTTTTATAATTTTTTTATTTTTTTTATAATTAATTATTTCTTATACTTTTTATTACAATTTTTTATAATTTTTCTTATAAATTTTTCTTTATATTAATACGGTTAATTTGTGAAACTATAAATGGGGGGTTGCGCGAAGCGCGCAGGGGGGCAAAGCCCTCTATATATATATATATATATATATATATATATATATATATATATATATATATATATATATATATATATATATAAAGAATAAATAAAATATATATATAAAGAATAAATATGGCACTTTTTAATTTATAAGTATCTTTTTATTCATCAGTCTTTGGACAACGTAAATAGTATCAATCTTTAAATAATATATAAATAATAATAATTGCTAAAAAAGGAACATTGTTCAAATCTTGTATAAAAATAAATTTTAATTTTTTTGTATTGATTGAATATTGAAGAGTTCTTATACTTCTTGACTGTTATTACCATCTTAAAGATTTTGAACATTTTCATTGATTTGCTGCTCTTCCCTTTCATACAGCTCTTTGTTTTTTAAACGAATCGCTGCATTATTTATTACGTTTCGATGTTCTATGTTTAAATTGTCTAGGAAATCATCCACTTGATAAATAGTTTTATCCTTCGCTCTCATAAAAGCGTACACCCTTCTTTCAATGACCATTCGTTTAACAGGCGACAAAACCCTTAAGTGCTTGGTATTTTTCTGAATACGAACACATCTTTTTGAGAGATCTTCTAAGCCATAGACTCCTTCGCTCAACAAGGCAAGGCATTTCGAAGGGTTTTTTGTTTTAAAACTGTCTGCAAAAGCGATGGGGTTGCAATAAACATTGTTGCCGAGGTGCACATTTCCTTCTTCATCGTATTGCAGCTCTTGAGCTTTCTGTTTGTTGTAATCATACATATTATCATGAAGTTGAAATGGATTGTACTCTAAAAAATAAAATAAAATTATGTTGAAAACACATATGTTTGAATAAAAATAAAACATGTAGTATGTATGCGCACACTGACATACACGTACATATAAAAGTGTATTTATGTAAAATTACCTGCATTGGCATAACCATTGTTTTCAAGTACCTGATGTTCATTCGTACCACTACCACTGCTAGCCCTCAGTATACTGCTTGCATCACTATTCAGTACACTTTTTTTACTATTTTCTCTAATTTGTTTGAGTTCCCTTCGAGTAGATCGTAATCTATACTCTAAATCTTTAATCACAGTTTGCTGTTGCTTTACAATATTGTCCTATAAATATAAATATGAAATTAAAACTCATTAAAAAACAAATATAAGATTTAGACATCTTTGAAGCACAGTAATTTTAATTAAAAACAGTTTAAGCGATAGAATAATTGTACATTTTAAATATAAATAAATAAATAAATAAATAAAATATACTTACATTATGAGTTTTCTGTATAGGTGATGATGCTGCAAGAGGTTGATGGCTATTTTCTTGTTCGGTTTCTGAAGAATACTTTTCATTATTAATCATTTGAGTAGCTTTGGCGGATCCAGACTTGCTTTTCGTTTTCCTTTGGCTATTAATTATATGTTGAGGGTTTGCATTTTGTTGATTGTCTTCATCGGTTGAATCGTTTGCATGTAAATATTTGTCTATGATGGATTTAGATTGATGAGTTTTGTTAGCTTGTTTCTTTCTTTTATTACTTTTAGCTTCAGCTTTCGATTTCTTGATCAAGGCAACACCAACTTCAGAAGCCGGAGGTTCATCGAACACCTCATCTTCTATTGAATCAGTATTATTTACAGTTACCGCAAATTGAGTGTTAGGTGCAAATCTTCTGCTTTCGACTGCTTTAGCAACTTCTTCATACGTATCTAAAATATAATTATTATGTATATAACTATTTATGTATTTATTTATTTTTTCTTTATTTGTTTTAATATGTACTAGCAGCATGTAAGATGTAGCATTTTTTGGCTTTTCCTTCTGGATGTAGTTTAATTTTTAATTTTTTGTCTTTGTACACATTTTTATTTTCTTTGTACGCATTATAATCGAACTTTTTTACAACCTTAGATTCACATATTTGTTTAATACCGTTATCACCAACTTTATCTGGTTCAATGTAAACGTAAATATAACAGCTACCACTCATTTCTTTTGTGTTGTTGTTCTTTTTTGGTACTTAAACACCTCTTGTACGAATAATGATTGATTACAATAATTCTACATCTTTAGAAATCTTAACCTCGAATGTTCCATTAACAACTTAACAACTGTACGATGAACACAAGTATACGGTGGTTTTCTCGTACTTTCATTAAATATAAAAATATTTTTTTACTTTAAGTATTAAAAACTTGAATTGAATATTGCAATCTGTAAGACTCGCAAGTTCACATTTCACACGTGTTGACTGTCGAGAGCAATGTAATGCCGCAATATGTTTCTTTAAGGGATTCTACAATGAAAAGATGAATGCTCCCTATCAGCACACAATGTCTTAAAAACGTTTAAATTACGGTGCGGCTAAAACCTTTAAACGTTAGAATTTAATACTTGAAAAACGTTTGCACTACGTTTAAATTTGGTTAAAATGTCCTCTTTAATTTTAGGAAAGTAATATTTTTTAACGTATTTCAAACGTATTTTTAATGTTGGATAAACAAAATTATCCGATGTATATTATTATGGAGCATGCGCAGTTGTTACTTATCAATTATAGATATGCGCAAATGCTATTTTTATATTTATTTATAAATATAAATTAATATATATAAATATAAATTATTTATATGTGCTAAAATGACAATTGCGCATGGCTATAATTGATAAGTAACAACTGCGCATGCTCCATAATAATATATATCGGATAATTTCTTATATATATATACTAACAGTAACAACAGCTAAACAAGCAATGAAAATTTGAAAGTAAGTTATTATTCATTACAATTTGTGTAGAAAATATGATAAACTACTGTTGTTTACGCTAAAAATTTATTGTTATATTTCAGTTTGATTTTTACCGTTCAAATGAATCGCAGAGGCCCGTATAAAAGTTATTATGACAAGAATGCTAAAATTCAAGTGCCTCGATCCTCAATATATAAAAAGAAGAATAAACTAAGTAACAATGCAACTGATGAACTCGATGCAGATAAAAATGTATGTATACAAAAAATTAATTAATTGGAAACTACTGCAACTGACTTGTTAGCTAGTAACAAAGAAAACGTAAGTTCATGTGTACGTATGTTATGTTTTAGTATATACAAAGGACAATTCATTACAATAATTGTCACAATTTTCTTATTATTTGTTTTACTTTTTTACAGATTGAATTTGAAATCAATGCTGCTGTTACAGAATTTGATGAGTTTGCTGATACTTTGGGTGCAGGTTCATATGAAGTAATTATTTTTATGTACTTATTTGATTTGTGTCACAATTTACTGTGTTCGCCTTTCATTCGCACAACTCAAGCATACTTTGCGCATATAAAAAAATAATATAACGTCAATGTGATCGTATTAAAATCTGTCTCAAGACAATAATTTTAGCATGATAATTACAATTATGTGACTGAACTTATATTATTTAAATGTACGTGCTGAGTGTGATTAAATCATGACAGTCAAAGAGAGAAACCATTTTTAGTATGACAGCAGTAAGGTTGTATTATTTTTATACATATCAGATTACGTAAAGATTGCTGAGATATTCAGCTCCTATTTTTAAGGCCTAGTCTCATTTTAAATATTAATATTGATTCAAATACACTTAGTGTAAAAAAGACCAAGCATTTGAATAGCGAAGCAAATCTATTCTTAAACTGTTATTTTACTTGACACATTATGTAAAATTGATCCATTTCTTCTAACGGATCCAAGCAATTGTGTTCGCCTTTATTCTTCATAGTTTAAACATACTGACCAAGTACATGAAAATAATTGAAATACACTCATATCTGATGATTCAAGATGATTTATATTTCATTATAGATCAAAGTTATTTTGTTCGCCTTTTATTCTCACAACTCAAACATACTTTGCGCATGTAAAAAAAATAAAACATCACTGAGATCATATTAAAATCTGTCTCAAGACAATAATTTTAACATGATAATTAAAATTATGTAATTAATCTTATATTATTTAAATGTACATGCTCAGTGTGATTAAACTATGACAGTCAAAGAAAGAAACAGATTTTAGTATGATAGCAGTAATGTTCTATTATTTTTTTGCATGCACAGAGTATACTTGGGTTGTGAGAATGAAAGGCGAACACAATGACTTAGATGCATAATGTAATGAAAATCATATTTACGTAATGTGGCATGTAAAATATCAATTCACGAATACATTGTTAGTAGCTCCTATTATCATAGTCTTTATATATTTTCTACTTTCTTAATTCAATGTTTTGTTTTATTTAACATTAAGTAACTAATATTAAATTACTATTTAAATATCTGAAGTTAAAGTAAATATTTTTATTTTCCTCTTGAATGTTTTCCAGTACCAGATTATTGATTTATTTATAAAAAGAGTAATATAAAAACAATGCGAATACAAGCTAAATGTTATATAAAAATTTGTACGTAAACTGTTATTTTTCTGTAAACATTATGTATAAATCCTTTCATATCGAAATAATCCTCTTCCAGATCTAAGTTTAAGCATTTATCTATGGTTTTCATGTTCTGGAAGGAGAATATATAAATCTACCAATGATTATATCCAATGTATCAAGTAAATCTTATTTTAGAGATTTTTAGCAATATTTTATTTTCTGTAGGAAATCTTACTGATAGAAAATATACTTAAAGTAAAATTTTTAATTGCTTTCATTCATGAATTTAAAGTAAATTTAATATCTTGCCAAAAAGTGAAAGTAAAATATTAATTTTGTTTATTTTGAAATAAATTTTTGTTGCTGTTTCTATATTTGGACAACCATGTGCTCAACAAAAAATCATGAGGATTTCGTAAAAAAAAATATATATAATTTTTTGTATCGAAAATTATGAAATTAGCGGAAAATATTACAGAATAAAAAGTTATTAGAATCATTTTTGCGATTTTTCAAAAATGGTAAGAAAGAAAAAATTCAAAATTTGGCTTGCCTAGTCTTTTAAAAAAATTCATACGTATATATCCCGCGTAAAAAATGTAGCTTCATATGAACTTTATATAAAGTTTAAGTTTGTATAACGTTTATATGTGGTTGTCCACAGAGACTATGCCGAACTTGATTAAAGATTTATATAAAGTTTATCTAACTTAAAATAAATATTTTTCAAGAGTTTAAAATACTTTATATGAACGTACAAAATTTTTAAATTATTAAAAAAAATAATTTTCTATCGGTGATTTGTACCTCCGATCTTTAGCTGTGGAGGCTGACTCTTTACCAACTGAGCTATTTTATTGTTTCTATCATTACATTATATTCACGTTGTAAATAACAACTGCCCACGGTAATTTGATTATTCAAATTCAGGAACAGCAATAAAAATTAATTTTAAAATAAATGATGGGCATTCATGGGTTAAATGCGTATAATTATTGTACATCCCCTATGGAAATATTAAATGTACAGAAACGTACCAAAACGTACGAAAATGTACAAAACCGTACAGAAATGTACAAAAATGTACGAAACTGTACATAAATGTTGAAATTCGGACACATTGTACGGTTTCGTACATTTCTGTACATTTTTGTACTGTTTTGTACATTTTCGTGTGTTTTGATACGTTTTTGTACGTTTTGGTACGTTTTGGTACGTTTTGGTACGTTTTGGTACGTATTCGTACATTTTAGTACATTTTTGTACCTTTTCCTATGTTTGCTTACGTTTTCGTACATTATCCTACATTTCTTACATTTAATAAATTTCTATAATATATTTAATTTAAATTAGATATATTATGGAAATTTATTAAATGTAAGCAAATGTAGGATAATGTACGAAAATGTAAGGAAACATAGGAAAATGTACAAAAATGTAAGGAAACATAGGAAAATGTACAAAAATGTATAATGGCTTATAATATTGGTACATGTTAATCCTTTTTCTTTCAAATAACACAATTTTTTTAAATTTTCAACATTATATATTTTTATAAAAACATCTTTTTTTTATTAAGCTTTTTCAAGTCCCAATTGGGATTTAATTATCTATACATGGTGTACAAAAGTATTTTATATAAGTTTTTGTACAGTCTTATTTATAAACATGCATAAAGTGTCAAATTTGCATAAAAACATCTTATAAAAAATTTGTAAAGCATAATTTCTTATACATTTTGATCTCCTCTTTCGAAAGTTAATAAATTTTACCTAAATAGTAAACCGAAAGAGCTATATGCCCTCTTTAAAAAAAATTCTCAAATTTTTGACGATTTATTTTCTTAAATGTTTATTTTAAATCGGAAAAAATTGAAACAAAAATTTTTCCTTTCGGACGCTATTTTTTAATAGACATTTTGAATTTCGAAATAATCCAACGAAGTTTGAAAGAGCAGACATTCGTAACACTTTTTACAATGATTGCGATGAGGTGAACCAATTTTTTCCGATATAAAATAAATATTTAAGAAAGAAAATCATGACAAATTTGAGAATTTGTCGGAAAAACGATATATAACTTTTCCGGGTTCCGATTTTAATAAAATTTATCAACAGTATTCGAAAAAAAGAGATTAAAATCGATAAGAAATGATGCTTTATAATTTTTTTATAAGAATTTTTCACAGAAAGATATAAGGTTGAAAGTTTAAAAAATTTTGTGTTATTTGGGAGGAAAAGGGTTAAAGCAAATTTGTATAAAAGAGCCATCATATCAGCAGCAAGTATTATTGTCGTGATAAATATTACCCGAACTAAAAATGTATCCTTTGTGTACTTTTTAATTTTTTAATTTTTGATAAAATAATTTCAGCAATTCTCCGAATCTGATTATGAGAATGAAAAACAATGGAAGTATTTAAACGAAGAAACGTGTGAATGCTCAAAAATAAAAGTTGGAGAAGCGTTATTAATATTTACGAACATTATGAAAAAGCATTCGCTGAAATGGACGGTAATCTTAGATATATTTGTAGCACTAAATTATCTTTTTAATAAGTCTATTTTTCCTGTTACAAAATTTATGATTAAAAAGTTATTAAAAGTGAAAACTGACTCATTGACGTATCACGTAATATGTGGTGAATGTGATAAATATTTAGGTAAATACTCCGACGTCAAAAAAAATATTGTTTGTGCATGCGGTACAACAATAATGCCATCATCAATGGGATCATTTTTTATACAATTTGATATTATAGACCAAATAAAAAAGCTTTTTTCTAATCCAGCAATAGTAGATAGTCTTGAAGAAAGATTTGACAGACACAAAGAAAGTTCTAGCAATTTAGAAGACCTTTATGATGGTACTCATTACAAACGAAGAAGTAATCTTTTAAAAGAATCATCGAATTTTTCTTACACATTTAATATGGACGGATGCCAACCTGCAGATAAAGGAAAAATTACGGCATGGCCGATATTTTTAATGCTACATGAATTACCTGACCACTTGAGAAAAAAATTTATGATACTTCAAGGTTTGTGGGTTGCTAAAGTCGAACCGAATTAACATTTTTTTACAACCCTTTGTTGATCAAGCTAATTATCTATCTACAAAAGGATTTGAATGGTTCAAACATGGTAAACAAATATCGAGTAAGGTATTTCCTTTAGGTTGTTGTGTCGATTCTGTGGCAAGATGTGCTATATTAAATATGAAAAAGTTTAATGGAGTTTATGGATGCACTTTTTGTGAGCACCCTACTGTACAAGTTGATGGAGTCCGAAAATATCCTATGTTAGAAAATCCTCCAAAAAAAAGAACGGATAGTAGTATAAAATCGCAAATGGTAGAAGCTGCTGAAGATCCAACAGCAAATTCTAAAACTGGAGTGTGGGGGCCATCGTGCTTAATAAATTTGCAGTATTTTGATCTCTCAAAAGGTATGATTGTAGATTTTATGCACTCTTGCTTACTAGGAGTAATCAAACTTCATACAGATATTATAATGACGACCTTCAAAAGTGCATTTTATGTAGGATCTCGTGCTCATATTCGTATCATTAACCATCGTTTACAATCCTTAAAACTTCCGACTTGCGTTGCAAATGTACCAAAATCTATCGATGATAGAAACAATTGGAAGGCCTCACATTGGATGATTTGGCTGCTATTCGGTTTACTACCTTCTTTAAATGGAATATTACCTATAGAATACTTCACTCACCTTGCATTATTAGCTACAGCTATTAATATTTTTTTACAAGACAGAATATCACCAGATAAATTTCAAACTGCGTCCACTTTATTAATAAAGTATGTTTATCAATTCAATCAATTTTTCGGGGACCAGTATATGTACTACAATGTGCATTTACTTTTACACTTATCAGATACAGTTAAAAATTGGGGTCCATTATGGGCCATTAATACCTTCCCATTCGAAAATCAAAATAAAAACTTATTGCATATGAAAACTAGTAATTTTCACATCGCAAAACAAATAGCCATTAGACTATTGACGTATCAACAACTTCCTCTTTTAGAACTGCAAAGTTTCATCAGTCAAGAAACCAAAGACTTTTGTGATCAATTAAAAAATAATAGACTAAAAAAAGCTATACAAATAAAAGATGTCACATTGCTCGGTAAAGGAATAAACCATAAATTATCAGAAGAACAACTTAGGTGCCTTCGATTGCTTATTGATGTTCAAAAAGTAACAAAATGTATGAAGTATAAAAAACTTTTTTACCAACATTGTAGATATACTACGTATTGTTGTTCAAAAGGAAAAAAAAACGAATGATTCCATTTTTGAAACAAAAGATAGAAACTTTGGACTTATAACATCTATAGTTTTAATTAGTTATGATGGTACAAACGATGTATTTCTTTTTTATAAACCATTAACAGTATTTGATACTTCTATTGTGAATGACCCAGATTTGCGAAGCGTAGTTAATTCAAAAAAATGTTCACTTGTTTCCGGGGTTATTGACTGTATTAAGTGTTCTGACTTGCACAGACCGTGTGTTGTATATAAATGTAATAATGAATATTATTTAAGCGTCGTTGTAAAAGGTGCCGTCGGTCGCTGCCTTAATTAAAAAATGCGTGTATATAAGTAATGTTCATTTCATTGTTAATTCATAATTTTACAAATGTGTACAAATATTTTCTGTATAAAAAAAAGACGTATATAAATATAAGACAATAAATATTTATAAATATTTTTAATACAAAAAACTATTTTTCTTATTATTCTTCATCAATTTCTTCGTGGAACATATATGAATATATACATACATATATATATATATATATATATATATATATAAAGTAATAAAAATTAATAAATTCTAATAAAAATAATAAACTATTAATAATTATTATACATTTTTTCCATATACTGCTATGTTACAGATGAAAAAATTTAAAAAAATTAATAACTATTAATAAAAGTTAATAAATTTTAATAAAAATAAAAAACTATTAATAATTATTATACATTTTTTCCATATACTGCTATGTTACAGATGAAAAAATTAGAAAAAATTAATAACTATTAACAAACATATTAATAAAAATTTATAAAAATTAATAATAATTAATAATTATTTTTACTTGTCTCAAATCTAGGCATTAATAATAGTTATTAATTTTTATATATTGTTTTCAATTTTTATAAATAGTTATTAATTTTTATTAATTATTTCTAATTGTTTCGATTTCCGCCTGGGTTATTAAACTTAATGCAATGAAGTCCATTATTACGTTTCTTAACATCTGAGTTTTGTTCGCTAGTTTTTATTTGTTCCATTTGTTCATTGTAATTAAGTTCCATTTCATTAAATATTCTATCTCTCTTCGGACTTTTTCCTTTTTATCGTTTATTTACTTATCTTATTAGTGAGATGCTATTCTTCTTTACACAGAAATACTTGTTTTTTAAACTTAATGCAATGAATTCCATTATTACGTTTCTTAACATCTGAGTTTTGTTTGCTAGTTTTTATTTGTTCCATTTGTTCATTGTAATTAAGTTCCATTTCATTAAATATTCTATCTCTCTTCAGACTTTTTCCTTTTTATCGTTTATTTACTCATCTTATTAGTGAGATGCTATTTTTCTTTACACAGAAATACTTGTTTTATCTGTAACACTTTTTGCACGCTGTAATATAAGTACACGCGGGTTGACGTTTGACTTGATTATCTCTCACTTCACTCTATCTCTCTTTCTCTCCCGTGTAAGTAAATGTGATCCCCTGCACCTATGCGTTACGTGATATTTTTGAAGATACAGGGATGTCATATTATATATATATATCCAAAGGCCCCCTGACTAATTTTAGAATTTGAAAATTTTTAAAATAACAGTTAAATTTAAGGGTTAAATTAGCTGTCTATCGCACCTTTTGATATAATATAATATATATATATATACGTGACAACAGTATTGAAAAAGAGTAGCAGCAGCTCCCTCTCAAGGAATTTTTCAGAGTCTGACTGGCGGTTTTTACCTCTGTCCGCACTCTCTCACGGGCTGGAAAGCAAATAGACATATATATATGAGGGAGACGAAAAAAAGGGAAGAGGAAAAAATTTCGTAAAGGAAATCAACAAGCAATTTCTTTGTCATGATTTTTCTTCAATATCCGTCAATGAATTTACATAGAATTGAATGTAAAATGAAGATAAATAAATAGAGAATATGAGGTTTGATCTATTACATATTGAATATAATGTAATAGTAAAAAAAAGACATCAAAAATCTGAGGGGTTAAATTAGCTGTCTATAATGGCTCTCGCGCTATACTTGCGTCAGGCGCTATCGCGCCTTTTGATCTGTAATTAACTCTTAAAAACCAAATAACAAAATAGCTCAGTGGTAAAGTATGAGCGTCCAGATCTAAAGATCAAAGGTTCAATTCCCGGGACTGAAACTTTTTTTAAAATTTTTTTTAAATTTACCTTATTGTAGCTAAGTGCCGATACAATTTTTAACCTTATTTATTACAATAAAAAGAAATAAAAAATTTAACAACTGTGATGCTGGTTTTTAATTCAAATAACGACAAATATTATTTAAATAAATTATCCGGATCCCAAACATCATCGAAAAGAAAAAAAAACAATAATATTAATTTATTCGTCCTGATCACCCGAAATAGATGATAGCAACAGACAGCAACGACAATAATTATTACAATAATAATAAAAATAAAATAATATATCAGTTTATCTCCCACTAGAAACGGTAATAATTAAATTTCAACGCGGCCAGTTAAACGTTAAAATGGCAGCAAACGAATTTACAATTTTTCAAAATGGCGTAACCGACGCCCAAAATTTCTCTCTCTTTACCCCACTGAGAAATTTTTAAAACACTCCCTAAAATATTCGTTAATTCAACTTCCGCCGATGTACAAAAAAAACCGTTAAATTTGCTAACAAACCGAAAACAATTTAATCACTAAATGTACAATAAAAAACACACGTTGGGCGCCAAATGTGATGCTGGTTTTTAATTCAAATAACGACAAATATTATTTAAATAAATTATCCGGATCCCAAACATCATCGAAAAGAAAAAAAAAACAATAATATTAATTTATTCGTCCTGATCACCCGGTGGACTCACCCAGAGGAAGTTCCGTTGAATAAAATAATAAGTCCGGATACCTATTAAACCGCGTAACGAATATTAACACCCTTAACCAAATTTAGATATATATAATTATATTACGGGATCTAATAATAGATCCCGTGGCACCACTAACCACGAGAGAGAGAACGTTAATTTTTAAATAAGTAAAATAAAAAATTTGACTAATTAATAACGCGCACTAATTACTTAACATTGTCCCCACTGATATATAAATCACTTATTACATTAATAAATAAAATAACTCACCAAAATATAGAGTAATTATTGAAAAAAAATAATAATAATCTGATAAAATATATTATAGATATGTATAACTGTATTTATCTGGTTGATTTCCTCCTTAATCTACAATTCCTCCTTAATTATCCTCAATCCTCCTCAATAATATTCTGCGATCGATAAAATCAAAATAATACTCTATATGTGATAGATACAATAATACTCTGCGATCGATAGAATCAAAATATAGAGAAACACTGTACTTTTCGGTGGGTAGAATCAGAATTGCGATGATCCGTTTTTCCGAGTCACGCCAAACTTCTTCCCCGATTTTCTATCTCCCTCAATCTCCTAATATCCCTATCTATTCTCTCTCTCGTTACCTGCGAGGGATACGGCAATATTATATTTCTCCAACCCTTCCGTATCCGTCACAGGTGTAATAAAGCTACCCGTATTTACCCTACTACAAATAAAAATGACAACTAATTTGCATAAGTTATCATTGTCCCAACTAGTATTTCGACTTTCCGTATTTAAGGTAATTACAGTCATATAACGTAATATGCTGTTATATTTACCCATACGGAAGTCTTATTCTCTAATAAAATCATCTATTGATTGGTTCAATAGATCACTAAATTATTCTCTAGTTAACAGCGCTAAATTCAAATATACATTTATCTCCGTACTCTTATACACATGTTTCCCCCACTATCCGCGTTCCAAATTCCCTATACTATATGCGCGCGATCCCCGTATCGATACGAGCGCGGACCGCGTGTTCAGTGTGCGCGCGCTTGAATCTAGATCGATTCAAGATGGCGACAACTGAGCGCGGGCCGGCACGTAAACAACGTGCCTCGCGACCGTTTCCCCGGGTGTGCGCGATCCCCACCGGCGGGAGTAGTACCCGGGCTCCACAGGCGACACGGCACACTGCGAAATGTCTCCAACGCCGACGTCAACAAACGCTCACGGAGAGAGTCTCCTAAGTATTTTATATATACTCGTAAGTGTTTCTATCAATATAACTATTTGTAATAATTAATTATATTTATTATATAACCTATACTTCCATACTAACAATCCTCTTTCTCCTTAACACATAACACTCCTTACCTTGTTTATCCCCAACTAAACAATATCTGTTTATATTTATTTAATTTGTTATATATAAATTATTATTACTAATTCCACCTATTCCTTATCCCTGTTAACACTTACTTATTGTAATATTTAATTTATATTCTCTTCTTTCTCCTTTTTCCACTTAATAATCAACACACCATCCGTTGTCATTTTTTCCTCACATCTTCCTACTCCTTTTATTATTAATATTTATAAACTATATATATATTTTCCCATAATACCTGTGCTTACCCTTAATTATATTATTTAATAGATATACATATTAATATATTTCTCTTTTTCAGATGCAGCGTGCCAAGGAGTACCTGTCACCGAGGGTACCCAAGACACGCTGATCCAAGGACAACCTAACAGACCTTCGCATCAATCCAATAGGACAGCTAGATAAGTATACTTAATTAATATAGACTCTTTTTATACCAATTAATACTAATATTCTGTATATATTATTTTCAGGTGGCCTCGGTGATGTACCCACATCACACAACTTGCCAATATGTTGGCGATAGTTTGGAAGTCGTTAGATAGTAACTATTGCTAAATGTCAAATATATTGCCAAATGCCAAATATATTGGTAACATGTGGCAGGATGAGGCTTGGCGTTATATCGGCAATATATTGCCATTATCTTTTTATTGATTCGGCGATATATTGGCAATATGTTTGCAATAACTATTACTCATATCCCTACAATATCTTGGCAATAGTTTATATTTTTACGCGGGATATCTTTTTATTATTGCTCAGTCATGGTCTTGCGATGATTGCGAGCACATGGAAAAAAATAATTGGTTATACTAACTATTTTAAAATGGTTATATATTGGACCACTATCTTTTTCATAATTATAATCATAGTAAATGGTTAAAATTGGTAAATTGTCGGACTAACCAATATTTTGTAACTATTACTAGACAACCTGTTATTTATCCTTACAATTATGTGGCTTACATAAACAATATAAAAGGTTTTAGTAATTGTTAAGTTATAGTTAATGTAACCTTTCATTTGATTAAAATAACAACTTTTTTTCGTTAGCCCAACAATTTCTAATATTCATATTTTATATAGAATTATTTGTATTAGGCATATTTTTTATTATACTGATAAAATAAGTGGGCATGATAAAAAAATTAAAGCAGTAATAAGATATTTGTAATTCGTTATAAGTACTTTATTGAATAAATAAATCGTTTATTTTCTAACAGATAACAGTAAAGTTAATAAACAGTGTTATTTTCGATAAAATTACATTTTTGATGTATAAATATAATTACGAAAATTAAACTATTAGAACGCATTTCTTAACATTACATATTCTTCTCCTGTTGGCATCATTTGATAAATTAATGGAAAAGGGGATTTTAAATCTCCAATATTTACAAAATACTAATTATTAGACATTTTCACATTATAAACATGCATTTTATCATCAAAATATTTTACATAGTAATTTTTCCCACCAAAATAAATTTGTTTTTTCTCTGTGTAAAATCTATGGTTAACAATACCAAATATCGGTAAAGAATTTTTTTCTTGATATTTAAGCAACAAAAACATTCCCGATTTGTACATTATTCCATTAATTTCTACTGAGAATGAGATATGAATGTTTGCTTG
Source organism: Theocolax elegans (assembly GCA_026168455.1). Lineage (NCBI taxonomy): Eukaryota > Metazoa > Arthropoda > Insecta > Hymenoptera > Cerocephalidae > Theocolax > Theocolax elegans. The sequence continues at coordinate 160,971 of CM047430.1, forward strand.
CAAGTTTTGCAAAAAGTTGTGGTATGGCTTACATTCAAAACAATTGTTATTAATAAACACTGAGAATCCTGCTTTAAATTTAAAAGTAAAGTCTTTTCCTTCAAAAACCTATATATAAGACGTAATTGTTCTTTTAATGCAAATATATATGTAATATATTTTCTTGACGAGGTGCTATGCGCGAACAGTAAAAAATTTATGTTTTGATTCAAATCGAATAGTACTTCAGTTAACATCTGGATCTGACATTCTTAAAACGGTTCCGTAATGGGTAAAATAATGATGTTTACGTTTTAACGGATCTTAAATAATTTTAAATATAAAGAGTGGTGATCCTTAACAAGCTCATTAAGTATTATTATACTATCTAATTGTAAAATTCTAGCAAAAACAATATCAATAATTTGTCTCAAAGTTAAATAGAAAGTCCAATAATCATCATTTTTGTCGATCATATCACCAACTAGAAATGGAAAAATCAATGTAAAATTTAGCATTTCACTACCCGATAATCGAAATTTTCTATTTTTTATTTTCTCTAAAGTAAAAGGTGGCGGCTTATTCGAAATTGAATTAATAAAATAATTAAAACAATTTATTCGATCATTTAAAATTTCAATCGTTAGCACTTTTGCCACAAAAATATAATAATAAAGTAAGTAACCCATATCGTACTTTAATACACCTTCATTAAGACCATGGAAAGGGTCTACATAAATGTTATTATAAACATGAAAATAATTAACTTTATTCCAAATTGACTGATCCTTTACTCCACTTCCTTTGATCCCTACGGACACATCATCATCATACTCATAAACTTTTCTCTAGATTAGTTGGCAACTGTCATCATAAGCATTTAAAGAAATTCCATTTTCTTGTAATTCGTTTATTTCTTCAACTAAAAACCGAAAAATTTTATCATTTTTAAATTCTATTCGATCTGCGGAATGAAAAAGCATTACTAGAAAAATATTTTCTATGAGTGATTTAAATTCAGGAGGTATTACTGGTATTGACATATAAACTGCCCCTAATTTTTGAATTCCTGAGTGACTACCCAGTGGGTTATTCACTTCGAAATCATCATAATATATAAACAGAGGTATAACTCGTTTATTACGAAAATGACTTTTTACTTTATTCTTCCATAAATAACATTGCGTAAAATTTGTAATTACTTCGATTTCATTAGCAAGTTTATCCATGTATTGTAACACGGTGCTAAGAGTACCTGGTAAACTAAAGAATAAACGTAGTGTTTCTTTTAACGATATATACTGCAAGTATACTGGTTCCCTCACTTTTACAACTTTTCCATTGATAATTTTTAAACAGTTCATTATATTTTCAAAAATCATATTCACATTAAATTCTGTAATCTCGTTCATATTAACTGAAAAATTATTTAGTTCTTTTAAGCAATCAATTATTTTTAGCATAAATTCTTTTTGCATATCTATAATCTCTTGCACGTGATTTCGTGGTAGATTGGGGTTTGAATACAATTTACTACAAAACAATACAACTGCTTTATGTAATGTATCATTAATATTTTCTATTTTGACAGATAGTGAATTATTGGTCTTCGAACTTTGAAGAGTATTATTAAAACTGACATTAGATGATTCAATCTCATTATCATATTCCACAGTAGTTAAATCAAATTGTTTTTCAGAATATTGCAAATGTCCTAGATTTTCATTTAATTTGTGTTGATTGCTTTTATTTGTTTTTATTTTACGTTTTTTAACCAACTCTTCGTCTTTGTCTACATCGTTGTTTTCTACATTTAAAGGACATTTATGAAAATTAATTAAATGCTTTCTGAATGCATTCCAACCTTCATAATTGCGACAACATATATCATTCTCAGAACAGATAAATAATGTATCCGTATGCATATTTTTATTACAATCATTATGTAATTTATAATGCAATCGTAATGCATTTACAGAAACAATAGAGGATTTACAAATTGTGCAGATAGGAATTGTGCAAAAAAATATAAAAAGATAAAAAATTCAAAGTATTTAATTGTTAAACCATTTAAATATGTAGACCAAATAATAGTAATGTAGTAATTTATGAAATTTAAAGGGTATTTAAAGTTTTTGTAAAAGGTTCTAATAATTCGATAACGGATGGAATTTCTGCATCGTGTTCAGTATAAATATTGTATACTACTTGTTGTAATAATAGCCGTGGTGCAACAGATTGGGATCACCGTCAATGTTCCATTCCGTCAATGCTCCCGCGAATCAGAGAGCGCGATCGTTTAACTGCTCCCACCAATCATGTCAAAGATTAGGAGAAACGTTTTCATAGAGGGGATAATAATAATTATTGGTAATGCTTCGTCGATAATATAGTTTATATATTTTTCATCTGAATTTACGTAAATAGATGTCACTAGAGTCATGCATTACTGTTATTAGAATAAAAATAAATAGTCAATTTAGGAAACAAAATGGAAAGTGTTGAGATTAATAGTTTCAGAGAAAAAAATTCATATATATATTATATAAATATTTCGCCGCCGCCGTCATGTCTAAGATTTCAGGGTTCTAAATATAATATAGAAATATACTGTAATGGTAAGTGATATTCACTCACCATTATACGAATTAGGTAGGTATACACGAGCGCTATATATAGATATAGATATAGCCAACGACTCGAACGGCCGATGCCCGCGCTACGAAAATCGGCAATTCGAGAGAGAGCGTTTGCGCGCGCAGAAATACCGTTACACAGGAGAGATCACGACGACACGTATGACGGGACATCTCACGGTTGATATAGTTTTACTCCACGAGGTTTTTTCGTGTGGTTTTACCTATGTTATTTTAAAAGACGTACTGACGCAGATTGATCGGCGATCGAGGAGTGTGACGTGGTATTCGCGTGCCCGGGTAAAATTAATTAATTTATATAATTAAAAACCGTTGGGCCGCGTTGCCCAATACCGCGAACACAATTATTTAATTTATCGCGAACTGCGGGCTGTCGCCAGGAACACGAGTTCGCTGGGACGATCGGTATGGAGGATTCGGGCAATCCTCCTTGCCTCGACACGATATAAAAATTAACGAATGTCGGCGGGAGCGGGGAGAAATAACAAAAACACAGTTAATTATAAATAAAATAGATGAAATATTTATTTTAATAAAATAATTAACAAGATGGCCACTCGGGCCGTGTGCCGCGACAAAGTTATTTCGCGCGGGCGGAAGTCCCGGGAAACCTGCCGGATCGAGATCCTCGCCTGCGACAGGTTTCACTCCCGGGAACCGCTGTTCGAGTACCGTTGTACTCGAACACACTCCCGTGGTACACACACACACAAGGGAGGGGGAGGGTCACGGTAATAAATTGTTACTTACCGGTGACGCTCCTCGGGGATGGCCCAGCCGATCCTCGGCGACTGGTCGACCTCCTTGACAAGGGGACGACCGGTGGTTGAGGTGGTGAAGGCGGCCCTTGCCGCGGCGAGCGAATCGCGATCCGCGGTATCACCCGCGCACGACCCCGTCCTTTGGTTCACACACACACAAAAACACACACCTCACGGAACACACGTTTTAGTCCACCCGGGTCTCCGCACCTAGCTCTGCTCCGGAACAACCGTTCACAGAGCTTAATGCAGGAGGGGGTGGGGCGTACTCTCGGCACTCACGAGCAGTACGGAACGTCAAGACAATATAATAATCCGTCCCGATCGACGGATCATTACGCACTAACTAGGCGATCGCCTAATTTCCCGAAAAAGGGATGGGAGTGGGGAAACTCACACACTCTTTCGCGCTCCCATCCCTACGTATTGTCGCGCGCGTAATTGTACACTCGTAGAGAAGTAAACAAGTGTCGACGGTTGGCCTTGACATACGAAAGGCTCCGACGACTTACAATTCGCGAATTTAAGTACTCTATTCATCGTGAATAGATTGTGTGACGATTTCCGTCACAAAGCCCCCCCCTAGACTCCACTTCCCTCGGGAAGGCCGAGTCGAAGAAAGGCACAATCTATCCACGACTGCGCGCTGTACGTTTCTCTTCTTAATGTCGGGAAGGAATACGATCCCTAAGGATCCGGACCACCTCCTGCCCTATCTCTCGTGCAATGTCGGAAGGGAGGTTGGCGGCGGCCTCCAGCAACAGACGACATTCCCTGAGAATGTCCGTCTCGTTTCTGGATTGGTCGGCCGTCGCCGGTGACCCAGCCGATGAAGCCCGTACTTCTTGGACAGTACGGTGTTCGGACCCAACCCCCCGTTTCTGTGTCGGCTTGCGAGGTGGTTTAACCACGCTCGTAGAGGCGTCAACGTCCATCGGGTTGGGTCGTCGCAAGCCACTAGGCCCAGCCTTCGGTGACTGCTTCTTACGAGGTTTTGGGGACGGGGTGTCCATACCTTCCTCCCCGACTGGTGGTTGGGCAGGGACTGGCTGAGCGCGGCTCTCTTCTCGTCCCTGCCGTGGTGAGTCGGCTGCTGACTGGTTGGCTGAGGGAGTAGTTTGATTCTCCTGGTACTCCCTCAACTTCTGGTCTACCTTAGCTTGGACGACAGCACTGAGGGCAACCTTCACCTGTTCGAAGGGCCCTGTGCTGTCTAAGCCAAAGGCAGCAGCCTGGCGGCGAGTCGCCTCTTCTACTCGGCGACCCACCACCACTTCCGCATAGGAGGGCTTGGGCCCAGAAGGCTTCACAAACGAGCCCTTCTTGGGTCCCTCCCTGCGGGTGGGCGTCTCCTTCCGCCGCTTCTTGGACTCGTTCTGGCTGTCCCGTTGCTTCGACCACTTCGATCTCTGCTGAGGTGCAGGGACCTTGGCAACCGAAACCTGGGAAGCAACCGTCGAGAACAGCGAGTATCCCCGCTCTTGGATCCAGATGGCATAGGATCGAGAGCATCTTGGACACTCACTCACTGCCACCCCTCGGCGGCCGCAATTGAAGCAGTGTATCGTTTGCGGAGCCGCGCACTCCCGGTGGCTGTGGTCCATCGCCCAGCAGTTAAAACAAGCCATTTTAGGCGGATCTACCGACCTATCGAAAGGTAGAGGAACCAATCGACGGAGGACGATCCCCCTAGTAATGACTGGGCCGGATGACGATGGCCCAGCCTTGGCTTGTTCCGTCAGGGTCTCGACCCCAACATCGAGTTCCCCTGCGGTTGATGGGACTATGACGGACACAGCTCCCGCCCTCAAGCACGGACTCTCCGTCACTTGGGGGTTGGCTGGGACTCCTGACTCATAGTCATCCATCGTCAACTGCCGTCTGCCGCTGCTCTTCTTCTTCTTGCGGCGTGGGCGATTATCGGCGGCGGCCTTTTGCCGCTCCCGTTCTGCCTCGCGTAGATCCTCTACGTAGTCGGCGGGGTAGATATTGGTGGACGACCCCAGTGCTAACACCGCAGGTACGTCCACCTCCATCTGCTCCACCTGGGTCGTATCACTCGATGACGGGATATCAACCGTCGAGGTTCGGGATGGTCCTTCCATCTCGATGAGTACTTCGTCGATTTCCCGCACGGACTGGTCACATCCAGCGAGTGGGTCATCAACGGGCACCTCGAGACAGTCGGAGGCCACTCCGATGACCTCTTCGGCAACACCCGACGTCGGAGTGTCTTCCCCCAGCAGAATGATCGGAGGCGACGATGGATCAACACCGTCTCCTGCCTCCAGGTCTCGGTTCTGGTCCATCGGGGAGCTGAAAGAAAACAAAAGGTTAATTAGTCATAATTAAAGGTAAATTACGAATAAGGGAGGATTGCCCATTCACTCACACACAAGTATTCTCAAATATCACTCTCTCAATGCATGACATACAGTTACTAGGCCCAACCTTCGATAACTAATCTCATGCGAACCGATACGCAACCCTTACTGCTTTACTTGACAATCCGAGGTGGTACATATCTTTTTACATCAGATATGTGTACCTCGGTCCGTTTCCGACCGGACTCTTCTAGTCTCAGAATTACTGGAGATAGTACTTCTTTAACTTCGAAGGGTCCATCATACTTTGGTGCAAGCTTAGCAGATATGCCCTTCGCACCTTGGGAAAGCGTTCGGCACTTCCTCATGACTAGATCTCCGACCTGAAACGAGGCAATACGTCTGTTTCTATTGTAGGTCTTTTCTTGACGTCTTTGCTCCTCGTCAATGTATTTCTTGACCATGTCGCGTAGAGCATCAAGTCTTTTAAGACGATCTAGCCATACTTCGGGATTGTCCAGGATCTTAAACTCCTGTTTTTCCACTTCCCTGCGGAGACTCTTCACAGGTTGTGGATGACGCCCGAAGTTTAAGAACGCGGGTGAGACTTTGGTACTTGATTGCATTGCCGTGTTTATTGCATGGCGAAATTCGTGCAATTGTGTGTCCCACCCACGATGATCCGAATCCACAAACGTCGCAATCATCGTTTTTAACGTTCTATTTGTTCTCTCCACTGGGTTGGCTTGTGGTCGGTAAGGAGGGGTTCTGACATGTTTTATGCCATACTCCTCCAGCATTCGCGATATGATGCCGTTGATGAACTCCGTCCCATTATCCGTTATTAGGAAATCTGGCGTTTCCCAACGGAAGACTACGAGTTCCTCGAATGCTTTCGACACCGACTTACCGGTCGCCGCACGTAATGGTTTGAGCTCTATCCACCTTGTAAACAAGTCTTGAAATACTATGATGTATTTGTATTGACTTTTACTACGTGGAAGCTCCATTACGTCTGCTACCACAACAGCCCAGGGTCTCTCAATGTTACGTTTACCCATCAAGCCTTGAGGACCTGCTTGAGACGTCTTATAGCTCTGACAGATCAGACACTGTAAAACAAATTGGCGGGTATCGTGGTAGATACCTGGCCAATAATAGTCTCTTGCAACACGTTCGTAAGTCTTTTCGACTCCCATATGACCCATGGATGGGTGGAAATGAGAATCTACTAAGACTCGGTTCCTCTGCTCTAAGGGTAGAACAAGGCGCCAGCCTTGTTCTCGTTCTGTTACAGAGTCCAAGAGTTTATCACTTGTAAAACGATATAGCATATCATCCTCAATTTTCCACTCCGGAAATTTCTGAGGGCATGAGCGTACATCGTTTAACCTAGCAATATACCATGGGTCTGTAATTACTTCGAACGAGGCAATCTCTTCTTCGTCGGGGTCTGGGTTGACGGCACGAGAAAGCGCGTCCGGGACATAGTGCAAGGCTCCTTTCTTATGCACTATTTCAAAGTCCCATTGCTGCATTTCAAGTATCCATCGTGCCAACCTACCCGACGGCTCTCTGAGATTTTTGAGCCATTTGAGAGCACTATGGTCGGTCACAGCCGTGAATCGATAGGCCTCAATATATGGTCTCAATCTCTTAATAGCCCATATGAGGGCCAAGCATTCTTTTTCCGTTGTCATGTAATTACGTTCAGCGCGATTTAATAATCGGCTGACGTAGACAATCGGATGCTCGAAACCCTCGTCGTCCAGTTGCGTCAACACCGCACCTATTGCTAAGTCACTAGCGTCACTTTGGACGGTAAATGGCTTAGAAAAGTCTGGACGGGCTAGTACAGGCGCTTCAGCTAACGCAACTCTAAGCTGACAGAACGCCTCCTCCTGCTCCTCGCCCCAATCTCAAGCCTGGTCTTTACGCAGCAACTTGGTAAGGGGAGCTTTAATGTCAGCTTCTCGATTAATGAATCGAGAGTACCAGCCTACCATCCCGAGAAAGGATCTCAGCTGTTTGACATTACGAGGAGTAGGGTAATTAAGGACTGGAGCGACTCGTTCCTCGTCAGGCCTCAAGCCGTCCGCGTCCAATTTGTACCCAAGGAACGTTACGCTGGAACAACAGAACTCACACTTCTCTCGATTCACTTCGAGTCCAGCGTCATTCAACGTCCTTAGTACGTATTCGAGCCATTTCAGATGGTCCTCAAAAGTTTCGGTAATGACGATCAAGTCGTCTAAATAACCAAACACATGAGGTTCCACCTTAGGCCCGAAAATTGCATCTATAAGCCGTGCAAAGGTCATAGGAGCATTCATGAGGCCAAAAGGCATTCTCGTGAACTGCCACCACCCCGACCCTGGTACAGCAAATGCAGTATAATGCCGGCTCGCCTCGGCCATTAATATTTGGAAGTACGCTTTCTTAAGATCAATTTTCGATATGTACCTTGCATTATGCAGCTTATCCAATATGGTATCCATATTAGGAATTGGATAAGAATCACGTTTTGTGACTGCATTAAGGTCTCGAAAATCGATACAGAAGCGATAACTTCCTTCGTCCTTGCGGACGATGACCGGAGCAGCTGACCAATCACTCGCACTCGGTTCAATAATGCCCTTGTCAAACATCTTTTTGACCTCACTCTGGGCAAATTCGAGGACCTTGGGAGACATACGTCTTGGCTTATGACGAACCGGTCTTGCACCAGGATCAACCTCTATGTGGTGCTCCGTTAACGTCGTAAAGCCGTGGACGTCTCCCGAGGGCAAGAGTAGGCTTTCAACTAACTCTTTGACTTGTTTCCGCTGGTCGTCCTGTATCTCAATTATACCAGCACATTCAGCGGAAATCCTCGAATCGATGTCATGAGATGTATCTCTGACGAAGTGTCTCCAATCACTCTCGCCAATACGCCAAATAGCTTCGCCTAATTTGACTTCCATATTCCAATGTTGTAGAAAATCCATACCGAGAATGATGGAATGCTCAATATTCTCTACAATTCTCAGTTGGATATTGCCATCAAGGCCTTCTACACAGAATAGGATGTCAATTAGGCCAAGGACTTTAATAGCTGGTCCAGCCACACCTTTCACGATAACCTTGACAGGTCTCCATTTAAACTTGTACTGTTCGACAACATCTGATCGTACAAGAGAGACCATGGCGCCAGGATCGAAAAGTGCTTTAAAGTCCTTTCCACCGAGTCGTACCAAAAAGAATAGCCGGTTATTCGATTGGATTCCAGCAATTATCTGATCGGTTTGACTATCGTCGTTAGGAGTCGATGCCGTGTGCGTCATTTTAGACGTACTTGGTACGGCATCTGCCCCCCCCCCTGAACTGTACTTCTCGGCAACGAGTTTGTACGGTTCATGTTATGCACACCATCGACAACTACCTTCTCCACCAAGGGCTCGTTGTTGAGGACAATTTCCTTCTCCACCAAGGGCTTCTTGTCCTCTTTACTAGGTGTGTCACAACGGGGTGACGATGAGCAACAACCAAGGTCGTTCACTCCGATGGTGCTAAGCGGCTGAGATAACGATCTCTTTACGCTTTCTTCACCAATAATATCTCTGCTATCACAGTATATTTGCCTTTGGAGTTCCTTAGACCAATCTTTAGCCTTACGCTTTTGTTGGTCTAATAAGGTTCCTTGTTCTGTTTTACCTTGCAAAGCTCGGGTGGGATTGACAGGTTGTGTTCTAAGAACTTTTCCATCTGTCGAATCCCCAGAACGTTTAGGATCCTTACACTCAGAATTACTTTCAACACCAACTTCGGTCTGAGAGGGAATTTGATCTCCGTTAAGGACTTTAGAGAAGTCAGCAAATGATTTGCTAGACTTCTTAAAGAGTTTAGAGGGTTCTCCAACCTTAAACTCTTGCCCTTGTAAACCATGCGGTTTACTTACTGCAGTGCAGGGCGCCCGGGGCAGCTCGGGTGCCCTGCGTTCAGGTTTCCCACGTTTTGGAGGAATCTGACGCAGTTAGGGCATGTTTGGAGTGTAACGCCACTAGTTCCACACAGCTGGCACTCCTTTGCTACCAATTCGGTAGAGCACTGCTCAGCGGAGTGCCCAATGTTTCCGCATCGGTAGCATGTTCGGCTCGGGCAATCCGACGACCTATGACCGACTTTTTGGCATGTGAAACACACGCCGACAAAGTTGGTGCTCAGGTTCGTTGGATTTACTGCCGTCGCCTGTGGTTGCACATACCTCACCAGGTTTTGTGCCATTTGTGGGACAAAAGCATTTTGCTGGGGCAGTTGAGAATTCGTCAAAACACGTCTTTCTCTTTTGCCCGAGCTCTGTTTTTGTTGCCCAGGTGACTGTTGAGAAACAGGCACGTACGATACGGATTTCGAATTGGGGGCACTCACTCCATTATTCGATTTGCCGTATCGTTTCTGAAAACTATTAGCGACGTTGGAAGTACCGTACACACCGGCTGCTTCGTATTCGCTCGAAGAAGAGTTTGGCGAGTTTTTCGCACTTTTCTTGCTCTTCTTCTTAATAGTTTTCTTAGACGACTGTTTATCCGAATGAGAAGACTCATCCTTACTCTTTTTGGTAACAGTCGCCACTTTACCCGAAACTCGTGCTGCACCACTCTGTTTCGGAAAACCTTCTGGTACGAGCTTCTCGCGTTTAACGTTGGAACTGGAAAATTTCGTGTCCCATGTTAAATGCTGCTCGTACTCTTTACCGTAGCTTGTCAAATCAGAGAAATTCCTGATTTGTCGTACTGGTATGTACCTACGGTAATCTGGCCTCATCTGCGAGTAGGCCATCTTCACCTGTTGTTCTAATGAGGGAGGGCATTTAAATTTATTCACGATCGCTCTGAAACAGTTCAAGAACGTCGTAGCCTTTTCTCCCTCATTTTGTGTTCTTGATCGAAGTTCCATGAGTAAATCTTCGTCATTTATTATACGGCCATACTCATTTAGGAACTCGATTTCAAAATCACGCCAATCTCGAAGAGATGGCTGAACTGTTCTATACCAGAACAGTGCTGATTTTGAGAACACATTGGGCAGGGCACTGAACATCCTGCGATCTGAGAACTCGTTGTCGTTTTTGAAGTCGTGCAAACGGTTCAGAAATTCTTCCGCGTCCTTTTTGGTCTCACCATCAAAGGACATGTTCCAGATACGCAGCTCTCGTGCGCACCCTGTCCGATCGTGTGTTCGGTTATCGTCTTCACGATACCTTGGCCTGGCCTCGTAGGATTCTCTTTCCCGACGGTCATCTCTATTATCCGTCCGGGAACTCCTACGCCTGCTGGTAGAAGGATTCCTATTCTCTTGTCGGCCTTCAGCCGCCCTACGAGAATCGGATCTCCCACGAGCAGGTTCGCGATCAGACTGATACCCATCGGACGAATCCGTCTGAGTACTCTGATCGCAAGTGGCCACCGCACGATTCTCTCGAGGCGTTTCTCTACGTCTGTCCGACCTCTCTCTGTGACCTTGCTCCGAAATTTCCGGCTGTGCTCGGTCGTGGAGTTTACGGTTGGACTGACGTTTATGAGTACGTCTCTCCGTACAGCTGTCACGACGTTCATCGTCGCTTGAGGCTTTACTCACAGAACGATGGTATCGTGACTTTCCGTTTGGAGTCGTGTACTCACGCCTCTCTCTTCTATCTTGTCCTTCACAAGTCTTAGAAGAGGTCTGACGACGTCTCTGTTCAAACCTCGGTTTTTCGTAAGATTGAACACTGACGTCATTAGGAAGGTCATATCCATTCCTATCATCAACAAATTTGACGTTCGGTTGTATTAGCTTCAGGTTGCCTGTTGTCGTATTGTCTAGAGGTGTATCCTCGTGACGTACGACGGTCGGCTTCCGTCTGCGAACCCAAGTCAAAATGTTGTGTTGGCACTTCACTCTCTCTAGTGCCAAGATGTCCGCTGTTTCTCTGCTCTTCAATTGGGAGGTAATGTGCGGGTGCATAAAAACCTCCGAGTTGAGCAGTCGTCACGGTCGTAACCGTCGACGTAGTGGTTGTGCACGAGGTTGCAGCCACCGAAACAGGAACATAAGGGATTGCAGTCGTGGGCATGTTAGCTGCCAGTACCTCACCAAACCGTTTAGGTATAGCACCTGTTGATGCCAACCTCGGGCTTTGTGCAGTACTCATTGGCGAGTTTCTAGACAGACCACTTGGTGACAGAGCTCCATCTTCTTCAGGGATAGGTGCTCTGTCACTAGCAACCCTTTCGCGATCCGACATTTCGGACTCGCAGGAAACTTCCGTTCCTGATGGGACCACACTCCCTTTCCTGGAACGAGGTTTCCTAATTTCCCACAGTTCCTGACATACTAGAGGTTTATGTGCAGGCTCTGCCCTTACATTCTCATCGTATTCAGGGAACCATGGTATTTCCAAATTAATGTCTACACATCTTATCCGGTGACGCAAAAGGCGTTCGCGGCACTCCGCCTGTTCGCCATTTGCGTTTAAACTTAGATGCTCCAATTGGGCATACACTGCCTCAATCGGAAGCTTCTTCGTTTCCCGACGAATATCCCTAGCTATGCGTGATTCACGCATAAGCTGGGCCATTCGGGCTTCATAGCTGCTGGCCATTATTTTTTTGACTAGCAGCAGCCGACGTGTTACGTCGGGAGAAGTACTCTCAACCGGGATTTCAGATGAAATCCCTAGTGTTTCGAATACTTCGGAAGTATCCAATTTTCAATTGGAAATTATTTTATTGGACTCACCACAATAAAATAATTATTACTCCCAACGAGTAAAAAAAAATTTGGCGTCGGCTTAATTACAATAAATTGTAAATATGCACCGACTAGTGTACCAACAAAATTAATTCACTTAATTAAAATCCAAAAGATTTTCTTTAAAAGGAATTTATTTCGTCCTTAGAAGGACAAAATAATTAAATCTTGTTGGTTAAAGTTGTGACAAATCACACACTTAACACTTGCACCAAATTAAAATTAATTATTTAACTTGCTCACAAGTCTAAATAATTAATGTTTATAATAGTGTCTTGTGACTCACACGCACCAAGACTCTATACAATTGCTTCTGCAAGCAAAAATAATTAATTATTAACAAAAAGAAATCCCTAAATTATTTCAATATCGTCGGTAATTTACCAGTAATGGTAAATTTAACGATTTCCCAAAATATCTCTCTCACCAGTTATAATCCAAAAGATTCCTCACTGGCGAAAAGAATTTATTTTGTTATGGAAAATGAAATAATTAGGGTTTCAATCTATTAATAAATACAGAACAACAAATTATAAAGGAAGAAAAGACAAAGAAAAAAATTAAATTATTTATCTCACTAACGAGCCTAAATAATTAATTTTAAAATAAATATAAAAATAAATACAGTGTCCTGTGATTCACACACACCAAGACACTATTTATTATTTTGCTTTTCCAAGCCCAAAACAACAAAAAAAAATTTCCTTTATAATTTACACTACAATACAAACACAAATTTAATTAAATTATTTCAACGGTAGGTTTGCAACAAAATAATTATTTCACTAATTGTCGTCCCAAACGACAATTTTTTAGCGAAATATATTTATTTTATCCTAAGAAGGACTAAATAAATAATTTATGTTGCTACCAAGTTGAAATAATTTATATTTCCTTTTTTTAATTAAATTGAACGAAAAGGAAATGAAAATTTAATTATTTAACTTGCTAACAAGTCTAAACAATTAAATTTATACACCGAATAATTTTACTCAAACACACCAAAAAAAAATTATAACCAATTATTTAACTAACAAACAAGTCTAAATAATTGGCAAAAATGTGTGGAGATATAATTTAAACACACAAAAAGAGAAAAGAAAGTTTTTAACATATATTAAAATTTCACAGCAAATAACGAATACGAAATATTAGGTTAAATGCCGATCATTAAAATACATGCAAAAAAATTCAATTATTTAACTCACTCTCGAGTCTAAATAATTATATTTTACAACTCTCGCATCTTTGCGGAACAATCACACAAAGATACTTAACATTAATTGTTTAACTTGCAACAAGTCTAAACAACTAACACGAGTTATAAAAAAAAAATTTTCTCACACTCAAAAATTTACAAAAATATGTTACAAATATCATGAACAGTAATACTCAATAAATACAAAATATTAAATTGAATAATCACTGTCAGATAATCGCAATAAATATAATTTTAGTTATTTTACTCACACACGAGTTTAAATAATTAATCTTACAACTATTGTAACTTTGCGGCCGATTCACACAAAGTTACTTACTGCTAATTATTTAACTTGCAAACAAGTCTAAATAATTAACAATAGTTGTAAAATATATTGTATACACAAATAAAATTATACATATATTATATAAATAAATAGTAATAAATAATATACGAATATTAAATTAAAATTACTAATATTATAATATATGTGGGTCAGGGAGGGGAGAAAGTAACAAAGAAATTTCTCTCTCGAACTCAAAAAAACCAATTGAATTGCCGCGTCCCGTATATAAAGATAAATTAAATATTCAAAATTTTCTTTAAAAGGGAGGGGGTGGGGCAACTACCTCTCCCGAAAGGATCTAATTTTAAAATACTCTCACACAAAAAAAAATATAAATTAGATCCCGCGCGGGAACGAATTTATTTTATTATTGCAAAAATAAAAATAATTCGCCGCAGTGGTTTCTCTCGACGAAACCAGCTGCGAAGACTTTAAACACGCGAAGGGGCTAGGCGATCGCGCTATCTCTCTCACTCACACACCTATAGCCCGCCTAGCACCTACTCCGATTCCCCGCGACTAGGGATTCTCTCTCTCACTCCCACTCGCGGGCGCAATCGGAGAGAGCCGATGATGATCGGCTCTCGCGAAGTCTTTTCTTTGCGCTATTCGGGGGGGATTCTCGCTGCCCGCGATCCGCGGCGCAAGCTACTCTCTCCCTACTTTGCCGCTCCCATACAAGCTAACAAAGATCTCCCGTCAAGCTTGCGATCGAGAGAGACCGATCTCGGTGAGATCGGCGCTTCCGGCTAAACACGGTCGCGCGCGAACTCTCTCTCGATATACCGGTGTATACCTCTCCTCGGATACCCGAGCAAGAGGGGGAATACTCCGGTATAGAGACGCGTCTCACACGCCGTCTCTCGCGCGCTCTCTCTCTCACTCTAACTCGTACAACTCACTCTCTCTCTCTCTCTCTCTCTCTTTACCCGCTCCGTTTTGCCGCGACACTGCTCGCGCGCGAAAATATGGCCGACAAATATACACTTTAATTTAAATTCGGTGAGGACGAAACCGAACGTCCTGTCACGGTCGCCATTTGTGACGTGGTATTCGCGTGCCCGGGTAAAATTAATTAATTTATATAATTAAAAACCGTTGGGCCGCGTTGCCCAATACCGCGCACACAATTATTTAATTTATCGCGAACTGCGGGCTGTCGCCAGGAACACGAGTTCGCTGGGACGATCGGTGTGGAGGATTCGGGCAATCCTCCTTGCCTCGGCACGATATAAAAATTAACGAATGTCGGCGGGAGCGGGGAGAAATAACAAAAACACATTTAATTATAAATAAAATAGATGAAATATTTATTTTAATAAAATAATTAACAAGATGGCCACTCGGGCGGCATGCCGCGACAAAGTTATTTCGCGCGGGCGGAAGTCCCGGGAAACCTGCCGGATCGAGATCCTCGCCTGCGACAGGTTTCACTCCCGGGAACCGCTGTTCGAGTACCGTTGTACTCAAACACACTCCCGTGGTACACACGCACACAAGGGAGGGGGAGGGTCACGGTAATAAATTGTTACTTACCGGTGACGCTCCTCGGGGATGGCCCAGCCGATCCTCGGCGACTGGTCGACGTCCTTGACAAGGGGACGACCGGTGGTTGAGGTGGTGAAGGCGGCCCTTGCCGCGGCGAGCGAATCGCGATCCGCGGTATCACCCGCGCACGACCCCGTCCTTTGGTTCACACACACACACAAACACACACCTCACGGAACACACGTTTTAGTCCACCCGGGTCTCCGCACCTAGCTCTGCTCCGGAACAAACGTTCACAGAGCTTAATGCAGGAGGGGGTGGGGCGTACTCTCGGCACTCACGAGCAGTACGGAACGTCAAGACAATATAATAATCCGTCCCGATCGACGGATCATTACGCACTAACTAGGCGATCGCCTAATTTCCCGAAAAAGGGATGGGAGTGGGGAAACTCACACACTCTTTCGCGCTCCCATCCCTACGTATTGTCGCGCGCGTAATTGTACACTCGTAGAGAAGTAAACAAGTGTCGACGGTTGGCCTTGACATACGAAAGGCTCCGACGACTTACAATTCGCGAATTTAAGTACTCTATTCATCGTGAATAGATTGTGTGACGATTTCCGTCACAGGAGTTATCCCGCCGACATCTCAATCAAGCGAGATATAGAGAGCGAGGGAGAAGGAGCTAACTGTTCCTTCTTGTGGGCTTATTCGTGATTCGAACGAAAAGAAAAAGTAAGCGGTACCACTTCTCGCGCGAGCGATAATTATCGCGTATTAATTAGTTTATTTAACGTGATCGTTCGTTTATATTTTAAGAGAGTTAGTTCGCGTACCCCTTTCCCCTCTCGCGTTGAGTCGACGTTTACGACTCAACCTTCGTGCGTGTATTGACCTCAGACAATAATTGTTGTTGTATTTATTTGTTATTAAACTTCATTTAATAAATTAATAAAGTATTACTTATGTCGACTGTAGTATAACAAAATTAATTACTATTTTTATCGGTCTTACAGTCAATTATCATTTAATAAATCTGTTAATATTTAATCGCTTATCAATCGTGTTGATTTATAGATTCCGGACCGACGCATATATTTGTTCCTCCGTTATCCTACGAGTCGTATATAAATATACGGACTCTTGCGAACTCACATTTAATTTTCTTTCCGCGGTCCATTTCAGGAAAGATTATTATTATTTTACCTGTCGTTGTAGGAAATCGAAATACGATTTCCAAACAACTTTAACGGTTAGTGTGCGGACAGGTAACCGCAGCTGCTGCGCGGGAAATATTTGTAAACATTATATATATAGTTGCATATTTTGTTTAATCATCGAGTACGTGATATCTAGTCGGCGATACTAGACAGGTTTGTTCACCACGCCGTATATAAAAGACACGGGCAAGCACACCGTTACAATACGTATATCTATGTGTGTGCGTGTGTGCGTGAGTGTATATTTCAATAGAGAGAGAGAGAGAATTTATATATGGGTGGTTCTCTGTGACATCGAAGATGAAAAAAAATAAATATTGCTATAACTGTGGGAATATGTTTTAGAGGTATCCAGTAGTTCTCCTGAATTTTTTCAGATTTTTTCTGGGCCATTATTTTAAGTTACAGAGAGTCAAAGTTGACATTTTAGCACTTTTTTGCATTATATGCCCATTTTCATGAATTTTTAGCTCCCAGGGGATGCATTTTTCACTAAAAACATAAGTATGACTTTTTTTGTAAAATTTTCCGAACTTTTCATTAAAAATACTTTTAAAGACATAAATGTATGCTGTCACACTCTTGTAAGCCATTTAAACCTTAAATAGTGAAAATCAGCAATTCTGCTCCGGACTCTGGTAACCTAATACTGTCTAAAAGATGTCTTATTATAGTCAGAAACTGCCTAAAAATTTCCAGAGTGGGTCTAAATCATTAAGATCACTTATGGTCAAAATATCCGGGAAAAGTGCCCCAAATATTAATAGAAATGTATATTTGTTGCCTTATAACGATGAATCTAGTAGCATGATCATTGCAAAAAAATTTATGCACTTACCTTGGAATGGTAGAAAAGTATCTCCATTTGTTTCAGTATCCATCTAATCCCCTGTAAGCTGCTAAAAATACAAATATTATTATATAATTATAAAAAATTATTTTTTAAACATTTATAATGCTGGATTTTTAGTTTTACATCCCTTACAAGAATTATAATACTAATCTGAAGGACTACTATAAAAGTATCAACATTATTATTATTATTATTCAGCAATACATTGTTTAGATTTCACAAACTTGTCACTGTCACGTTATCATATTATTCATTATAATTATATATCCGATTTATTTATATATCTTTTGTATTAAATACGTATATCAGTTATTCTAATAATAATGTTTATATATTTATAGTAATCCTTCAGATTAGAATAATAATTCTTGTAAGCGATGTAAAACTAAAAATTCAGCATTATAAATGTTTAAAAATTAATTTTTTACATTTGTATAATAATATTTGTAATTTTAGCAGCTTACAGGGGATTAGATGGATACTGAAACAAGTGAAGATACTTTTCTACCACTTCAAGGTAAGTGCATAAATTTTTTTGCAATGATCATGCTAATAGATTCATCGTTATAAGGCAACAAATATACATTTCTATTAATATTTGGGGCACTTTTCCCGGATATTTTGACCATAAGTGATCTTAATGATTTAGACCCACTCTGGAAATTTTTAGGCAGTTTCTGACTATAATAAGACATCTTTTAGACAGTATTAGGTTACCAGAGTCCGGAGCAGAATTGCTGATTTTCACTATTTAAGGTTTAAATGGCTTACAAGAGTGTGACAGCATACATTTATGTCTTTAAAAGTATTTTTAATGAAAAGTTCGGAAAATTTTACAAAAAAAGTCATACTTATGTTTTTAGTGAAAAATGCATCCCCTGGGAGCTAAAAATTCATGAAAATGGGCATATAATGCAAAAAAGTGCTAAAATGTCAACTTTGACTCTCTGTAACTTAAAATAATGGCCCAGAAAAAATCTGAAAAAATTCAGGAGAACTACTGGATACCTCTAAAACATATTCCCACAGTTATAGCAATATTTATTTTTTTCATCTTCGATGTCACAGAGAACCACCCAAATATATATTGTAACGGTGCATGTCGGGTTTTATCGAATAATGCACGGTGATAACGTGAATAGGGGTAACGTGCGCTTCGTCGACGACTCGCCGATACCTCAACAGCTACCGTGTACGTTGATATGGGCTCCAGAATGAGCCCACTTCCAGAAGTACGATTTTAGGATTGGCAGACGAGTACCGCGTGCTCGTCTGCTTACCGGGCTAGGGATCGGGATTCCTGGGTTAATACGGGATGTCGAAATGATACGAGACGAAAAGTTAAAAAAAAATGTAAATTTATTTATTGATCCGTAATACAACAGTCAAATCGCGAACGCGCGAAATGATGCAATTGTTCGGGCGGCCCGGGCGCAATCGCGGGGGGTCATAACCCGGACGCGGGATCGCGGCGCGAAGAGAGTGCGCGAGACTTACGCGGGCTCGTTATACCCGTCACAATAGAACTACCTCTAACCTGGCTTGTCTTCGACGCAGGTCCCCTCGTCTCCTCTACGTAATATCGCACAATCGTCGGCGGCGTCCCTCAGGTATCTTCAAGGACCTTCCGGCTCGGTGGCTCACGCGAGAATATCTCTCACCGATTCTCTCTCGTTCCCCCTCCCTTCTGTATCCCACGCGGATAACCATGACGAGTGGCTCGCACTATCGTCACTCGTCACATCCCCCTCCCAGACGGCGGGTACCGGGAAGGTATCCGGCTTCTGCCAGTACGTTCTCGGAGCGGGGTCGAGAATAAGGAACGTATTAAGCCTCCGTACGACTTCGAGTCTTACGCGGTGACCAGTCTTTCGTTATGACGTATGGTTTAGGATTCTTGGAGCCTGGTGAACGGCCCAGACGGTGTACTATCCCCGTGGGCGCGGTTCTGTGTATCTCCTGAATATCTCTACACACTATATTCGGTGCGATCGGGCGGCGAACTACGAACGCTGTTTTTCGCGGTCGTCCGGGTTTACGCTTGGGGGGCACGGTCAGCGCGGTCTGACATTCATTCGCCGGCTCTACGGTGTCTCTCTCGCTTATTTCGGTTACATGCTCGCTCGCATTTACAATATTTTCGCTATTTGAGGGCGGACAATTACCCGCCCCTGCGCGTGACGCATCCAACGGTGGAAGAGTCTTCTCGAAGTCGTCTTCTTCCGGGTTTATACCCTTTTGGTACGGCTTGAGTTGTTCTGCATGGACGGGAGAATCCGAGTCCCCGTCCCCGTCAATTAACGAATAAGTATTCGTCCCAATGGCTCTCGAGACCAAGTACGGTCCCCTGTATTTCGGTATGAGTTTAGCCGACACGTTATGAGTTGCCGAAGAGAGTACTTCGTTACGTCTCCAGACTAGGTCGCCTGTCTCATATTGGACGAAGCGGCGACCCTTGTCGTAGTAATTCGCTTGCTTCTCCTGGGCCGATTCTGCTCGGTCGGCTGCTGCGTCGTGTAACAGAGGTAACCAATCCAAGCGTTCTTTCCAATCTTCGCGTGCGGTTTTATTTTCCTCCAGGAGCGCTGCGTTTTCTTCGCGTTTCCTTAACGAGTCGGGAGGCATTGGTTGCCTGCCGTAGATCAACATCGCTGGACTTACTCCCGTCGAACTTTGTATCGACGTATTGTATGCGAGCGCGATCTCGTGAAGATTCGAGTCCCAGTGCTTATGATCCTTCTCGATAAACGCGATTAACATGGTTTTTATTGTTCTGTTCACGCGCTCGACCGAGTTCGCCTGTGGGAAGTAGGGAGGAGTAGTCATATGCTGCACCCCGACTTCCTTTAGGTAATCGTCTACGAGACTATTCTTAAATTCTGTCCCGTTATCGGACAAGAACGTCGACGGTACTCCGTATCGGAAGAAAACTCGGTCCTTTAAATTCTTAAGGATCGTTTGCGCGTTAGCCTTCCTTATGGGTATGCACTCGATCCAGCGAGTAAATAAATCTTCGAATATCAAAATGTATTCGAAGCCTTGGACGCTCCTCGGAAACGGACCCATAACGTCCCCTGCGACAACTTCCCAGGGCCGTTCGATGGTCCGACGTCCCATTAGTCCTGCAGGTAGGCGTTGTTCGACCTTGCACTGTTGGCAGATCAAACAGCATCGGACGTAGTCGGCTACATCCCGGTATAAGCGTGGCCAGTAATAGTACAAGGCGATACGCTTATATGTTTTTTCGCTACCTAGGTGATCCGCCGTGGGCTCGTCGTGTCCTTGTTTTAGAACGAGCGCACGCTTCTCGATCGGGACGACGAGCTTCCATGCTTCGACGTCACTGAGTGTTGCGGACAGCATTGAATCGGGACGATATGTATACAACCTCCCCGCTATAATTTTCCATTTGGGGAAATCACTAGGGCTTTTCGTGACTTTGTCGTATTGGCCCAGGTACCACTCATCAGCACCCGGTCTAGTAATTTTCGGAGTTGCTCTCTCTCGGCGGGTAGCGCATCCGCTAAGCCGATTGAGTTGAGAGATACTATACACGGGAAATCCACGCCCGCCAACTCCAAGGAGACTGATCTCTTCTCATCTTTAAAAAGCAAGCGATTCTCTTGCGGAAAGAGGATCGCATTAAACTTCTTGATAAAATTCACGCCTACATAACAATCAGCGTCTAAGTGTGGCATTATACCTATTTTGAGGTCGTGTATTATACGTGCGACCTCAATCGGCAAGTAGGTATAACCCGTGACAGGAGAGAAACGTCCGTCTCCTAATTTCGCTCCCTTCCCGCTATCTGGTCGCACTGATTTACCTAATTCATTGGCAATCAGGAGGGCGATCGGTCCCATGACCGTTCGAGATGCGCCGGGGTCGTACAATGCCCTTAAGCGGTAAGGTCCTACGTTTACCTGTAGCCACCAGCGTCCTACGTCCTGGTCCGACTCTACACTAGCGGAGTCGTCCTCGGACGATTTTCCTTCCGTCGTACCGGTTTTATTACATTCCTCTGTCGATACAACTGCGGCAACGGCGTTCTTCTCGTTGTGTCGAACGTCTCGTTCTTTTGCGGCTTCTTTACACGGGGGAAAAGCCGTTGAGACCCCTATTGGTCTTTCCCCTTCCAGTTTCCCGTGCATTTCGGACAGTTATATCGGAAATAACCTGGCATGCCGCATCCGAAACAGTATACCTCCTTTGGGGCGTTCTCTCTACCGAAGTCTCTCTTCTTATTCGGGGGAGACTTTCGTCCGTCGTCTACTCTCTTGCTCATGTTACTCTGTCCCGAGCCTTGCTTACTCCGAGCGGGACTTCCTCCCTTAGTCGAACGAGGGTCGTTCGGCTTCCGTTGGACGGGAACGTAACTCTTACCGCTACCATGTCGGGAGTTTAGTCGCTCCGTTGAACTCGTTTTCAAGGAGCGGATCTCCTTGAGCATCTCAGCCATTAGTTCGACTAACGAACGGTCGGTCTTTTTAGTGGTTGTTTCGGTTGCAGCCACTTTAGGTCGACTAGGAGGATCTTGACTTGGTTTCCCTGTCCTTGGTTTGAATCCTAGATCAGGGTGTAACATCTTCTCTGGAGGAGGCGGAGGTTGGTATGATATCTCGGCCTCCAGCATTAGCTCGGCGTCGCGTGCCTTTTCGAGCAAGTCTCGGATGCTTGGGCATGAGTTACGTTCTACCATACGCTGTAACTCGGGCAGCATGTTTCGATGTAGTGAGTCAAGTTGTTGACTTACGCTTGGGATTGGCTTTTGTTTTCGTAACATCGAACCTAAGCACGTTATATAATTGCGCACGGGTTCGCCTTTCCCTTGGGATCGTCGGTTCGCATCGCTCGCTAGTCTCCGTTGGTAACGGCGGTCCATGCCGTACCAATCTCTAGCCTTGTGCCAAAACTCCTGCCAAGTCGTCCACTGGGCTTTATAATCGCGGTACCACGTGGACGCGACACCGGTCATTAGTTCGGCTAGTGCGTGTATTAACTCCTCGTCTGTAAGCCTCGCTAATGTCCTGCATTCTTCTACCCTTGTGATGAATAGATCAATGCTATCATCTGGTTCGCCGGTGAATCGCACGTTCCATCGTCGAACTATATTGCCGATATCCCGTGTATTTGTCGATCCACCGTTGCTCTGCGAGTGGTGCATATTTGCTCTATATGCGCCGCTGGAGAGGTTCCCCCTCTCCCAGGCGTTGCCGATATTTCCAAACGGTGGTATCGAACCACAGGTGCAGCTGGCGCAGTGTGAACGCTGCAGTTTAGTTGCATTTTGTGCAGATCGCGTATGGTTGTTGCAGGGTTGTTGCGTGTGATCCCACGATTCACGCAACGGTGAGGCTTGACTTCGAAAGTGACCTAAGTTCGCGGGTTATGACAAAATCGGTCTACTCTGGTCGTAATAATTGCATGTGAATGTATCCTGGATATTCACTTGCTGCATCTGGTGTCTATCTTGGTGTTGGGCCCCTAGGTCGGGCCCAATATATGCACTCTCTGTTGCATTATCAATGACGCGATGCCTTGCCTGTTATTTAGTGAGCTACTCCGTAACTCAGTCATCTGAGTTGGCAGAGTTTCGATTTGCTCATGTAAGCTTTGCAAATAATTTATAAAGCTTACTGGCAGGTTAAATCGTTCGCCTTCGAGACCGTCGAGTGACATGGTCTTGCCCGTCTGGCCGCGGTTTCGTGATCCGATATTCGGCGATTCGGTTTCGTTGTCGGTCGCTGACCTCGTATTTCGGTTGACCGAGTGCGTTGGCGAGGGGTTTCTCTGGGTGTTGGTACTGCCGTTAGTGCCAGCTTGTGATATTATGTAATCATGGTCCCTACCGGCTTCATCTAGTAAGATGCTAAGCGGGTGTGTTCTATTGGGATCGTAATCCTGTCCCAGGATAGTCGAACTGGACCGTTCTTGACAAGTTTGTTCGATCAAATCTTGTCTCAAATACACGCGATGTGTATAAACTTCATTCTCGTCTTCCGCCTCTGTAGGCTGGAAGTCCGCCGGGACGTAGTCGCCTTTGAGCCATCGATAAAATCGGGCGCACTGCTCGATACGGCTATCTGATGTGACTAGCTCCAAGCTAGTCATCATATCTGTCCTAGCATTGTCGTCTAGGTACATGAGCCATTCTTTGATTTCTCGGTGACCAGACATGATGATGCGCGTGTACAAATTTTGTCGGTCAGTGTGTGTGTTCGCATGAAACGAAAATATATATATTGCGGGATTCTAAAGAGCGAATACGCTGGTATAGTTCCGTAACTAGATATTTCGTAATCGAAAAGGACCGTCAAAATATAAATATCTTATTATATATATGAGGAAAGAAAGGGAAAATATCTTATTGATATTTTCAAAATATTTGCGCTAATTAAATAATAGCTACGGCGCACTATCTAAGTGAAAAAAAACGTTTGTACTGAACGGGAACCAGGGTTGTTACTTTTTACTTGTACAACAAAAATAAAGTAAATATTAACAATTCATTATAACAAAAAAAAATAAAGATTATTTTGTAAATTGTTTAACTGCAAATTAATTTAAAAAATTCAAAATTATGCGGAACATAGATTATTCGATTTGTATACGTAAGTTTTTATGGAAGTGATAATAGAAAAGAAAATAATAATTTAAATGCGCGATATCCGTGTTTCAAACGTGAGCGGAATGGCGTTAATTTTAAATGAATGTATAATTATTTTTATTTATATATATATATATATATACATCTGTACACACATATAATTGCTTATTCGTAATTACTTTTAAATAATTTATGGTAATTATCAAAAAAAGAAAGGTAGTATCGAATAATCAATAAAAGAAAACAATAACTGAATGGAGAGTTCCCGAAAAGTAATGGTTTTGTTGTTGATATATAAATACGTAACAACAATCGACTACAAAGACATGTGTAACATAAATATAACGCTAATATAACTGTATATATGATGCACACACTGAACCGAATTTACTATCTTGTTTGCTATACAAGATAGTGTAGTAAGTGTGAGAGCGGAACGTTATTTAAAAAAATCAATAAATAATTAAAGAAATATTGATTCTAAATTGTCTTAAAAAGGTGTACAATAAAGAAACAATATTGATAAAGTACGAACATGCGTATTTATCCGTGCGAGAAAGTAAAAACAAATTTTACTTTCTCTCTCTCGCACTTACTATACAGAAATAGCGAGACTGTGAATAACGAATCTCGAGTCTCGCGCCGATGTAAACAATTCGCTTTGTTAACAAAACGCACGCGCGCTCGATTCTCTCTTCGCGAAGTACGTTGGCATTGACGTTTTCACTAGTCGATATATTTAATTTTTCGTTTAGTGAGGTACCCGGTTAGAAAGAAAATACTAAATTTTCTTATATATTCTCGTATGCCCAGTGCTAACTAGTTGGGCGCCATGTAACGGTGCATGTCGGGTTTTATCGAATAATGCACGGAGATAGCGTGAATAGGGGTAACCCTGAGATCGCGCGTGACGAACTTACCTTCGCGCGCGATCGGACCTCTCGTGCGCTTCGTCGACGGCTCGCCGATACCTCAACAGCTACCGTGTACGTTGATATGGGCTCCAGAATGAGCCCACTTCCAGAAGTACGATTTTAGGATTGGCAGACGAGTACCGCGGGCTCGTCTGCTTACCGGACTAGGGATCGGGATTCCTGGGTTAATACGGGATGTCGAAATGACACAAGTCGAAAAGTTAAAATAGAATTCAAATTTATTTATTAATCCGTAATACAATATAACAGTCAAATCGCGAACGCGCGAAATGATGCAATTGTTCGGGCGGCCCGGGCGCAATCGCGGGGGGTCATAACCTGGACGCGGGATCGCAGAGCGAAGAGAGTGCGCGAGAGTTACGCGGGCTCATTATACCCGTCACAATAGAACTACCTCTAACCTGGCTTGTCTTCGACGCAGGTCCCCTCGTCTCCTCTACGTAATAACGCACAATCGTCGGCGGCGTCCCTCGGGTACCTTCAAGGACCTTCCGACTCGGTGGCTCACGCGAGAATATCTCTCACCGATTCTCTCTCGTTCCCTCTCCCTTCTGTATCCCGCGCGGTCTTACCCGACGGCCGTACGGGCCTCGCGACGGAGAACCATGACGAGTGGCTCGCGCTATCGTCACTCGTTACAATATATATATATATATATATATGGGCTATTTCACGTCAAGTGGTACGATGAAAATTTTAAATCGCTCCAAAATTTGAAAATAGGCTGGAAATATCTTCCAGAAGATAGAAAAAAATTTTAGGTGTTAAAAATAATTTGCCTGAGAATTATTCCACCATAAAAAATGGAAATTTTTCAATATTTTAGGAAAATTTCTATTTTCAAAGCCATTTATTTCAAAATCTATTGATTTTTTTGAAGAAACCTTACAAACAACTTTTGTTTAAAATAATCTTTAGAACTTAACTATCTGGGTTACAATTCTTAATTTTAAATTCTCGAAGAGATAGAACGCCCTAAAATATTGAATATCAAAAAAAGGCGACCACGCCACAATCGATTTTGATCTAACACCGCTCAAAAGATCACATTTTTCGAGAGCTTTCGAATGGCTTGGGTTAGATTATTGGCCAAGATCGCTGGTGTAAGTTATGCCCTAAAATACATGAAAATTAGTGATTTTATGAGGTTTATGAGGCATAACTTACACCAGCGATCTTGGCCAATAAGCTAACTCAAGCCATTCGAAAGCTCTCAAAAATGTGATATTTTGAGCGGTGTTAGATCAAAATCGATTGTGGCGTGGTCGCCTTATTTTGATATTCAATATTTTAGGGCGTCCTATCTCTTCGAGATTTTAAAATTAAGAATTATAACCTAGGTAGATAAGTTCTAAAGAATATTTTGAACAAAAGTTGTTTGTAATGTTTTTTCAAAAAAATCAATAGATTTTGAGATAAATGGCTTTGAAAATAGAAATTTTCCTAAAAAATTGAAAAATTTCCATTTGTTATGGTGGAATAACTCTCAGGCAAATTATTTTTAACACCTAAAATTTTTTTTCTATCTTCTGGAAGATATTTCCAGCCTATTTTCAAATTTTGGAGCGATTTAAAATTTTCATCGTACCACTTGACGTGAAATAGCCCATATATATATATATACGTATATATATATATGTATGGGCAATTTCACGTCAAGTGATACGATGAATAGGTTGGTAATATCTTCCAAAAAATAGAAAAAAAATTTTAGGTGTTAAAAATAATTTGCCTAAAAATTATTCTACCATGAAAAATGGAAATTTTACAATTATTTAGAAAAATTGCTATTTTCAAAGCCATTTATCTCAAAATCAATTGATTTTTTTGAAAAAACATTACGAACAATTTTTGTTCAAAATATTCTTTAGAATTTATCTACCTCGGTTATAATTCTTAATTTTAAAATCTCGAAGAGATAGGGCACCCGGAAATATTAAATTTCAGAAAAGGCGACCACGCCACAATCGATTTTGATCTAACACCGCTCATAAGATCACATTTTTCGAGAGCTTTCGAATGGCGGTAGTTGGATTATTGGCCAAGACTACTGATGAAAGCTATACTTCATAAACCTCATAAAATCACTAATTTTCATGTATATTAAGGTATAACTTTTATCAATGGTCTTGGCTAATAATCTAACTATCGCCATGCGAAAGCTATCGAAAAATGTGATCTTTTGAGCGGTGTTAGATCAAAATCGATTGTGGCGTGGTCGCCTTTCTTTGAAATTCATTATTTCCGGGTGCCCTATTTCTTCGAGATTTTAAAATTAAGAATTATAACCTAGGTAGATAAGTTCTAAAGAATATTTTGAACAAAAGTGGTTTGTAATGTTTTTTCAAAAAAATCAATAGATTTTGAGATAAATGGCTTTGAAAATAGCAATTTTTCTAAAAATTGATAAATTTCCATTTTTCATGGTAGAATAATTTTTAGGCAAATGATTTTTAACACCTAAATTTTTTTTTCTATTTTTTGGAAGATATTTCCAGCCTGTTCTCAAAATTTGGATATATATATATATATATATATATATATATATATATAGGCTATCACACGTCAAGTGGTACGATGAAAATTTTAAATCGCTACAAAATTTGAGAATAGGCTGGAAATATCTTCAAGAAGATAGAAAAAAATTTTTAGATGTTAAAAATAATTTGTCTATGAGTTATTCCACCATGAAAAATGGAAATTTTTCAATTTTTTAGAAAATTTTCTATTTTCAAAGCCATTTATCTCAAAATCTATAAATTTTTTTGAAAAAAACATTACAAACAACTTTTGTTCAAAATAATCTTTAGAACTTATCTACCTGGCTTACAATTCTTAGTTTTAAAATCTTGAAGAGATAGAACGACCGTAAATATTGAATATCAAATAAAGGCGACCACGCCACGATCGATTTTGAACAAACACAGCTCAAAAGATCACATTTTTCGAGAGCTTTCGAATGGCGGCGGTTAGATTATTGGCCAAGACTACTGATGAAAGTTATACTTCATAAACCTCATAAAATCACTAATTTTCATCTATATTAAGGTATAACTTTTATCAATGGTCTTGGCTAATAATCTAACTATCGCCATTCGAAAGCTCTCGAAAAATGTGATCTTTTGAGCGGTGTTAGATCAAAATCGGTTGTGGCGTGGTCGCCTTTCTTTGAAATTCATTATTTCCGGGTGCCCTATCTCTTCGAGATTTTAAATTAAGAATTATAACCTAGGTAGATAAGTTCTAAAGAATATTTTGAACAAAAGTGGTTTGTAATGTTTTTTCAAAAAAATCAATAGATTTTGAGATAAATGGCTTTGAAAATAGCAATTTTTCTAAAAATTGATAAATTTCCATTTTTCATGGTAGAATAATTTTTAGGCAAATGATTTTTAACACCTAAATTTTTTTTTCTATTTTTTGGAAGATATTTCCAGCATGTTCTCAAAATTTGGATATATATATATATATATATATATATAGGCTATCACACGTCAAGTGGTACGATGAAAATTTTAAATCGCTACAAAATTTGAGAATAGGCTGGAAATATCTTCAAGAAGATAGAAAAAAATTTTTAGATGTTAAAAATAATTTGTCTATGAGTTATTCCACCATGAAAAATGGAAATTTTTCAATTTTTTAGAAAATTTTCTATTTTCAAAGCCATTTATCTCAATATCTATAATTTTTTTTGAAAAAAACATTACAAACAACTTTTGTTCAAAATAATCTTTAGAACTTATCTACCTGGCTTACAATTCTTAGTTTTAAAATCTTGAAGAGATAGAACGACCGTAAATATTGAATATCAAATAAAGGCGACCACGCCACGATCGATTTTGAACAAACACAGCTCAAAAGATCACATTTTTCGAGAGCTTTCGAATGGCGGCGGTTAGATTATTGGCCAAGACTACTGATGAAAGTTATACTTCATAAACCTCATAAAATCACTAATTTTCATCTATATTAAGGTATAACTTTTATCAATGGTCTTGGCTAATAATCTAACTATCGCCATTCGAAAGCTCTCGAAAAATGTGATCTTTTGAGCGGTGTTAGATCAAAATCGGTTGTGGCGTGGTCGCCTTTCTTTGAAATTCATTATTTCCGGGTGCCCTATCTCTTCGAGATTTTAAATTAAGAATTATAACCTAGGTAGATAAGTTCTAAAGAATATTTTGAACAAAAGTTGTTTGTAATGTTTTTTCAAAAAAATCAATAGATTTTGAGATAAATGGCTTTGAAAATAGCAATTTTTCTAAAAATTGATAAATTTCCATTTTTCATGGTAGAATAATTTTTAGGCAAATGATTTTTAACACCTAAATTTTTTTTTCTATTTTTTGGAAGATATTTCCAGCATGTTCTCAAAATTTGGATATATATATATATATATATATAGGCTATCACACGTCAAGTGGTACGATGAAAATTTTAAATCGCTACAAAATTTGAGAATAGGCTGGAAATATCTTCAAGAAGATAGAAAAAAATTTTTAGATGTTAAAAATAATTTGTCTATGAGTTATTCCACCATGAAAAATGGAAATTTTTCAATTTTTTAGAAAATTTTCTATTTTCAAAGCCATTTATCTCAATATCTATATTTTTTTTTGAAAAAAACATTACAAACAACTTTTGTTCAAAATAATCTTTAGAACTTATCTACCTGGCTTACAAATCTTAGTTTTAAAATCTTGAAGAGATAGAACGACCGTAAATATTGAATATCAAATAAAGGCGACCACCAAAAAAAATTTTGGATTATTTTAAACCGTTATAAATAGAAATTCACCTTCTAAAATTAATTTATTTATTGACGAACGATCATCGCCAAAAGTTCTATGTCATTAATATTTTGTACTTTAATAGTAATAAAACTTTCTTCTTAATTAAATTAATTTTTGTATTAATTTTAAAGAATTATTTATAAACTTTTAGCGCTATATAAATAAAAACCTGTTTCTTCCATTTCTCCCGTGATTCGTAATTTGCACTCTCTTTCAAAATTTGCGTTTTAATCCATAATTATATCCAATTTATTTTTACTATGCAGAGCCCAAATATTTATTTTGATTATTATAAACAAATTCATTTCTTAAATATCCTTCTATTTCTAATAAATACATACTTGTTTATTTAAAATATTGTGTTATATAAATATAAATTATCTACACACTTATATATCCATACAATTTTGAAATATTAATTTAAAAAATATTTAAATTAAGTGCCTCTAAATTAATAGTTTTTGAAAATCTATTCAAATGTAATTCGTATTTTATATTGCCACTGTTAAAATTTGAATTTTCTTTTGCCTATACTGTTTATAATAGAATTATCTTAAAAATGCAATAATTAATATATTTAATTTTTAACCCATTGTATATATCATATGGATATTTGGAAAAGTGTATGTTATACTTGATTAATATTTATTTAATCTTCAAACAATTTTGCATCTGTATTTAAAGTATTACATTGCATTTTAGATCCGTTATTATTATTGGGTATACGTTTAAAAATTTTATGAGTTTTATCAAGAATGAGTAGACAAATACACATTCTTTCAAGTTATGTTCACAACTTTTTTTTGTGCACGGAAAAAATACGTATATTATGTATTCTTGAAAAAACAATTTTAAAATATATATATATATTATATAAATATTACGCCGCACGCACACACACCCACATACATACTTACATATATATACATATATATGGTCTATTTCACGTCAAGTGGTACGATGCTAATTATGTGTAGAATTTATCCTTCTGGGTTAGAATTTCTAATCTTAAGGTCAATGTTACATAAACTACATGTCAATATTCAACTTAAAAAAGTGTAAGTTCGCCGCAATTGATTTTTTTATCCAAAAGTCTAAAAGAAAGCTTGGAGCAATACCTTTCAAATAGTCTGTATAGCTTTTTATGGCCTTCAATTCTGTAAAAAGTTATGATAATTTAAAGAATGACAAAAAATTTACAAAAAATTAACATGGTATTTCCCATTTAAATTTTTAAAAAAATTTGGTGTTTGTGTATTTAAAAAATGTGATCTTTTGAGCGGTGTTAGATCAAAATCGATTGTGGCGTGGTCGCCTTTTTTTGATATTCAATATTTCCGGGCGTTCTATCTCTTCGAGATTTTAAAATTAGGAATTGTAACCCAAGTAGATAAGTTCTAAAGATTATTTTTAACAAAAGTTGTTTATAATGTATTTTTTAAATATTCAATAGATTTTGAGATAAATAGCTTTGAAAATAATAATTCCTCTAAAAAATTGTAAAATTTCCATTTTTCATGGTGGAATAACTCTTAGGCAAATTATTTTTAACACCTCAAATTTTTTTTCTATCTTCTGGAAGATATTTCCAGTCTGTTCACAAAATTTGGAGTGATTTCAAATTTTCATCGTACCACTGATGTGAAATAGCCCATATATATGGTAATGAACAATTAACCTACCAAAAATAGTAAAGTGCATATACTTAATTGTAGTATTTAGTAAAATCCTATTAAAATTTTAGATTATTTTAAACGGATTTAATAGAACTTTACCTCCTAAAATTAATTTATTTAAGTCATCGCCAAGAGTTCTATATGTCATTAATATTTTGTACTTTAAGAGTAATAAAACTTTCTTCTTAATTAAATTAATTTTTGTATTATTTTTAAAGAATCATTTATAACATTTTAGCGGTATATAAATAAAAACCTGTTTCTTCCATTTCTCCCGTGATTCGTAATTTGCACCCTCTTTCAAAATTTGCGTTTTAATCCATAATTATATCCAATTTATTTTTCCCTTTAGTTGCAGAGCCCATATATTTATTTTAATTATTATAAACAAAGGCATTCCTTAAATAACCTTTTGTTTCTAATAAATACATACTTGTTTATATAAAATATTGTTTTATATAAATATACGTAATCTACTTACTTATATATCCATACAATTTTTAAATTTTGATTTGAATAATATTTAAATTAAATACTACTAAAATAATAATTTTCGAAAAATTTTTGAAATGTAATTCGTATTTTCTATTGCCTCTGTTAAAATTTGAATTTTCTTTTGCCATTACTGTTTATAATAGAATTATCTTAAAAATGCAATAATTAATGTATATATTTTTAATTTATTGTATATTTCACATATAGCTATTTGAAAAAGTGTATGTTCACACACACACACTCACACACACACTCACGCACGCACACGCGCACGCACACGCACACGTACACGCAAGCACACACACGCACGCACACACACAAACACACACACACATATATATATAACATATATATATGACATATATATAACATATATATAACATATATATATAACATATATATATGACATATATTGTAACAGTTTGGTTGCCGCGCGGATGTTTATTTTAATATCGCGGCTGCTCAGCGGTACGGTTAAACTTACCGTATTTAAATAAACATATTTTTCTCGCGATGCGGCGACGGTTACCTGTCCGTTCTACCAAATCTGTTAAATGTTAATCTGAAACCGAGTTACTGTTTCAGATAACAACCAGGTAATATTCAAATCTGAAATTGACCGCGAAACAGGGATATCGCGTCGAGCACTTGTCAACCAGAAGTGTACGAGCTCTTAGGATTACGGAAGGAATCGTACGTGGGTTAAATTCAATTAATCGAACACCGGATTGAATTCTAATAATAATATGAGTTTATTGAAAAGTCGCTCGTCTCCCGGCATTATAGTAACCGGCTTGCCTATCCTGAGCTTTATTAGCTCTAGCTGAAGCTTTCTTGTGAAGCTCAGGTAGTCGTGATAGCCGATCACTCCACTCAAGCAAACGCTGGTATTCCAAACGTTGCTGAGTCAGCTCGTCTTGAACTCGACGAGCAGTGCCGGGTGGTTCAGGCTGCCGGCCGTAATTTAGCATGGCCGGGCTCCATCCTGTCGAACTCTGTTCCGCCGTATTTAAAGCAAACACAAGGTCCGGTAACTTCTCGTCCCAAGTGTTGTGCTTCTCGGTAATGTAAGACGCTACCATCGTTTTCAGCGTCCGATTAGCACGTTCGACGGGATTGGCCTGAGCGTGGTACGGGGGAATAGTTGTATGAAATATTCCTCGTTCCACGAGATAATCATCTACGAGCTTGTTCTTGAACTCAGACAGTCCGTTGTCGGATAAAAATACTTCCGGTGTGCCAAAACGCATGACGACTCGTTCGTGTAACTCTTTCACGATCGTCTTAGCGTTAGCTTTCCGGATCGGCACTGCTTCAATCCAGCGCGTGAACAAATCTTGGAAGACCAAAATATATTGAAATCCGTGTGTGGAGCGGGGAAGTGCTCCAGTAACATCTCCTGCTACCACTTGCCATGGCTTTTCAACCACTCGCCTAGCCATCAAACCCCTGTGAGGGCGTTGCTCCACCTTGCATTGCTGGCACACCTGACATTTGTGTACATACTCGCCAACTTCGGCATAGTAACGTGGCCAATAATATAACTTTGCCACGCGAGCAAATGTCTTTTCTCTACCTAGATGGCCAGCTGCCGGATCATCATGACATTCTCGGAGGATGGTCTGCCTGTGCTCTTCGGGTACGACCAACTTCCAAGCGTCTTGATCTTCCATGGCGTCATCCAATTCAGTATCCACCCGATACGAATACAAGTTTCCACCTTGGATCTTCCAATCAGGAAATTCTCTCGGCCGCTCACTTACGTCTTTGGTCCACGAAAGGTACCAGGGGTCCTTAGTAGTCTGGCTCCAAGAGACGGAGGATAAGGCCGGCTCGTCTTCCTCATACATACGAGAAAGTGCATCAGGAACGTAGTTTAGAGCTCCTTTTCTGTGCTCAATAGTAAAGTTATGAGACTGGAGTTCTAACGCCCATCTGGCGAGCCGGCTCGTTGGATTGCGAATATTGCATAACCAACGAAGACTACTATGGTCAGTGACAACTTTAAACTGGTAACCTTCGATGTATGGTCTAAACTTCTTAATCGCCCATACTACGGCCAGGCATTCCCGTTCTCTGACGCTGTAATTGCGTTCGGCGGGCGAGAGGATTCTACTGGCGAACTCCAGGACTCTCTCTTCTCCGCCGACAATCTGTAGCGACACTGCACCGATACCAGTGTCACTAGCGTCAGTCTGGACCACATACTCACCATTCTCATCGGGAGTTTGCAGAACGGGTGCTGTCATCAACAAAGCCTTAAGCTGCTGGAAAGCGCTCTCTTGTTCTTCCAGCCAAAGATACTTCTGGTCTTTCTTGGTCAGACGCGTTAGCGGCTCAGCTATGGTAACATAGTCGTGCATGAAGCGTCTGTACCAAGATGCCATACCGAGAAACCGTCTCAGCTGCTTCAAATTCTTGGGAGCCGGATATTCTTTAATCGGCTCCGTTTTAGCTGGGTCAGGTCGTATCCCGTCTCGGGTAACTCGCACACCCAAATATCTCACTTCGGGCTGGCAGAAGACACATTTCTCCCGATTAACAGATAAACCGGCTTCTGCCAAGCGAGTTAACACCTCGATCAACAGTTGCTTATGCTCTTCTAACGTTTTCGTGACAATAATGATATCGTCGAGATATGCATAAGCAACCGGTTCGAGTTCGGGTCCAATCACCTGATCGATCATGCGCTGGAATGTCGCGCCAGCATTTGCCAATCCATACGGCATACGAGTAAACTGGAACAAACCCATTCCAGGTACCGTAAAAGCCGTTATCGGGCGCGACTCCACCTGTAGAGGTATCTGGTGGTACGCACAGTTCATGTCGATCGTGGAGATGTATCGGGCTTTCTTGAGCTTGCGTAGGATATCCTGCATACAGGGTGAGTCATTTTAATTTCCCCAGTCTAATAACTTTTGAAACAAGCAAATTACGCAAAAATGTTTCAGACCAAAGTTGTAGGGGTTCAAGGGGGACATCTAGGGGTGACTTTGAAATTGACCTTGAGCTTGACCTTGACGGCTTTCTCAAGGTCAAGTTTATTTTTTTATTGGGAACCCCTATTTCTGACCTCGGAATCGGAAAGAGCGGGAAATTTTACATCCAGATAACATCTTTTAACATGGGTCAAAATAAACCCTTAAGGTCATGCTAAGGTCAAAACTATCCTGGAACAAGAATCGAACAATGTAAGCAAAATACGAAAAAATGACTCAGAAAAAAGTTGTAGGAGTTCAAGGGGAACGTCTAGGGGTAACCTTGAAATTAACCTTGAGCTTAACCTTGACGGTTTTCTCAAGGTCATTTCTATTTTTTTAATGGAAACCCCTATTTCTGATCTTAGAATCAGAAAGAGCGGGAAATTTTACGTTCAAGTATCTATTTAGTTTTTTTTTCATAAGAACATAAACAATATTTCAGTTTTTACTTAAGAAATTGAAGCCGCTTTCAAACATCAAAAGGTTTAACGAGCATCGAAGACCTTTGTCGTACTTCTATTCTCAATGTGAAGCAAAGGTCAAAATCTTGAAAATTATCTTATTTTTGTTACATTTCGAGGCGAAGCTTTTATCGCATATGACCGTTGTTAAATAAACTTCCAAAGAATAAGGGACTGGCCATGTACTAACGATGCTGATGTTTAAGATCATAAACTTCCTATCTTTAGCACTACCCAGGAACAACGACGTGGACGTAATAGGATTATGTTCCCTTTGGGGTGCTTTATTAACGTGAGTCCCCTTGCCTCTCACGATTCGGGGTGCTTTATTAACGTGAATCCCCTTGCCTCTCACGATTTGGGGTGCTTTATTAATGTGAGTCCCCTTGCCTCTCACAATTCATGATGAAACTAGAATAAACTTATTTCCTATCGGTTTTGCTCGAAATTATTACCATTTACGTCGATGCATTGCCTGAGCCTCTGTTCGAAGCTTTCAATAGTGCGCAGTAAGATATCTCTAGAGATTTGTCTACATGCAACTCTAATCCTTTCTATCATATTCTCCCTTGTTGTGGGCACTTCGGCGAACACAGTATTTTTTAAGTATCCCCAAAGGAAGAAATCTGGAGAAGTTAAGTCCGGTGATCGTGCAGGCCAAGCAACTGGACCACCTCTTCCAATCCACCTTTGTTGGAAGTTTCTATTTAAGAACTCTCGTACAATTAAAGCGAAATGCGGTCCTGCACCATCCAGTTGTATCCACATTCGACGTCTAGTCTCAAGATCTACGTCTTCAAGTAAAAGTGGGAGATGATCCCTTAAAAGTTCTAAAATAGCATTGCCGTTGACGTTTTCTTCAAAAAAGAATGGTCCGATGAGATGACCATTAACTATTCCACACCATACATTTACACTCCAACGATGTTGATTATCGACTGGTCTGTACCAGTGAGGATTCTGATCAGACCAATAATGACTGTTGTGACGATTCAATTGGCCAGTACTATGAAACGTAGCTTCATCAGAAAAAAGAACATAATTAAAAAAATTCGGATCCTGCAAAATTATCTGTAGAGCCCACCGACAGAAAGTTACTCTGTTTCTCATATCATTAGCGTTTAATGCTTGCGTTAAGGTAATATGATACGGATGATATCTATTACTTCTTAAAATTCTAATAACGGTTCTCTGAGGTATTCCTGTTTCTCTCTCTATTTGTCGGCTGCTGATATGAGGATTTAGGTGAACCAATCCTAAGACAACCAAAACCCTAGCATCTCTATCATCATACTCATGTCTTGCTCGACTTCTTCGTAGATGCCCTTGTCGAGCTCGTTCTTCAAGACGATGAATGGTACGGTGATCAGGATGGCGCCTTTGTGGGTATCGAATTCGATACAACCTTGACGCTTCACGGTAATTACCTCTACATTCTCCTAAAATCCAAATCATATCAACTATCTCTGTTGGGGTAAAATCAGCCATATTTAAAAGATTTTTTCAAAAAACCTCAATACAAATCAACAAAGGCAAAGATCATAGAAAGATGATACAAATTAAATATTACTGAAAACAGAGGCAATATTGTCCAAATTAGATTTCATATGATCGATGGCAATAAGAAAGGTCTCTTATTCAAATATGAAGAAATAATGATAGTGATACAATGAACACATCATGGTTAAAACAAAAGTAATATTTAAAGCTTTTTCAAAATTGAAATCACGACTGAACGTGTTGCGATTACTTTCTAAACGACTTCCAAATGTAATAGATTCTTCATTGAACATGAAATGTATCCTTATGTATTTAACTTTTACTCTTATTTCTTTGCAGAACATCAGATTGATACTGAAATAGTTTCATTAATTTAATAGACTTGTAATAGGAAATTATTAGCAACAACTTCCAATATTTGAAATTTATTAATAAAAATCATACAGTCCGGTGAAAAATAAAAAAGGATAGGGATTGTAAACTTTTACTTGAAGACGTAGATCTTGAGACTAGACGTCGAATGTGGATACAACTGGATGGTGCAGGACCGCATTTCGCTTTAATTGTACGAGAGTTCTTAAATAGAAACTTCCAACAAAGGTGGATTGGAAGAGGTGGTCCAGTTGCTTGGCCTGCACGATCACCGGACTTAACTTCTCCAGATTTCTTCCTTTGGGGATACTTAAAAAATACTGTGTTCGCCGAAGTGCCCACAACAAGGGAGAATATGATAGAAAGGATTAGAGTTGCATGTAGACAAATCTCTAGAGATATCTTACTGCGCACTATTGAAAGCTTCGAACAGAGGCTCAGGCAATGCATCGACGTAAATGGTAATAATTTCGAGCAAAACCGATAGGAAATAAGTTTATTCTAGTTTCATCATGAATTGTGAGAGGCAAGGGGACTCACATTAATAAAGCACCCCAAATCGTGAGAGGCAAGGGGATTCACGTTAATAAAGCACCCCAAAGGGAACATAATCCTATTACGGTCCACGTCGTTGTTCCTGGGTAGTGCTAAAGATAGGAAGTTTATGATCTTAAACATCAGCATCGTTAGTACATGGCCAGTCCCTTATTCTTTGGAAGTTTATTTAACAACGGTCATATGCGATAAAAGCTTCGCCTCGAAATGTAACAAAAATAAGATAATTTTCAAGATTTTGACCTTTGCTTCACATTGAGAATAGAAGTACGACAAAGGTCTTCGATGCTCGTTAAACCTTTTGATGTTTGAAAGCGCTTCAATTTCTTAAGTAAAAACTGAAATATTGTTTATGTTCTTATGAAAAAAAAAACTAAATAGATACTTGAACGTAAAATTTCCCGCTCTTTCTGATTCTAAGATCAGAAATAGGGGTTTCCATTAAAAAAATAGAAATGACCTTGAGAAAACCGTTAAGGTCAAGCTCAAGGTTAATTTCAAGGTTACCCTAGACGTCCCCCTTGAAGTCCTACAACTTTTTTCTGAGTCATTTTTTCGTATTTTGCTTACATTGTTCGATTCTTGTTCCAGGATAGTTTTGACCTTAGCATGACCTTAAGGGTTTATTTTGACCCATGTTAAAAGATGTTATCTGGATGTAAAATTTCCCGCTCTTTCCGATTCCGAGGTCAGAAATAGGGGTTCCCAATAAAAAAATAAACTTGACCTTGAGAAAGCCGTCAAGGTCAAGCTCAAGGTCAATTTCAAAGTCACCCCTAGATGTCCCCCTTGAACCCCTACAACTTTGGTCTGAAACATTTTTGCGTAATTTGCTTGTTTCAAAAGTTATTAGACTGGGGAAATTAAAATGACTCACCCTGTATATGGCAAAGGATATGCATCAGGTTTCGTCAAAGCGTTGACTTTCCTAAAATCGATGCAAAAACGCCTAGCATTCTCACCCTTCTTCGCCATCACCACGGGGCTGGACCAACCGCTTTTCGAGGGTTCAATAACGCCAGTCTCGAGCATCTCGCGAACTTGACGTTGCATTTCCTCTCGAATCTTATCAGAGACGGGGTAGTACCTCTGTTTGATCGGCCTGGCTGATCCGACGTCGATTATATGTTCGACATCGTAAGAACGGCCGATCTTTGGCATGGTTGTGGACAACACTCGGTCTAGAAGTTCGCGCAATTGTGTGCGCTCTACTTCTGTTACGTCAGCGACACCTGCTGACGATAATGAAGCATTGCCACTTTCCATACTTGCCACGTCCAGCTGTAGGACTCGATTCGTTCCCTTTAGGAATAAACGGTCGGAATCTGGGTCTAGGACGGCTCGGAATGCTCGGATAAAGTTTACTCCGATGTAGCATTCAGCATCCAGGTTCGGCATGATCGCAACACGTATTTCTCGAGTCTCTTTACCGATAGTAAATGGTAGCATCACGTGACCACACAACGGATGAGTACTACCATCAGCGAGCTTCGCATTGCCAGCTCGCGACTCGAGAAGCGACCTGCCTAGAGCGGTTGCTAACTGCAAACCGCTTGGACCCATTACGGGTTGTCGATGCACCTGGATCGAACAACGCACGGATCCGAAATCCATCTATGTCAACCTGACACCACCAGCGCGTCTCGTCCTCAGGACGATAACTCCTTCGGCTAGTGTTCGATGTCACTAATTTTAGGACATCGCAGGTCTCCGGATCCATTCCGACTTCCTGGGATCTGTCTGGAATCAGTCCTTTCCTTTCTGCTTAACTGCAGCTGGACTATCTCGGTAATCGGGAGTCAGACCTTTGTCCTCCTTGGGGACTCCCTGTACTTTGGGGTATGCGGTTGTCCCCTCTAACCGCTTCCCCGCTCGTTTTTTGCGCAGTCGGTGCACGTCCTAACAGTGTACCCCAACTTACCACAAGTATGGCACTTGATCGGCTTGGGAAAGTCTTCTTTTCTCTTTATCTTCTTTCTTGAATCCGACGATTCCCCAAGCTTCGAGGATGAATCACTCGATGACCGTCGATCGGGACTTTTACGTGTCTCCTTCCTCCTTTAAACCGAGGAGGAGACTTGTGGTTTTCTTCCTAGGTGGCGGATCTTTATCCACCTTAACCCCAGCTGTCTGGCTACTCGTTCGCAAGGTCCTAAGGGTTTCTTCCAGCACTTTTGTGAGCCGTTCAATCGGATCTTCCCGACTCGACTCACTCACCTCCTTAGGCCACGCTTGCTACCTTAGGCTTGGCGGCCGACCGC
The DNA here is from genome assembly GCA_026168455.1 of Theocolax elegans. Lineage (NCBI taxonomy): Eukaryota > Metazoa > Arthropoda > Insecta > Hymenoptera > Cerocephalidae > Theocolax > Theocolax elegans. The sequence continues at coordinate 201,213 of CM047430.1, forward strand.
TTTTTGGACTTTGCCTTGTAAGCAAGTTCCGGCAGCATTAAATCTTCCTCTGCCGGAGGCGGTCGATATAACTTTTCCCGCTCGAGCGTTTGCTCGGCGTCCATCGCCAGCTCCAATAAATCTTCAACCGATTTGGCTTCAGCTCTCTTAAAACAACCGCTGAAGCTGAGGTAGCATGTTACGGTAGAGATGGTCCAATTGCCTACGCTCGCTCGGGATCGGGTTGAGTTTTCGCATGATTGCGATTGAGCAGGTGATGTAATCTCTCACCGGCTCATCCTCACCCTGTGTCCGAGCATTGGACTCCTCGATGAGCCTTTGCTGAAAGCTTTGGCTACTACCGTACCATTTCTTGGCAGATTTCACAAAATCTTGCCACGAGTGCCATTTGTCCTTCTCATTCCGGTACCACGTAGCTGCGGTTCCAGTGAGAAGTTCGGACAAGGACGGCAACACCTCGTCCAATCCACCTTTGTTGGAAGTTTCTATTTAAGAACTCTCGTACAATTAAAGCGAAATGCGGTCCTGCACCATCCAGTTGTATCCACATTCGACGTCTAGTCTCAAGATCTACGTCTTCAAGTAAAAGTGGGAGATGATCCCTTAAAAGTTCTAAAATAGCATTGCCGTTGACGTTTTCTTCAAAAAATGGTCCGATGAGATGACCATTAACTATTCCACACCATACATTTACACTCCAACGATGTTGATTATCGACTGGTCTGTACCAGTGAGGATTCTGATCAGACCAATAATGACTGTTGTGACGATTCAATTGGCCAGTACTATGAAACGTAGCTTCATCAGAAAAAAGAACATAATTAAAAAAATTCGGATCCTGCAAAATTATCTGTAGAGCCCCCGACAGAAAGTTACTCTGTTTCTCATATCATTAGCGTTTAATGCTTGCGTTAAGGTAATATGATACGGATGATATCTATTACTTCTTAAAATTCTAATAACGGTTCTCTGAGGTATTCCTGTTTCTCTCTCTATTTGTCGGCTGCTGATATGAGGATTTAGGTGAACCAATCCTAAGACAACCAAAACCCTAGCATCTCTATCATCATACTCATGTCTTGCTCGACTTCTTCGTAGATGCCCTTGTCGAGCTCGTTCTTCAAGACGATGAATGGTACGGTGATCAGGATGGCGCCTTTGTGGGTATCGAATTCGATACAACCTTGACGCTTCACGGTAATTACCTCTACATTCTCCTAAAATCCAAATCATATCAACTATCTCTGTTGGGGTAAAATCAGCCATATTTTAAAAGATTTTTTCAAAAAACCTCAATACAAAATCAACAAAGGCAAAGATCATAGAAAGATGATACAAATTAAATATTACTGAAAACAGAGGCAATATTGTCCAATTAGATTTCATATGATCGATGGCAATAAGAAAGGTCTCTATTCAAATATGAAGAAATAATGATAGTGATACAATGAAACACAATCATGGTTAAAACAAAAGTAATATTTAAAGCTTTTTCAAAATTGAAATCACGACTGAACGTGTTGCGATTACTTTCTAACGACTTCCAAATGTAATAGATTCTTCATTGAACATGAAATGTATCCTATGTATTTAACTTTTACTCTTATTTCTTTGCAGAACATCAGATTGATACTGAAATAGTTTCATTAATTTAATAGACTTGTAATAGGAAATTATTAGCAACAACTTCCAATATTTGAAATTTATTAATAAAAATCATACAGTCCGGTGAAAAATTAAAAAAGGATAGGGATTGTAAACTTTTACTGAAGACGTAGATCTTGAGACTAGACGTCGAATGTGGATACAACTGGATGGTGCAGGACCGCATTTCGCTTTAATTGTACGAGAGTTCTTAAATAGAAACTTCCAACAAAGGTGGATTGGAAGAGGTGGTCCAGTTGCTTGGCCTGCACGATCACCGGACTTAACTTCTCCAGATTTCTTCCTTTGGGGATACTTAAAAAATACTGTGTTCGCCGAAGTGCCCACAACAAGGGAGAATATGATAGAAAGGATTAGAGTTGCATGTAGACAAATCTCTAGAGATATCTTACTGCGCACTATTGAAAGCTTCGAACAGAGGCTCAGGCAATGCATCGACGTAAATGGTAATAATTTCGAGCAAAACCGATAGGAAATAAGTTTATTCTAGTTTCATCATGAATTGTGAGAGGCAAGGGGACTCACATTAATAAAGCACCCCAAATCGTGAGAGGCAAGGGGATTCACGTTAATAAAGCACCCCAAAGGGAACATAATCCTATTACGTCCACGTCGTTGTTCCTGGGTAGTGCTAAAGATAGGAAGTTTATGATCTTAAACATCAGCATCGTTAGTACATGGCCAGTCCCTTATTCTTTGGAAGTTTATTTAACAACGGTCATATGCGATAAAAGCTTCGCCTCGAAATGTAACAAAAATAAGATAATTTTCAAGATTTTGACCTTTGCTTCACATTGAGAATAGAAGTACGACAAAGGTCTTCGATGCTCGTTAAACCTTTTGATGTTTGAAAGCGGCTTCAATTTCTTAAGTAAAACTGAAATATTGTTTATGTTCTTATGAAAAAAAAAACTAAATAGATACTTGAACGTAAAATTTCCCGCTCTTTCTGATTCTAAGATCAGAAATAGGGGTTTCCATTAAAAAAATAGAAATGACCTTGAGAAAACCGTTAAGGTCAAGCTCAAGGTTAATTTCAAGGTTACCCCTAGACGTCCCCCCTTGAAGTCCTACAACTTTTTTCTGAGTCATTTTTTCGTATTTTGCTTACATTGTTCGATTCTTGTTCCAGGATAGTTTTGACCTTAGCATGACCTTAAGGGTTTATTTTGACCCATGTTAAAAGATGTTATCTGGATGTAAATTTCCCGCTCTTTCCGATTCCGAGGTCAGAAATAGGGGTTCCCAATAAAAAAATAAACTTGACCTTGAGAAAGCCGTCAAGGTCAAGCTCAAGGTCAATTTCAAAGTCACCCCTAGATGTCCCCCTTGAACCCCTACAACTTTGGTCTGAAACATTTTTGCGTAATTTGCTTGTTTCAAAAGTTATTAGACTGGGGAAATTAAAATGACCTCACCCTGTATATGGCAAAGGATATGCATCAGGTTTCGTCAAAGCGTTGACTTTCCTAAAATCGATGCAAAAACGCCTAGCATTCTCACCCTTCTTCGCCATCACCACGGGGCTGGACCAACCGCTTTTCGAGGGTTCAATAACGCCAGTCTCGAGCATCTCGCGAACTTGACGTTGCATTTCCTCTCGAATCTTATCAGAGACGGGGTAGTACCTCTGTTTGATCGGCCTGGCTGATCCGACGTCGATTATATGTTCGACATCGTAAGAACGGCCGATCTTTGGCATGGTTGTGGACAACACTCGGTCTAGAAGTTCGCGCAATTGTGTGCGCTCTACTTCTGTTACGTCAGCGACACCTGCTGACGATAATGAAGCATTGCCACTTTCCATACTTGCCACGTCCAGCTGTAGGACTTGATTCGTTCCCTTTAGGAATAAACGGTCGGAATCTGGGTCTAGGACGGCTCGGAATGCTCGGATAAAGTTTACTCCGATGTAGCATTCAGCATCCAGGTTCGGCATGATCGCAACACGTATTTCTCGAGTCTCTTTACCGATAGTAAATGGTAGCATCACGTGACCACACAACGGATGAGTACTACCATCAGCGAGCTTCGCATTGCCAGCTCGCGACTCGAGAAGCGACCTGCCTAGAGCGGTTGCTAACTGCAAACCGCTTGGACCCATTACGGTTGTCGATGCACCTGGATCGAACAACGCACGGATCCGAAATCCATCTATGTCAACCTGACACCACCAGCGCGTCTCGTCCTCAGGACGATAACTCCTTCGGCTAGTGTTCGATGTCACTAATTTTAGGACATCGCAGGTCTCCGGATCCATTCCGACTTCCTGGGATCTGTCTGGAATCAGTCCTTTCCTTTTCTGCTTAACTGCAGCTGGACTATCTCGGTAATCGGGAGTCAGACCTTTGTCCTCCTTGGGGACTCCCTGTACTTTGGGGTATGCGGTTGTCCCCTCTAACCGCTTCCCCGCTCGTTTTTTGCGCAGTCGGTGCACGTCCTAACAGTGTACCCCAACTTACCACAAGTATGGCACTTGATCGGCTTGGGAAAGTCTTCTTTTCTCTTTATCTTCTTTCTTGAATCCGACGATTCCCCAAGCTTCGAGGATGAATCACTCGATGACCGTCGATCGGGACTTTTACGTGTCTCCTTCCTCCTTTTAAACCGAGGAGGAGACTTGTGGGTTTTCTTCCTAGGTGGCGTATCTTTATCCACCTTAACCCCAGCTGTCTGGCTACTCGTTCGCAAGGTCCTAAGGGTTTCTTCCAGCACTTTTGTGAGCCGTTCAATCGGATCTTCCCGACTCGACTCACTCACCTCCTTAGCCACGCTTGCTACCTTAGGCTTGGCGGCCGACCGCTTTTTGGACTTTGCCTTGTAAGCAAGTTCCGGCAGCATTAAATCTTCCTCTGCCGGAGGCGGTCGATATAACTTTTCCCGCTCGAGCGTTTGCTCGGCGTCCATCGCCAGCTCCAATAAATCTTCAACCGATTTGGCTTCAGCTCTCTTAAACAACCGCTGAAGCTGAGGTAGCATGTTACGGTAGAGATGGTCCAATTGCCTACGCTCGCTCGGGATCGGGTTGAGTTTTCGCATGATTGCGATTGAGCAGGTGATGTAATCTCTCACCGGCTCATCCTCACCCTGTGTCCGAGCATTGGACTCCTCGATGAGCCTTTGCTGAAAGCTTTGGCTACTACCGTACCATTTCTTGGCAGATTTCACAAAATCTTGCCACGAGTGCCATTTGTCCTTCTCATTCCGGTACCACGTAGCTGCGGTTCCAGTGAGAAGTTCGGACAAGGACGGCAACACCTCGTCCTCGCTGAGGTTGGCGAGAATCCTACAGTCTTCGACTCTCGCAAGGAAGGCATCGATACTCTGGCTTTTGTCGCCAGAGAATCGGACTCCCCACTTACGAACCACCGCACCAACATCGCGCGGTGTCCCGGCCGATCTCGACGCTGATTGGCCGGACTCGTAAAAGTCCTTCAGATTAGGGTAGGGAGAGCTTGAACATGGAGGCTGTCTCGGTCTCCGTGTGTCACCCCTCCCCCAAGCTCCTCCAGCATCTGCATGAGGTGCTTGAGACCCCTCAGGCTCTACCTGCACGTGTTGTCGTCTGATGTCCGTCTCGTCCAGGGTGTAACACGTATAGGTGTCCTGGAACTGGACATGTTGGGTTGGCTCTCGGGTTTTGTTTGTGCTGGAAGCTTGTGCACCGCTTGGCAAGTCCAACTTGCTGTTGACGGTGTGCATCTGTACTTCCAGCTCCTTAACCCGTTCCGTCAAGGTAGATAACTTACTTACTTGCTCCGCTAACATCCAAGCAAAATCCTTTGGTATCTCGAACTGAGCGCCAGTATGGGATACCAAAGTTATCCATTCTTCCTTGTCGGTTTCTCGGTCGGAGGTGTCCGACTGCCCATCTTCCTCTCGCTCGTCCGTATCTTCTACTTCTAGAGCGAGAGTCCTCTGTAGTACCTCTACTACATCTGGGTCAGAATCCGGGTCCGGAATCTCCGGATTCTGGGCAACCATGGACTTAAACCAATCTGTCCTCCGCCTGTTCCGCCTGACACGATCCTCATTTGAGTTTGTGTCGGCTGCGAACTCTTGAGCCGTATAATTACCCAACAACCACTGTTGGAGTCGTTCGGCTTTTTTATATACAGAGCCGTCTGTACGCATCTCTAACGACTCCAAGTGCGCCTGGATCTGTTCGCTGGATTGCGTACCAATCCACTGATCGACTTGCGTGGTCATCGATTCCGCCATTTTAAATTTAACAAAATTACCGCTACGATTATTTACACAAAAAAAACTCTGAGTCGCTTTTCGCTTTACCTGTGCAAGGTATGATTTTCTTCAAATTATTAGGCGGCTTTAAATAATAAAATTATTGGGCCACTAAGTTGAAGAATGAATTCTTTTCCCTTTATAATTACAAGAAGAAAAATTAAGCACACCTATTTGAAATTTGCTTTCCTGTCTAATATCAAAAACTAAGTTAAAGAATTATATTTTTGACTATTAATTTTACAAACAAATCGGGAGAAAAAAAAATTAACTATGTTACACGCGGGATTAATTTAATTTATTATAAGACAAATAAACATACAATATTAAACGTAAAAAGAAATTTTACGAATTGTTAATAAATTAAAAACAAGAAAAAATTTGTTTAAATCCGACTAAATACGATAAATCGAATTTACTCCGGCTCTCGGTCACCAACGCACGCTGAATATATTATAAAATAAATAAATAAATAATTGAATAAATAGATAAATAAATATAAATATATTCCTAAACAACTAAATGTGTACGCCGCTGTGACCTCTTACAATCGCAATGTTACAAAAAAAATAATAATACAATTTTTATTGTAACGCGAGAGCCGGTCCGCGTTGTCAAAAATATAAATTTAACAAGCAAACTTCAAAACAGAAAAATTTTTACCCTTGCACAGGTGTTACAATTTTTATTAAGTCGGAAAACTAAATAACGCCGATTTTCCGACTAACCTACTCGAAATTAGGGACTCGATATGTAAATTGCGGACCTCAAGGCGAATCGATCTATATTTCAATTTTAAAATTCAAATTTACTATTATTTACGTGTAATTAATTAAAAAAATTATTATTACCGACCTCGGATTTCTTTTAACCAAACTAACCAACAATAAAAGAAAATCCGGTTCAAACTTATAAATTATTGTCTAAATACAATAATTTAAAGGTTAGAATTAATCGCGAACCGATTAATCTAACTGCCGGTAATAACAAATATACTAATTAACGTAACTAGTATATAATAGAAAATTACACGTAAGATCCACACGTACTTAAAAGATTAAATTTAAAATAAATTGATAACAACAAAAATCAATTAAATTAAATTAGATTCACTACCGTTTATAATAAAATCCTATTTTATAAGGGCACCTATATAAGCGCAGCTGGTATCACAAAAAAAACGCAATTTAAAAATTTACGTTGTGCGCCTCGTAGGCGCAATTTAGAAATTAACGTTGGGCGTAAAATAACCCAATCTATTAATTTACGTTGGGCGCCATGTAACAGTTTGGTTGCCGCGCGGATGTTTATTTTAATATCGCGGCTGCTCAGCGGAACGGTTAAACTTACCGTATTTAAATAAACATATTTTTCTCGCGATGCGGCGACGGTTACCTGTCCGTTCTACCAAATCTGTTAAATGTTAATCTGAAACCGAGTTACTGTTTCAGATAACAACCAGGTAATATTCAAATCTGAAATTGACCGCGAAACAGGGATATCGCGTCGAGCACTTGTCAACCAGAAGTGTACGAGCTCTTAGGATTACGGAAGGAATCGTACGTGGGTTAAATTCAATTAATCGAACACCGGATTGAATTCTAATAATAATATGAGTTTATTGAAATAAAGAAACAAAGATAAATAATAAACAAGATCTGATTGTCGCCGAGGTCTACGCTTTGAATTACAAGTCGGTAAACGGCCGACTTGTAGAGAGAGGGGAAGAAAATATCGCGAACTAAAATAATATATCCAGTCAACGGGACTGGTATAAAGAAACACGATTATTTACTAAGTGCGAATAAAAACACGATCGCGCGAAGTGGTACCACTTACTTTGTACGCTGCTGTAGTCGTTGGTAAACAACGACCAGCCGATCGGTTGCTTTCTCTCTCTCTCACTCTCGCTGCGGTGTCGGACGGATTGTCCGCTCGCCCGTGCACCGGGGTTGTGTGGCTGCAGGTAGATGCACGGTGTTGCACCACTCACTGCAAATGCAGGATCGGCCTGCAGTCGAAACGCACACAAACGCACGGCACAAATCACGGCACGGCGAAGCTGAACACGGGACGCGGGGGGATCACACCTGTCACGTAAGAAGGTGGCTATCACTCTCTCCAGTGCGCGCGAATCTCCCCCTTACCTCTCTAATGAGGTGCGTGCGCGAATCTTTCGCGCGCGAAGTCGATCCCGCCCGTGTAGCCACGACGAACCGAGCCGAGCCGAATCTCGCCGGCTCGAACCGATGCGAACATTATGATACTGTTCGCTCGTGTTGCTCGAATTCGTCAAACGGTGAGGTAAACAGTACCTTACCGTTACAATATATATAACATATATATAACATATATATATAAAACATATATATATATAACATATATATATGACATATATATAACATATATATATAAAACATATATATATAACATATATATGACATATATATATATAAAACATATATATATATGTTGAATTCTGAATTCTTAGACACGGCGGCGGCGGCGGCGGCGACGGCGGCGAAATATTTATATATTATAGAGAGATATATATATTGTGAGGCAAGCCTCACTTAATTATTTAAGAAAAGAAGTAAGTGTTGAATCATAGAGATGAGAGGGTGTGAGAGAGATGCTTGTAGAAAAGTGACAGGTGAAGGTTAGGACTGCGGTAGTTCGTATATACCGGCCCGAGCCACTCTCATTACCGGGAAATCGTGAATGAGAATTTATGCGAGAATAATAAAAAGAAATATTTCGGTTTGTTGAGGATGATGGATACAAGGGAAGGATTGGCGGTTAATAATAACCCGTAGCACTGGACAGACTGTGTACGATATCAAGGTACGAGCGAAGCAGCTGACGACATCGTGGTAGCTCGTGTATATCAATCGGATACACCGTCCCTTGGCGACACTGTGAGAATATCGGTAAACTGCCGACGGCACCGATCACCGCGTGCGCGCGCGAAACCGAGAGAGATAGAGAGATGTTGACCGCGTGCGTCGAGTAAGACAGTGACGGTGCGCACACTGCACGCGCACGTCGAGTATAGGTGAGAGCGGTGCGCCGGAGGGGGAACGACTACGAACGGTCCGATATTCACGCGTACCCATGTAAGAGGAAAGGAGATAGACAGCTGTCCCGGTGCATTTGTGGAGGCGTTAGCGAATATGTACAGATAGCGGATAAAATAAAATGGCGTTCGTACACTAGCGGAATTGGAAGAAAAATAGGTGGCGTTACGGACGATTTTCGGTACGTCTACTACCACCGATCTGGCGGATATGATAGCGGAAAGGGAGAACAACTAGCTCTACTATCGGTAGCGGATAATATGAATCGGAGAAGAAGAACGAGACTCCTTCCCCAACCGCCGTATAGAATAGACGTGTTGAGAGAGAAATAGTATCAAAGTAGCCACTTTGAGATCCGCTGAGGTTAAAAGAATGTCGAAGTATTGAGGAGAGTTAATAGTTATTGAACGGTCAGTCGGAGCGAGAGACACCCGAAATTCAAGGGTCAGATATCGAGTCAGGAAAGAGATAATTCATTCGTAAAAAGGAGAGTTCTCGAATTGCGGTGAGTGAGGAAGTACGGCGTATTGTAAGGTATGAGAGTGTGATAAAAGGATGTTCCGTAAATATTGTAAAATAGAATAGCCGCGCGAAGATCGATAATTTAACCGATTTAGTACACGGTACGAGGATTAGCGGTAGAGGTCAATCAAACCCGAATTTATGATTATATTTTCTTTAGCGTTTCGCGACGATTTATTGAATTGCGCGTATGTAAAATATTGAATTATAAATCAGCGGGATTTCTAAAAGCGTTTGGAATTATTATATATAAAATTAATGATAATTAAAGTGTTGGTAATTATTTCGTTTAATCGAAGAGATTGATTTTATAACCTGAGTAAATTATCCAAATTCCTACAACAGTGGTTCCGCCATCTCTCCCGTGATGGCAACGTGGAGCCCGCGACCCTGAATAGACTTGATGTTAGTTTTACCGGTAACTGGCCCCCAATTAATTAAAAGTGTTACCGGATAATAATTATTTTAGTTATTATTATTTATTTGTTGTAAGCCACAGTGCCACGTTGCACTACGGGAACGACTCATTAAGAATCAAAAGTGCAACGTCACAATATATATTTATATATGTAAAGGGTTGCCGCCAATCCTGAAATCTTATACTCTGCAGCGACGGAATATTTATGGAAATATATGTATATATGTATTTTTTCCGTGCGCACAGAAAGTTGTGAATATAACTTGAAAGAATGTGTATCAGTTTATTCATTGCTGATAAAACTCATGAAATTTATAAATTTGTACTAAGTAATAATAACGGATCTCAAATTCAATGTAAAGCTTTCAATTGTTTGTAGATAAAATAAATATTAATCAAGTATAATAACATAGACTTTTCCAAATATCCTTATGATATACAATGAGTTTAAAATTAAATACATTAATTATTGCTTTTTTTAAGACTATTCCATTAGAAACAGTAATGACAAAAGAAAATTAAAATTTTAACAGTGGTAATATAAAATGTGAATTACAATTGAAAAATTTTTCAAAATTTATTAATTTAGGAGAATTTAATATCCGAAAAAATACACCAAATTTAAATGTTACTGATTTTAAATATTTCGCGGACGCCGCCTCCTCATCGTGTCTAAGATTTCAGGATTCTATATATCTATATATAAGTAATATAGAAATATACATATATCTGTGTGTGAGCACGTGCGTGTGTATGTGTGTGTGTGTATGTTATATATATTGCCACAAAGTCTCTTGAGAGCATATATTCATGAAGTAAAATAAAAATTTTACATTTATAAGATAGTTTGCGTATAATTTCAATTGACCTCCCAGTGACTCCTGTATAGTGGATATAAATTAATAATTATTTAAACTTGATGAAATTCACTACAACTCCAGTGGTTGGAAATAAATAGTACAATATTAACTCGAGTAACTGGTCAATGTGGTGGTGGAAGTCCATTTAGATTATATTAGTTTATACTTTTCAGTAATTTGACTGAATTTTCCTAAACGAAATGTCAAAATCTAAAAAAATTAAAAAAAATTCATACAGGTATCTTAAAAGGAAAGTAAGGGCATAGCGTTTTGATTTTTTTAGAAATAATTATTTTTAGGCACGATCGTTACACGGAAGTGCCTTATATTTTCATCATCGCAAAATATGTGATACCTCAAAAAAGTATATATTTTGACATAAAAATAAAATATATGCAAGTTAGAACCCATCCAAACCTCTCCCTAAAATGTATGTATGGATGTGTGTATGTATGAAATCCTGTGACCAAAATAACTCTGCTAATTTTTAATCGATTGAGCTGAAATTTACAGCGTATATTTGTTATAATTATAGAACTCTGTGGTCCTATTTTCAGATGTATTGCTCATAAATTGTGGATATTATGGAGCGTTTCACAATTTCGTAAAATTGGTTTATGCATATTATCTCCAAAAATACTGTTCTTACGTACATAATGAATTTAGACAAAATTTTCGTCTTAAAATTATAAAACTTTTTCCTATACAACACTTTCTGATTCGAGCAATATTTTTAAAGATACGTACATAAAAACAATGAAAATCATTAAAAATCTACAAAAAGCACGTTTTTTCGTTATAAATTGAAATGTATCATTTTTATATAAAAAGCGTAAATAGACAAAATATTCGTCACAAAATTATAAAACTTTTTCCTCTGGTACACTTAACGCTCAAAACAATATTTTCGAAGGTAAACATAGAAAAACGGTCAAAATAATGAAAAAAGCACAAAAAAACACGTTTTTTCACAATAAAACAAAATGTATTGTTTTTACTGAAAAACTTTTAATGAGCGAAATGTTCGTCTTAAAATAACAAAACTTTTTCCTATTATACACTTAACGCTCAAAACAATATTTTCGAAGATAAACATAGAAAAACGATCAAAATAATGAAAAAAGCACAAAAAAACACGTATTTTCGCAATAAAACGAAATGTATTGTTTTTACTGAAAAACATTTAATGAACAAACTGTTCCTATTAAAATAATAAACCTTTTTTCTATTATACGCTTAACGCTCAAAACAATATTTTCGAAGATAAACATAGAAAATCGGTTCAAGTAATCAAAAAAATATGAAAAAACGTTAAAAAGTTGACTTCTATTGTATAATTATTGTTGATGTAATATCGTTTTCTTTTATCAGTATTTGTTGTATGTAAGTCTATAATATCTTTCTCCGGTTCATCATTTTCGTCATCAGATAAATTGCTACCATCTTGTAAATCTGGTCCAACTATTTCAGAAATATAGTCAAGTAACGCCTTATCCGCCAATTTTTCAGTCTTTCTTGAAGTGTCAAATTTTGTACACCATTCTAAAATTAATTATATTTATGTAAAAAATGAAAAATAAATATTGAAATTATTATCATTGTTACTAAAAATAATTCCTATCTAACATTTTTGTTTTGAAGGCGTACTTTTTTGAAATTCAGGTACCCAACTAGTATGACTTCATCATTTAAATGCACTACACTTTCATACTCATCTTTAAAATAAATGAATTATTTTACAATTATTTTACAAAAAGTAAAAAATTATTTATGCTATAATAAAAACTTACATTACAGTACTTTTGATGTACAAAGGACAATTTAAACAAATGTTTTATACTCTCCTTCTCCTTCTCCATAAATGTTTAAGCCATACTCTTCTTTCTAAAAAAATAATATATGTATGTATAAAATAATATAACTGTTAATAGACAATTACATTGTACTCTATCTTAAGATTTTTTAATAATATATTCTAATATAACAATTTCAAATTATAAATTTTATTTGTACCGTAAAATGCAATTTCTATCTAAAAATTGTGAATATATATCTTATGTAGATAAATGCACTTACCACTTTTATAATTTTTCACTGTTTCCACTTGAAAATCTTTATAAAGTTGTGGTCTGAATTTTTGTTCTATACCGTAATTATAAAATCAAAACAGACACTTAAACCCATAACAATATCCTTCGCATACATCTTCATAAGCTATTATCCTAAACTCTTCGTACATAGTGCAATTGAAATTCTCTTTCAAGAAAAATGACCAAAATTGGAAGAGTGTGTTCACCTCTTGTAACTTCTCTATACCAAGTTGTTTACGCTCTGAAATAAAAAGAGATTCCATGAATTCTAAAGTGAATGACTTTACGTAAATTTTATAAATAATGAATTTAACAACATGATTAATATCAACATGATTTCTTTAGCTAAGAAAAGAAAACATTCAACCGCGTTGAAAAAGTTCCTATTGATTCAGTATTGATTCTGTGATGAAATCATTATGGAATTAATAAATAATAGCTACTGATATTAATCAAAATCAATACTGACTCAGTAGTAAGTTCTTACCAAAACGCAAAACTGATTTCTTACTGAATTAGTACAAAATCAGTAATGAATCAATGTTGTATCATTATGGAATCAGTACTGTATCAATTTTGAAATTATTTAATTGAAGAAGGGCAATGTGCCCTTAAAAATTCAGTATTCAATCAATTCAGAATCAGTGTCAAATCATTACCCAGTTAAAAAAATTCACGCTGATTCAGTACTGATTTCTCTAAAAAATAAATAAAATAAATTTTTTTAGATAATTCTCTAAAAAAATAGGCAAAAACAAATAAATTTGTAAAAATAACATAAAATAAATAAAAAAAAGTGTTGCACATTTTTCTGTTTATGTTAGTTATTCACCCATCCACTTATTAACCGCGGTCAATGCTACTTAACTTTCATTATCTATCATTTCTCAGTCTATTCTCAATGCTACATTGACAAACAGTTACAAAGATAATAAAAACATATTTGTAGACATTTCAAAAAGCCCAGTTATAATTTATTTTAATGGTATTAATTTTAATGGAATAAACATATTTTTAAACAAATATATATTTAGTAATATATTGCAGCAATTTCATATTAATTGTAACTAGGCTTTTTATAAATATGTTTTCATTATCTTATTGTAACTGTTTGTGAATGTAGCAGATAGAAGATAGTAAATCATGCAATAAAAAATACTAAAATCAGTATGGAAGTTATAACATCTCTTTAAGGTTATATTATTTAACATTTCAAGTACATATATTTCATTAATCCAATTGTTAAATATCTAAAAGACCTTTTACAAAGGTGTAAAATTTCGAAAGTATGATGCAATTTCGATTACAGTTTAGCAATTTTTATCTTACTTTATACAAACTTACTGCAACAGAAAATACTGAAATCAAAATGAAATCATCAAGTTTTCTGCTGAAAAATTTAGCTGTACATTTACTCAAAAAGTATACTACACAAAATTTATTTCATAATTGTCCTGGCGTATCTTACATCAATAAATAAACAATATAATATTAATAATAATACTCGTTTGTGCATATTAATTTCTCCATATGTATTAAAACGTAAATATCTCTTTTTTATTGGTTTAAAATTTTTTTTTGTATTTTAGTTTAAACCAATAAAATAGAGATATTTACGTTTCAATACAGTTTGGAGAAATTAATATCGTACAAATGAATGAATATTACTTCCATACTGATTTTAGTATTTTCTATTGCATGATTTACTATCTTCTATCTGCTACATTCACAAAAGTTACAATAAGATAATGAAAACATATTTGTAGACATTTCAAAAAGCCTAGTTACAATTAATATGAAATTGCTGCAATATATTACTAAATATATATTGTTCTTCTAATATGGTACCGATATGTACATTAAAATTTTAACTTGTATGAAATTGTCCATATTTTTAAAAATATGTTTATTCCATTAAAATTAATACCATTAAAATAAATTCTAATTGGGTTTTTTGAAATTTCTACAAATATGTTTTTATTATCTTTCTAACTCTTTGTGAATGTAGCATTGAGAATAGACTGAGAAATGATAGATAATGAAAGTTAAGCAGCATTGACCGCGGATAATAAGTGGATGGGTAAATAACTAACATAAACAGAAAAATGTGCAACACTTTTTTTTATTTATTTTATGTTTTTTTGACAAATTTATTTGTTTTTGCCTATTTTTTTAGAGAATTATCTAAAAAAATTTATTTTATTTATTTGACACTGATTCTGAATTGATTGAATACTGAATTTTTAAGGGCACATTGCCCTTCTTCAATTAAATAATTTCAAGATTGATACAGTACTGATTCCATAATGATACAACATTGATTCATTACTGATATTGTACCAATTCAGTAAGAAATCAGTTTTGCGTTTTGGTGAGAACTTACTACTGAGTCAGTATTGATTTTGATCAATATCAGTAGCTATTATTTATTAATTCCATAATGATTTCATCACAGAATCAATACTGAATCAATAGGAACTTTTTCAACGGGGAATAATCATCATCACATCAAGAATTTATAACTTAGTTACAAAAAGTAAATACAAGGTTTTTAATATCTTACCTTTTAAACAACGTGAATGATATTTATGATACACTTGTTGAGTGAAACCGTTCACTTTCAATAACGAATGACTAGGATGTTGAAAAGTTGACAATGATTGCGGAGCACTACCGTAACTAACTAAGAAACCTTTGTTTGAACTTGTATCAGCACTACTTCTGTAAATATAAAATAAAAAGAAAAACCTATTATTATTGTAATAGAAAATAAAGCTAAATATTCAAAAACATAAAAAATATCACATTAAGTAATAAAAATTGTTAGGAGATAACACATTAAACATGAGTTAATGGATTGAAAATCTTAATGATGTTTGCAAAACACTTTAATTAATATTGCATAATTACATAATTTAACAATTGTTATATATGTTAAATAAAAATTATACTGTGCTTAAATTATAAATTTTATAAGCTTATTTCAAAATTAATATCTATGTAATTTATATATTTACCCTGTATATGTTCTCGGTCTTAATAATTATAAGTGCCATTCTTTTAAATTATTGTATTTATTATTACTGTAACGGTAAGGTACTGTTCACCTCACCGTTTGACGAATTCGAGCAACACGAGCGAACAGTATAATTATAAAGGGAAAAGAATTCATTCTTCAACTTAGTGGCCGAATAATTTTATTATTTAAAGCCACCTAATAATTTGAAGAAAAGCATACCTTGCACAGGTAAAGCGAAAAGCGACTCAGATTTTTTTGTGTAAATAATCGTAGCGGTAATTTTGTTAAGATTAAAATGGCGGAATCGATGACCACGCAAGTCGATCAGTGGATTGGTGCGCAATCCAGCGAACAGATCCAGGCGCACTTGGAGTCGTTAAAGATGCGTACAGACGGCTCTGTATATAAAAAAGCCTGTATAAAAAAAAGAGGACTCTCGCTCTAGAAGTAGAAGATACGGACAAGCGAGAGGAAGATGGGCAGTCGGACACCTCCGACCGAGAAACCGACAAGGAAGAATGGATAACTTTGGTATCCTATACTGGCGCTCAGTTCGAGATACCAAAGGACTTTGCTTTGATGTTAGCGGAGCAAATAAGTAAGTTATCCACCTTGACGGAACGGGTAAGGAGCTGGAAGTACAGATGCACACCGTCAACAGCAAGTTGGACTTGCCAAGCGGTGCACAAGCTTCCAGCACAAACAAAACCCGAGAGCCAACCCAACATGTCCAGTTCCAGGACACATATACGTGTTACACCCTGGACGAGACGGACATCAGACCACAACACGTGCAGGTAGAGCCTGAGGGGTCTCAAGCACCTCATGCAGATGCTGGAGGAGCTTGGGGTGACACACGGAGACCGAGACAGCCTCCATGTTCAAGCTCTCCCTACCCTAATCTGAAGGACTTTTACGAGTCCGGCCAATCAGCGTCGAGATCGGCCGGGACACCGCGCGATGTTGGTGCGGTGGTTCGTAAGTGGGGAGTCCGATTCTCTGGCGACAAAAGCCAGAGTATCGATGCCTTCCTTGCGAGAGTCGAAGACTGTAGGATTCTCGCCAACTACAGCGAGGACGAGGTGTTGCCGTCCTTGTCCCAACTTCTCACTGGAACCGCAGCTACGTAGTACCGGAATGAGAAGGACAAATGGCACTCGTTGCAAGATTTTGTGAAATCTTACAAGAAATGGTACGGTATGAGCCAAAGCTTCCAGCAAAGGCTCATCGAGGAGTCCAATGCTCGGACACAGGGTGAGGATGAGCCGGTGAGAGATTACATCACCTGCTCAATCGCAATCATGCGAAAACTCCACCCGATCCCGAGCGAGCGTAGGCAATTGGACCATCACTACCGTAACATGCTAGCTCAGCTTCAGCGATTGTTTAAGAGAGCTAAAGCCAAATCGGTTGAAGATTTATTGGAGCTGGCGATGGACGCCGAGCAAATGCTCGAGCGGGAAAAGTTATATCGACCTCCTCCGGCAGAGGAAGATTTAATGCTGCCGGAACTTGCTTACAAGGCAAAGTCCAAAAGCGGTCGACCGCCAAGCCTAAGGTAGCAAGCGTGGCTAAGGAGGTGAGTGAGTCGAGTCGGGAAGATCCGATTGAACGGCTCACAAAAGTCCTGGAAGAAACCCTTAGGACCTTGCGAACGAGTAGCCAGACAGCTGGGGTTAAGGTGGATAAAGATACGCCACCTAGGAAGAAAACCCACAAGTCTCCTCCTCGGTTTAAAAGGAGGAAGGAGACACGTAAAAGTCCCGATCGACGGTCATCGAGTGATTCATCCTCGAAGCTTGGGGACTCGTCGGATTCAAGAAAGAAGATAAAGAGAAAAGAAGACTTTCCCAAGCCGATCAAGTGCCATACTTGTGGTAAGTTGGGGTACACTGTTAGGGCGTGCCCCGACTGCGCAAAAAACGAGCGGGGAAGCGGTTAGAGGGGACAACCGCATACCCCAAAGTACAGGGAGTCCCCAAGGAGGACAAAGGTCTGACTCCCGATTACCGAGATAGTCCAGCTGCAGTTAAGCAGAAAAGGAAAGGACTGATTCCAGACAGATCCCAGGAAGTCGGAATGAATCCGAAGACCTGCGATGTCCTAAAATTAGTGACATCGAGCACTAGCCGAAGAAGTTATCGTCCTGAGGACGAGACGCGCTGGTGGTGTCAGGTTGACATAGAAGGATTCCGGATCCGTGAGTTGTTCGATCCAGGTGCATCGACAACCGTAATGGGTCCGAGCGGATTGCAGTTAGCAACCGCTCCAGGCAGGTCGCTTCTCGAGTCGCGAGCTGGCAATGCGAAGCTCGGTGATGGTAGTACTCATCCGTTGTGTGGTCACGTGATGCTACCATTTACTATCGGTAAAGTGACTCGAGAAATACGTGTTGCGATCATGCCGAACCTGTATGCTGAATGCTACATCGGAGTAAATTTTATCAGAGCATTCCGAGCCGTTCTAGACCCAGATTCCGACCGTTTATTCCTAAAGGGAACGGATCAAGTCCTACAGCTGGAAGTGACAAGTATGGAAAGTGGCAATGCTCCATTATCGTCAGCAGGTGTCGCTGACGTAACAGAAGTAGAGCGCACACAATTGCGCGAACTTCTAGACCGAGTGTTGTCCACAACCTTGCCAAAGATCGGCCGTTCTTACGATGTCGAACATATAATCGACGTCGGATCAGCCAGGCCGATCAAACAGAGGTACTACCCCGTCTCTGATAAGATTCGAGAGGAAATGCAACGTAAAGTTCGCGAGATGCTCGAGACTGGCGTTATTGAGCCCTCGAAAAGCGGTTGGTCCATCCCCGTGGTGATGGCGAAGAAGGGTGAGAATGCTAGGCGTTTTTGCATCGATTTTAGGAAAGTCAACGCTTTGACGAAACCTGATGCATATCCTTTGCCATATATGCAGGATATCCTACGCAAACTCAAGAACGCCCGATACATCTCTACGATCGACATGAACTGTGCGTACCACCAGATACCTCTACAGGTGGAGTCGCGCCCGATAACGGCATTTACGGTACCTGGAATGGGTTTGTTCCAGTTTACTCGTATGCCGTATGGATTGGCAAATGCTGGCGCGACATTCCAGCGCATGATCGATCAGGTGATTGGACCCGAACTCGAACCGGTTGCTTATGCATATCTCGACGATATCATTATTGTCACGGAGACGTTTGAAGAGCATAAGCAACTGTTGATCGAGGTGTTAACTCGCTTGGCAGAAGCCGGTTTATCTGTTAATCGGGAGAAATGTGTCTTCTGCCAGCCCGAAGTGAGATATTTGGGTGTGCGAGTTAACCGAGACGGGATACGACCTGACCCAGCTAAAACGGAGCCGATTAAAGAATATCCGGCTCCCAAGAATTTGAAGCAGCTGAGACGGTTTCTCGGTATGGCATCTTGGTACAGACGCATCATGCACGACTATGCGACCATAGCTGAGCCGCTAACGCGTCTGACCAAGACAGACCAGAAGTTTCTTTGGCTGGAAGAATAAGAAAGCGCTTTCCAGCAGCTTAAAGCTTTGTTGATTACAGCACCCGTTCTGCTAGCTCCCGATGAGAATGGTGAGTATGTGGTCCAGACTGACGCTAGTGACACTGGTATCGGTGCAGCGTTGCTACAGATTGTCGGTGGAGAAGAGAGAGTCCTGGAGTTCGCCAGTAGAATCCTCTCGCCCGCCGAACGCAATTACAGCGTCACAGAACGGGAATGCCTGGCCGTAGTATGGGCGATTAAGAAATTTAGACCATACATCGAAGGTTACCAGTTTAAAGTTGTCACTGACCATAGTAGTCTTCGTTGGTTATACAGTATTCGCAATCCAACGAGCCGGCTCGCCAGATGGGCGTTAGAACTCCAGTCTCATAACTTTACTATTGAGCACAGGAAAGGAGCTCTAAACTACGTTCCTGATGCACTTTCTCGTATGTATGAGGAAGACGAGCCGGCCTTATCCTCCGTCTCTTGGAGCCAGACTACTAAGGACCCCTGGTACCTTTCGTGGGCCAAAGACGTAAGTGAGCGTCCGAGAGAATTTCCTGATTGGAAGATCCAAGGTGGAAACTTGTATTCGTATCGGGTGGATACTGAATTGGATGACGCCATGGAAGATCAAGACGCTTGGAAGTTGGTCGTACCCGAAGAGCACAGGCAGACTATCGTCCGAGAATGTCATGACGATCCGGCAGCTGGCCATCTAGGTAGAGAAAAGACATTTGCTCGCGTGGCAAAGTTATATTATTGGCCACGTTACTATGCCGAAGTTGGCGAGTATATACGCAAATGTCAGGTGTGCCAGCAATGCAAGGTGGAGCAACGCTCTCCCATGGGTTTGATGGGTAGGCGAGTGGTTGAAAAGCCATGGCAAGTGGTAGCAGGAGATGTTACTGGACCACTTCCTCGCTCCACACACGGATTTCAATATATTTTGGTCTTCCAAGACTTGTTCACGCCCTGGATTGAAGCAGTGCCGATCCGGAAAGCTAACGCTAAGACGATCGTGAAAGAGTGACACGAACGAGTCGTCATGCGTTTTGGCACACCGGAAGTATTTTTATCCGACAACGGACTGTCTGAGTTCAAGAACAAGCTCGTAGATGATTATCTCGTGGAACGAGGAATATTTCATACAACTATTCCCCCGTACCACGCTCAGGCCAATCCCGTCGAACGTGCTAATCGGACGCTGAAAACGATGGTAGCGTCTTACATTACCGAGAAGCACAACTCTTGGGACGAGAAGTTACCGGACCTTGTGTTTGCTTTAAATACGGCGGTACAGAGTTCGACAGGATGGAGCCCGGCCATGTTAAATTACGGCCGGCAGCCTGAGCCACCCGGCACTGCCCGTCGAGTTCAAGACGAGCTGACTCAGCAACGTTTGGAATACCAGCGTTTGCTTGAGTGGAGTGATCGGCTATCACGACTACCTGAGCTTCACAAGACAGCTTCAGCTAGAGCTAATAAAGCTCACGATAGGCAAGCCGGCTACTATAATGCGGGGAGACGAGCGGCTTCTTTTGAAGTCGGGGACTTGGTATG
Source organism: Theocolax elegans (assembly GCA_026168455.1). Lineage (NCBI taxonomy): Eukaryota > Metazoa > Arthropoda > Insecta > Hymenoptera > Cerocephalidae > Theocolax > Theocolax elegans. The sequence goes on from CM047430.1 coordinate 222,166, forward strand.
GAAGAAGTACCGAGTCCTCTCATCCAGCGCATAAGGCGTCTTGGCCAAGTTAGCTCCAAAATACGTCGGTCCTTATTTGATCGTCCACAGATACGGCCCAAATACTGTTAAGATCCAGGATACTCAGGGACATGAGGAGAAATGCCATGTCCAGTACTTCAAACCGTACTTATCGGATGACCATGGCGATGAGTACGGCCAAGAAGACGACATCGAGACCGATCTACCTACGAGGGAAGAGGAACCCGAACACGACACGGTTCCTGCGAGCGAAGACGTCTCACGCGGCGAGACGCAAGCGAGCGCCGTTACACGCGAGGAACGAGATAACGCGAATGTCGTGCCCCCCGTTAAACGAAGTAGAGGTAGGCCGCGTAAAAACGCGAGGGTCGTCGCCAGACCGCGGGATCGGTCGACGGTAATTCCGACCGCTAGCCACCGCGGGCTAGCCAAACGAGGTAGAGGCAGACCACGACGGAACTGCAGTTAGTGTCCGGATTTTTGGGCCAGTTTTTTTTGTACATGTGTAGACACTTCCCATCCCAAATTCGTCGGGGATGCAGAAACCACATCACGGGTATGTGGAATCTGGAAGGGGGGGTGTAACGGTAAGGTACTGTTTACCTCACCGTTTGACGAATTCGAGCAACACGAGCGAACAGTATCATAATGTTCGCATCGGTTCGAGCCGGCGAGATTCGGCTCGGCTCGGTTCGTCGTGGCTACACGAGCGGGATCGACTTCGCGCTAAAGATTCGCGCACGCACCTCATTAGAGAGTTAAGGGGGAGATTCGCGCGCACTGGATAGAGTGATAGCCACATTCTTACGGGACAGGTGTGATCCCCCCGCGTCCCGTGTTCAGCTTCGCCGTGCTGTGATTCACCGTGAGTTTTGTGTGTGTGTTTCGACTGCAGGCCGATCCTGCCTTTGCAGTGAGTGGTGCTACACCGTGCATCTGCCTGCAGCCACACAACCCCGGTGCACGGGCGAGCGGACAATCCGTCCGACACCGCAGCGAGAGTGAGAGTGAGAGAGAGAGAAAGCAACCGATCGGCTGGTCGTTGTTTACCAACGACTACAGCAGCGTACAAAGTAAGTGGTACCACTTCACGCGATCGTGTTTTTATTCGCAATTAATCGTGTTGCTTTATACCAGTCCCGTTGACTGGATATATTATTTTAGTTCGCGATATTTTCTTCCCCTCTCTCTACAAGTCGGCCGTTTCCCGACCTGTAATAAAAGCGTAGACCTCGGCGACAATCAGATTTTGTTTATTTATTTCAATAAATTCATATTATTATTAAAATTCAATCCGGTGTTCGATTAATTGAATTGAACCACGTACGATTCCTTCCGTAATCCTAAAAGCTCGTATATTTCTGGTTGACAAGTGCTCGACGCGATATCCCTGTTTCGCGGTCAATTTCAGATTTGAATTTTACCTGGTTGTTATCTGAAACAGTAACTCGGTCTCAGACTAACATTTAACAGATTTGGTAGAACGGACAGGTAACCGTCGCATCGCGGGAAAAATATGTTTATTTAAATACGATAAGTTTAACCGTACCGCTGAGCAGCTGCGATATTAAAATAAGCATCCGTGCGGCAACCAAACTGTTACATTACATAATAAGAACTTTAATAGTAAAATAATAAATACAACATTAAATGCAACTTAATGTAATTTAAAATAAATTAAAAAATGTAATAATAAAATGTCACAAACCGTTAATGTATACCAGATCAACCTTGAGAAAGATTAAACATCGTCAAAACTATCTCAATACAAAACAAGAGGCTCGTGGTTATTGTTGAACGGAACCATTATTGTGCGACTCACTACCATTGTTACTCTTGTATTAAAATTGACTAGTAGGTGAATTACTCCTATAATTCATAATTATCTTATATAAATTATCTTTAAATTTAATTATAATGTATTCTACAATTTCAAACATAAATAAAATGTAAAAAAATAAATATTACTTAGTTATTGACAACTTACGGCAACTTAATATCGTCGCCTCTTACGAAGACTAGTACGCATTTTACGTCTTCCGCGAAAAGTAGTATGTTATCAGTTTCTTTATGGAAGTACAGCACGTTTAGGGTTATTACCGCGAAAACTAACACGTCTAAGGTTTGCTCCGCGAAAACTGGCAGGTATGACCTTTTCTCCGCGAAAACTAGCATGTTTGCTCTCCGCGAAGACTAGCACGTTTTCTCTCCGCGAAGACTAGCACGTTTTCTTCCCAAGTATTTTCAAATTCTAATGAATGCTTTAGATAACATTGGGAATTAAATAAAAATTAAAACATGAAAATTGATCAAGCTTAAATTTTACATTATATTAAAGTTATCTTTATGAGCGATTTTGTAAAAACTCCCCTATTCTTGCGAAAAATACTTAAAACATATATATTTTATGATAAATATGTGTAACATAAGTTAATGCATCATATTACTGACAAAAAAATTATTATTATAATTACTAAGTGATATAAAAAAAAAACCGATAAATTATAATGTCCGTCCGTCCGTCCGTCCGTCCGTCCGTCCATCCGTCCGTCCGACAAACATTATCTTGGCGTAAGAGAGACAGTGAGAGGAAGAGATAGGCAGACAGATAGAGAGAGAGAGAGAATGAGAGATAGAGAGAGAGAGAGAATGAGAGATAGAGAGAGAGAGAGAGAGAGAGAGAGAGAGAGAGAGAGAGAGAGAGAGAGAGAGAGAGAGAATGAAAGATAGAGAGAAAGAGAAAGAGAATAAGAGAGAGAGAATATCTCTCTCACTCTCTCTCTCTTATTATTATATTATACGTTATTAAATTATTTATTTTTTTGTTTTTTGTTATACCATCCTTATATTTTTATTATTATCATGTATAATTTTTGTATTTTTATATTCCGTATCATCTACATTGTATGTAATTTTGTGTTAACAGGGTTTCTACCCTAATAACCCAATAAAGTATCTATCTATCTATCTATCTCTCTCTATCTCTCCTTCCATCTACCATTCTCTCTCTCTATCTCTCCATCTCTTTCTCTCTATCTTTCATTCTCTCTCTCTTTCTCTCCATCTTTCATGCTCTCTCTCTTATTCTCTCTCTTTTTCTCTCTATCTTTCATTCTCTCTCACTATTTCCCTTTCTCTTTCTCTCTATCTTTCATTCTCTCTCCTCTCTCTCTCCCTCTCTCTTTTCCTCTCTCTCTCTCTCCATCTCTCTCTCTCTCCATCTATCATTCTCTCTCTATCTCTCCTTCCATCTATCATTCTCTCTCTCGATCTCTCTTACTCTCTATCTTATTCGTTCTCTCTCACATCTCTTTATCGCTCAGTCTCTCTCTTTATCTACCTCATTCTCTCTCTCACTCTATCTCTATCTCTCATTCTCCGCTCTTTATCTATCTCATTCTCCCTCTCACTCTATCTCTTTATCTCTTATTCTCTCTCTTTATCTATCTCATGCTCTCTCTCTATCTCTTTATCAATCATTCTCTCCCTTTATCTTACTCGTTTCCCACTCTCGCACTCTGTCACTCTCTCTCTCATTCTCGCTCTCGGTCTCTATCTCCCATTCACTCTTTCTATTCTCATCTCTCTTCTCTCTATCATTCATTCACTCTCTCTAATTTCTCTCTCTTTCTCTCTATCTTTTATTCACTATCTCATATTCTCTTCTCTTTCTCTCTATATTCATTCCTCTTCATCTTAGTCTCTATCTTTCATTCTCTCTCTCATCTCTCTCTCTCTCTATCTCTCCATCTCTTTCTCTCTATCTTCATTCTCTCTCTCTTCTCTCTATCTTTCATTCTCTCTCTCTATCTCTCCATCTCTTTCTCTCTATCTTTTATTCACTATCTCATATTCTCTCTCTTTCTCTCTATCATTCATTCACTCTCTCTTATTCTCTAGAGAGAGAGAGAGAGAGAGAGAGAGAGGAGAGAGAGAGAGAGAGAGAGAGAGAAGAGAGAGAGAGAGAGAAAGAGAGAGAGGATAAGAGAGAGAGAATAGAGAGAGAGAATATCTCTCTCACTCTCTCTCTCTTATTATTATTATACGTTATTAATTATTTATTTTTTTGTTTTTTGTTATACCATCCTTATATTTTTATTATTATCATGTATAATTTTTGTATTTTTATATTCCGTATCATCTACATTGTATGTAATTTTGTGTTAACAGGGTTTCTACCCTAATAACCCAATAAAGTATCTATCTATCTATCTATCTCTCTCTATCTCTCCTTCCATCTACCATTCTCTCTCTTATCTCTCCATCTCTTTCTCTCTATTTTCATTCTCTCTCTCTTTCTCTCCATCTTTCATGCTCTCTCTCTTATTCTCTCTCTTTTTCTCTCTATCTTTCCTTCTCTCTCACTATTTCCCTTTCTCTTTCTCTCTATCTTTCATTCTCTCTCCTCTCTCTCTCCCTCTCTCTTTTCCTCTCTCTCTCTCTCCATCTCTCTCTCTCTCCATCTATCATTCTCTCTCTATCTCTCCTTCCATCTATCATTCTCTCTCTCGATCTCTCTTACTCTCTATCTTATTCTTTCTCTCTCACTCTCTTTATCTCTCATTCTCTCTCTTTATCTACCTCATTCTCTCTCTCACTCTATCTCTATCTCTCATTCTCGCTCTTTATCTATCTCATTCTCCCTCTCACTCTATCTCTTTATCTCTTATTCTCTCTCTTTATCTATCTCATTCTCTCTCTCTATCTCTTTATCAATCATTCTCTCCCTTTATCTTACTCGTTCCCACTCTCGCACTCTGTCACTCTCTCTCTCATTCTCGCTCTCGGTCTCTATCTCCCATTCACTCTTTCTTATTCTCTCTCTCTTTCTCTCTATCATTCATTCACTCTCTCTAATTCTCTCTCTTTCTCTCTATCTTTTATTCACTATCTCATATTCTCTCTCTTTCTCTCTATCATTCATTCACTCTCTCTTATTCTCTATCTTTCATTCTCTCTCTCTCTCTCTATCTCTCTTTCTCTCCCGCACTTTATCTTTCATTCTCACTTATTCTCTCTCTTTCTCTCTCTTTCTCTCTATCTTTCATTCTCACTTATTCTCTCTCTTTCTCTCTATCTTTCATTCTCACTTATTCTCTCTCTTTCTCTCTATCTTTCATTCTCTCTCTTTCTCTCTCCGTCACGCTATCTCTCATTCTCTCTCTCTCTCTATCTGTCTCTCTAACTCTTCCTCTCACTGTCTCATTCTCTTATTCTCCGTCCGTCCGTCCGTCCGACAAACATCATCTTGGCGTCAGAGAGAATGAGTCAGAGCGAGAGGGACAGTGAGTGGTAGAGATAGGAAAACAGATAGAGAGAGAGAGAAAGAGAGAGAGGATAAGAGAGAGAGAGAATAAAATGAAGATAGAGATTGAAAGATAGAGAGAACGAAAGAGAGAAGAAAGAGTTAATGGGGACAGAGAGCGAGAGCGAGAATGAGAGATAGAGAGAGTGAGTGATAGAGTGCGAGAGAGAGAGAGAGTGTGTGATAGAGTGCGAGATAGAGAGGGAGTGCGAGAGTGAGAGTGAGTAATAATGAGGGAGTGTGAGAGGGAGAGAGTAAGGAAGAATGAGGAAGTGTGAGGGAGAGAGAGGGAGAGTTAGGGAGACAGAGAGAGAGAGTGAGGGAGAGAGATAGAGAATGTGTAAGAGATTGAGATGGAGAGAATGATATAGATAAAGAGAGAGGATGAGACTTAGAGAGAAAGAGAGAGAATGAGAGATGGAGATAGAGATAGAGAGAGAGGGAGAGAATGACAGATAGAGAGAGAGAGGATGAGAGATAGAGTGAGAGAGCGAAAGAGAGAAATAGAGAAAGTGAGAAAGAGAGAAATGGAGAAAGAGAGAAAGAGAGAAATAGAGAGAGACAGAATAAGAGAGAGACAGAAATAGAGAGAGAGAGTGTAAGAGAATGATTGAGAGTTAGAGAGAGAGAGAATGAGAGGTAGAGAGAGAGAGAGAATGAGAAGTAGAGAGAGAGAGAGAGAATGAGATGTAGAGAGTGAGAGAGAATGAGAGATAGAGAGAATGAAAGATAGAGAGAGAGAATGAAAGATAGAGAGAGAGAATGAAAGATAGAGAGAGAGAATGTGAGATAGAGAGAGCGAGAATGAGAGATAGAGAGAATGAGAGAGAGAGGAAGGGAGAGGCAGACAGAGAGAGATTGATTGATTGATTGATAACATTTATTAGGTATGGTGGGGTAAAACCCCGTATACACAAAAGAATAATCGACGCAATAGTAAACAAAAGTAATAAAATAAAATAATAACAATAGTTATATACAACTAAAACTAAATAACAAAGTAAAATAAAATAAAGCAAGGTAAATAAACGAAATACAAATAGAATACGCAGTAATAAAATAAAATCGAAAAACAGCGGGATCAGTCCCAAGCGCAACATTGGACAACGGTAAACGCAAAGATACAATCTAGTTTAATTTAATTAAAATAAATTAGAATTAAAATTAAAAAGGAATCCAAAGGAATTACACGCAGCGTATCTTAAACTAAAGTTTGTACCCGGTCGGCGAAACCCAGAAAGAATAATATGAGAGAGGATAAAATAAAATAAAATGATTAGAAAAATTAAATAAATTAAATAAGATTTAAATAGGCTCCTAAAAAACCGGTACTGGAGGGCAATTTAATCCCTCATTGCTTAACCTAGTCTCCCAGGCCTGTCGATCGAGCTCAGACAGATAACGTAGAAGGGATGATCTAAAGGAGTTAGCAAGGAGAGGGTCGAAGTTGGTGTACGGGAGGTGATTGATGAGGCGAGAGGCAGTGACGATGAAGGAATTATTAAGGGCTTCAGTTCTAGGAGGGAGATAAAAAAGGGACAGAGGTAGGTGGCGTGAGGAAAAGCGGGATGAAAATGAAGCATCGCGAATAGTGAAATGACGAGCAATATATGCAGGAGATTTGTGCGAGATGGCGTTAAAGGCGCAGGTAGCAATGAACAGAGATCTTCTAAGCTCGACCGACAGCCAGCCTAGCTCAAGACGGTAAGGCGTAACATGTTCGCGCCACGGAATACAACCCCACACAAAGCGTACGCATGCATTCAGAAGTCGCTGTAATTTTAAATTCTTAGTAGCATCCAGATCATGAAAAACTGCGCAAGCGTAGTCAAAGTGCGGGAAGATCAGAGCCTCAACAAGGCTCTTTCTGTTCCGACGTGAGAGCGCTCTTTTAAAAAATCTTAAGGAAGGACTCCATGAACTCGCTGAGAGACAGACGCGACCTGACGAGACCAGTCCAGGGTAGGAGTAATCCAGAGACCAAGTGATTTGACCTCAGACTCATACTCCAGGACATTATTCCCTATTGTAACCTTCGGGACAGTGTCCAAGTCAATGCGCGAAATATAGACCTGACTGCCCAAGATCATCACCTTCGTTTTTTTCACATTCAAATTCAACCAGTTCGACCTCGCCCAGCCACCTATCGCATTCGCATCTTCTGAAATTTTCTTCACTCCCTGAGCGAGGTCGGACGGATAGAACGAGTGATAGATCTGGGTGTCATCCGCGAAAATCATATAGTCCGAATGACTTAAAACATGCGGGAGATCGTTGATAAAAATAGAGAATAAGAGTGGCCCAAGGACACTACCCTGTGGAACCCCCCTAGACGTGCCCAGCCAGGCCGAGCTCACTCCCAGCTCATCCACCACCGCCTGAGAACGGCCAACCAAGTAGTGGTAGAACCAGGTAATGACTAGATTAGAACAACCCATTGCACGCAGCTTACGGAGAGAGAGAGAGGGAGGGAGAGGCAGAGAGAGAGAGAATGAGGGAGAGAGGGATATAGTGCGAGAGTGAGAGCGTGTAAGAATGAGACAGAGTGAGGGATTGCGAGTGTGACAGTGAGTAAGAATGAGGGACTGTGAGAGGGAGAGAGTGATATAGTGCGAGAGTGAGAGCGAGTAAGAATGAGGGAGAGTGAGGGAGTGCGAGAGTAAGAGTGAGTAAGAATGAGGGACTGTGAGAGGGAGTGAGTGATATAGTGCGAGAGTGAGAGCGAGTAAGAATGAGGGAGAGCGAGGGAGTGCGAGAGTAAGAGTGAGTAAGAACGAGGGACTGTAAGAGGGAGAGAGTGAATATGAATGAGGGAGAGTGAGGGAGTGCGAGAGTAAGAGTGAGTAAGAACGAGGGACTGTAAGAGGGAGAGAGTGAATATGAATGAGGGTTTGTGAGAGAGCGTGAGGGAGAGGTTGAGAGAGTGAGAGAATGTGAGAGAGAATGAGAGATAGAGAGAGAGAGAAATTGATTGATTGATGTACTTATTGGGCCAATTATGGGGTAGAAACCCCATAGGCACTAAAGCGAACTGATACATAGAGTAATACTATTTTGAAACTAGATAATAATATAAAATTCCATCACAAAAATATAAAATGAAAACCATGACAGAGTAAAGAATTAAAATAACAAAATAAAATATATGTACAATTGATTAATAGATTAATAAATTAAAACTTAAAAATAAATAACAAAATAGTTAAATAACAAAATAGTTAGCGTTCGCATATCAACCGCAATATAAAATAAAAAAGAAGATATACAATTAATACAATGAATAAATAAATAAATAGTAACAAAAATGACGTATAATGACGCAATGAATCACAGAAGGAATGACAGATGAAATATCACAGCAATGCTGATTAAACTTAAACTTATATATCCAGGTGATAGAGAGAATTAGAGGTAGAGATAGAGAGAGAGAGAGAGAGTGAGAGAGAGAGAGAGAGAGAGAGAGAGAGAGAGAGAGAGAGAGAGAGAGAGAGAGAGAGAGAGAGAGAGAGAGAGAGAATGAGAGATCGATTGATAACTATATTTATTTGCGCCAAAGTTGATACAACCGGATGGCTCTAATCATATAAAATAGAACATATAAAATAAATTAGACAACTAAAGAAGAATTAATATCATGGTCAAATAACTCTTAAGCAAATTATTTTTAACACTTAAATTTTTTTTGTATGTTCTGGAAGATGTTTCCAGCCTGTTCTCAAATTTTGGAGTGATTTAAAATTTTCATCGTACCACTTGACGTGAAATAGCCCATATATGTGTATATATATGTATGTATGTATGTGGGTGTGTGTGCGTGCGGCGGAATATTTATATAATATATATATATTTTAAAATTGTTTTTTCAAGAATACATAATATATGTATTTTTTCCGTGCGCAAAAAAAAAGTTGTGAACATAACATGAAAGAATGTGTATTTGTTTACTCATTCTTGATAAAACTCATAAAATTTTTAAACGTATACTCAACCATATTTTCTCTACTTATTTATATTATTTTATTACACCTTTTTTATATATTCCATAATAGTTTTCTGCAATTGAAAATATTGAAATTAAAAACACCTTCCAAGAAGGTGTCAAAACCCGCAAGTATTTTGTGTTGACACCTTTTTATATGTAACTTATATTTAACATTTTATATATATATATACAGTTTCTGCAATTGAAAGTACTGAAATCAAAGCGGCATAATCGACAAGTATTTTGTATATCTTACCGTAAATTTGTGATTAATTAAACATTTACATATATTTCTTAAACTCCAGAAAAAGTTCTGCAATAGAAAGTACTGAAATCAAAGCGGAATCAACAAGTATTTATTTTTTAAAAATACAAATATCTATTAAATTGAAAACAAACATTTTTTCAGAAAAGCATCCTACAAATTTACATTTCACTTCTAGTCCTGTCATGTCCTACAAGCAATAAATAAATAATTTTTTAATAATTTTATTAATTTCTGCAAAACTGATAAAAAATAAATTTCTGACTTTTTTATTCTCTTTAAATACACAATGTCTATCCTTCCCGTGTCTTACAGCAATAGATAATCAATTTTATATAATAGTAATAATATTCATTTGTGCAAAATTAATTTCTGCAAAACTAATAAAAAAGTAATTTCTCTCTTTTTTATTCTCTTTAAATAAAATTATTACTTATATATCCATACAATTTTTAAATTTTGATTTGAATAACATTTAAATTAAATACTACTAAAATAATAATTTTCGAAAAACTTTTGAAATGTAATTCGTATCTTATATTGCCACTGTTAAAATTTGAATTTTCTTTTGCCATTACTGTTTACAATAGAATTATCTTAAAAATGCAATAATTAATGTATTTAATTTTTAATTTATTGTATATTTCACATATAGATATTTGATAAGTGTATGTTATACTTGATTAATATTTATTTTATCTTCGAAAAATTGTGCATATTTTTAAAAACATTACATTAAATTTTAGGTCCGTACACACACACACACACACACACACACACACACACACACACACACACACACACACACACACACACACACACACACACACACACACACACACACACACACACACACACAGAGACACACACACACACACACGCACGCACGCACGCACACACACACACACACACACACACACACACACACACCCGTGCCGGGTTTGCTGGTCCCGCATCGTGGCGCCTCCCCAGGTGGTGGATAGGGGAATGCTTTCCAGATATGGATGGTACCGAAAAAATCAAATATTCGGGGCGAACCAAAACCAGATAGGGGAAGGCACCCCGAAATTAAACCAAGTATGGATAGTGAGCTGAAAACAACACTACCCCAAGCGGGCATGGCAATCCTGTCAAATCCCGCCACTGATTCCGATCGGGTGAAAGCCCCGGTGGTCAGTGCTGGTCCCACGGATTTTGGGGGGGACCAAACTCACACCGTGAAAATGGTAAGTGCTGCGGAGGTTAGTCACTCGGCCTCTGAAGCATCTAATGCTACGTGTGACCTGCCCTCGACTGGGATGTCGAGTGACGCTGACAGAGCTTTTCTCCGTCTGCGTGAGAAAATAGGCACCCTTGTGGAGTTTGTTCTTAACAAGAACAACATCCATAAAGAGCTGAAGAGTATGGCGAGAGCAACCAGCAGAGCTCTCAATGATACGCGCGGGTGAACAGTGCTGTGTGTTCGACAGCGCCGAAAATTAAAATGGCGGATGCGCGTAGGGATGGAACGTGCCAAACGTCGCCCATCTTCCGCGCTGAAGAGCGTCAAAGGAGGCCGGTGGAAAGGGAAAAGCCCTCACCACCTCAGCAACCCCCGGAGAAAAGGAAGAAGGGGTCGAAGCAGCCCACTAACAAAAATGGGCCAGCAGATGCTTCGCCATCCGTTCCTAAGACGAGTGGGAACCAGTCGAAAGTCCCTGACTGGGTCACAGTAGTGAAGAAGGGCAAGAAGAAGAATAAGATGAAGAACAGCCAGCCGAAGCAGCATGAACAGCAGAAACGTGCCAGCAAACCGGCCAAAGGCACGGCAGAGCCTAAGGCCGGAGTAAGACCCCCACGCCCAGATGCCATCAAGATCAAGACACCTAGTGGGGGCTCTTCCTACGCTGACATTCTCCGGAAGGTCAAGGCTGCACCGGAGCTAAAGGCACTAGGAGAACGGGTCACGCGTATCAGGCGCACCAGGGCTGGAGAGCTCCTCCTCGAACTGGGACGACCCGGAACGGAAACGGCGGAGCTGAGGACAGTGGTCTCGTCCACCCTGAGTGGGTCAGCAGAGGTCCAGCTGCTGACTCACAAAGTGTCCATCACCATCAGGGACATGGACGAGTCCACGACAACAACGGAGGTGGCCGCAGCGATTGCGGCAAAGATCGGACCAAATGTGGTATCCCCGGATAATATTAAAACCAGGGGATCCTACAGTGGCACCGTAGCTGCGACCATCCAGCTTCCGGCAGTAGCAGCCAAAAAACTGCTGCAAGACGGGAAGCTCCGGATCGGATGGGTCAATTGCAGAGTTCGACTGCGAGAGGTATCCTCGCGCTGCTACCGATGCCACGAATCGGGACACATCGCGAGGGAGTGCAAGAGCGCAGTCGACCGGTCAGCGCAATGCTATCGGTGCGGCCAAGAGGGCCACAAAGCAGTGGACTGCGAGGCCAAAGCCAAGACCTCGCATGAGGAAGGAGCACACATCAAAAATGATTAAGGTGCTCCAAATAAACCTCAACCACTGCGCTGTGGCCCAGGACCTGCTGTCCCAGCTGGTCAGAGAGGAGAGAGCGGACGTAGCGATCATCAGCGAGGAGTTCCGGGACCTCGAGAAGTCGAACTGGGTAAGGGACGCCACTGGCAAGGCGGCCATCTGGGTATGTGGAAATATACACATCTCCAGAAAGATGGTCGCCCCCCTTCCCAGCTTCACCTGGGTGGAGGTGGCGGGGGTACGCATGTACAGCTGCTACTTCCCGCCCAGCGATTCCACCGAGGACTTTGCGAGATCTCTGGATGCAGTCGTCACCAGTGCTCGGTCCTCACGACTACCGGTCGCAATCGGTGGGGACTTTAATGCTTGGGCGACGGACTGGGGCAGCGCAAAGACCAACGCGCGTGGTCGCGCAGTTCTCGAGGCGTTCGCACTACTGGGGCTGGAGATCGCTAACACAGGGACAACCCCGACTTTCACCAAAGCCGGCAAGTCGTCCATAGTCGACCTCACCTTCGTCGATCCTAGATTGATGGGGGGAGGAGGACTCGGCTGGAAAGTTAGCGATCGTTACACGGGTAGTGACCACCAAGCACTCGTGTACCAGCTCCAGCTGACCAGCGGGAGGACAAAGGGAGCAGGAAGAGGAGCAAGAGAGAGATGGGCACCAGCCACGTTTGATCGTGAGACGTTCCTCTGCTCCCTTGAGGGGGCAAAAGTGGAAGGAACCGCCGAAGAAAAAGCACGAGGCCTCACGAATGCCCTAACAGCGGCTTGCGATGCCTCTATGGCCGTGAAGTTTAACCCTCGCGGCCGCCCACCGATAATCTGGTGGAGTGAGGACATTGCAGAAAAGAGACATGAGTGCCTGCGTGCCAGAAGGCTGCACCAAAGAGCGAGGGGAACACCGCAGTTCCAAGATCGTTCCGCAGAATACGAACAAAAGCGGAGGGATCTCAAGGTGGCCATCAAGGCTGCCAAGAGAAGGTGTTGGCGGGAGCTCTGTGAGGAGGTGGACCACGACCCCTGGGGCAGACCGTATAAAACGGTTATGAATAAGATCAACCCCGGGGGCGCTGTTGCACCCACCGACCCAGTTTTCCTGGACGAAGTCGTCCGCCACCTGTTTCCAGAACACCGGAAAAGGGCAGCAGAGACGGGCCTGATGGCCACCATTGGTGCAGCCGAGTCGCCAGACATTAGTGAAGCCGAGCTGAGAATGGCCGCTAAAGGTATTTCCGTACGTAAAGCCCCAGGGCCGGACGGAATACCTGGCCTGGCCGTCAAGACAGCGGCGATGAGTGCTCCGGGCTTGTTCCTGGACGCATTCAACGCATGCATAAGAGAAGGTTGCTTCCCGGCCCAGTGGAAGACGCAGAGGCTGGTACTCCTACCGAAGGGCAACAAACCCCCGGATGAGCCATCATCTTACCGCCCGCTCTGTCTACTGGATATAGTCGGGAAGCTTCTGGAGCGGGTGATCTGCGCCAGGCTCGCAGCGGCCATCGGTCGGGCCGGAGACCTCTCCGACAACCAGTTCGGCTTCCGAAAGGGTCGATCGACCATGGACGCTGTAGGCAGAGTTGTTGGTATAGCCACAAACGCCATCAATGCTGGTCGGAGTGCAAGGCGGATGTGTGCCATCATCACCCTGGACATCCGGAATGCCTTCAACTCTGCCAGATGGGACGACATCATGCTGTCCCTGCAGCACTTCCAAGTGCCACTCTATCTCAGGGAGGTCACCTCGAGTTACCTGACTGACCGTACTCTGCTCTACGACACCGACGACGGTGTGCACTCCCACAACATCACGGGAGGCGTGCCGCAGGGTTCGGTCATTGGGCCCCTACTCTGGAACGCTGTCTATGATGGCCTGCTCAGGCAGCAACTTCCGGAGAGTGTCTCGATGGTGGCTTTCGCGGACGACGTGGCGCTAGTGGTGGTCGCAAAGAGTGTCGAAGAGATCGAATATCTCGGAGACGTCTCTATAGAAGTGGTCGCCACTTGGTTGAGAGACCACGGACTTAGTCTGGCGGCGGAAAAAACGGAGGCGGTGCTCATCTCTCGCACAAAAAAGGAGAGGACCGCCACCTTCACGGTAGGTAAAGAACGGATACGGTCGGTGAAAACGTTGAAGTATTTAGGGGTCACACTAGACGCGCGGCTGTCGTTCAAACACCATCTCGCGAACGCAGGCTCAAAGGCGGCAAAGGTGGCCCGTGCGCTGGCGGGCATCATGCCCAACATCGGGGGACCCCAGCAACCGCGAAGGTCTCTCCTTGCCTCGGTGGTGAGCTCCGTAATTTTATACGGAGCTCCTATCTGGGCTGATGCCCTGAACAGGCACAAGAGCTTTGGTGCTCCGTGCCAGAGAGCCTGCAGGATAGCTGCGCTAAGGGTGGCCCGGGCGTACCGAACCGTATCTGACATTGCGCTCTCGGTGGTCGCGGGGACCGCCCCCTTTGACCTCCTGGCAGCCGAGAGAGCTGAAAGACACCGTGAGGGTGGGCGACGCCTCGAAGAGAACTGCTGCCACAACCGATGGACATTGCGGACCGTAGAGGAGTGGCAGCGGAGATGGGACTCAGCCAGGGACGGCCGCTGGACCCACCGCATCATCCCGCGGATCCGAGAGTGGGCGAGCAGGAAACACGGCTTCGTCAGTTTCCAGCTTACCCAGGTGTTGACCGGGCACGGATGCTTCCGTAGTTACCTATTTCGTATAGGGGTCTACGGCAGCGCAGAGTGCCCGGCTTGTCCAGGGGTGGACGAAGACGTGGAACACGTCCTCCTACGGTGTCCTCGTTTCAGGGAGGAACGGGACCAATTTCAAATCACTTGGAGCGGTCCCCTCACCCCTGAGGGCATCGGGGCGTGCCTGCTTGACTCCCAGGAGGGATGGAATGCGGTGGTGACCCTCTGTACGTCCGTAGTGGACAGGCTGGGTCTCATCAGAAGAGAAGAGGAGAGAAGGGTTGCAATAGCAACACTAGTGGGCTAACCTAGCCGTTGCCTCCCCCCGCGAAGTAATGCCTTGCGGCGGTTTCCGCGGGGGAATAAAGGTAAGAAAAGAGGTGGAGTTTTAGTGGGTATGCCTATCGACATCCTTCGATAGGAGAGTCCCACACACGGGGAGTCTCGCATGGCTCCAGTCATGGTGCATTAAGCATTTCTCCACCTCTTCGGAAAAAAAAAAAAAAAAAAAAAAAAAAAACACACACACACACACACAGAGAGACACACACACACACACACACACACACACACGCACGCACGCACGCACGCACACGCACACACACACACACGCACACACGCACACACACGCACACACTTATATATATGACATACATATATATATATCATATATATGACATACATATATATATATATCATATATATGACATATATATAACATATAAATGACATATATATATAACATATATATGACATATATAAATGTTGAATTCTGAATTCTTAGACACGGCGGAGGCGGCGGCGGCGGCGAAATATTTATATATTGTAAAGAGATATAACATATATATATAACATATATATATATGACATATATATATGTTGAATTCTGAATTCTTAGACACGGCGGCGGCGGCGGCGGCGAAATATTTATATATTATAGAGAGATATAACATATATATATATATATATAACATATATATATAACATATATATATAAAACATATATATATATATGTTGAATGCTGAATTCGTAGACACGGCGGCGGCGGCGGCGAAATATTTATATATTATAGAGATATATATATATCTCTTTGCGGCCACTTCTCAAACATCTTGCTAACAGTTTTTACCTCTGTAGGCGTTCTCTCACGGGATAGAAAAAATTTCGTCTCTTTCTATCTTTCGCATCTCCTATGACGCTATCTCTTTTTGTTGCCATCGAATGAAAAAGAAAGTGGAAATAGCAAAAATTCGAGAATCGGAATTCAGCAAGCAACTTTAATAACATCGAATTTCTCCACTATGCACTTATGAATTCAAACCGGATTTATTGTAAATTGAAAAATTATATAAAAAATAGATGTGAGATTTGTAATTGCATAAATAGATAGTATAATTTTAAATGTACGATAATATAAAAAATCTGAGGGGTTAGTTAGCTGTATAATAAGGGCTTACGCGCCTGCATACTTGCGTGCAGGCGCTATCGCGCCTTTTGATAACCGATAATACATATGTAAAATAATAATTCACGTTAAATTAAAATTAAAATAATCTACGTCGCATGCATTGGACATAAAATCGGATAAGTCGCTATCCATCCTCATGGAGAAATTTTTATAATACATTTTAAAAATATTTACATTAGAGCACTCTCTTATTCTAGATATGATATTATCCCACGTTTCCATTGTTAAATAAATAAACGAAGATTTACACGCAAGATTCTTAACATTAGGTAGTTTAAAAACAGCATTTACTCGTTTGGATCTACGCAATTCGAATAAATATTGAGGTGTTTGGATGGCCAACAATTTGTACATAAAAGACCAAGGAAATATTTCCGTCGAACATTTAATGGAAGCCAGTTTAGCTGATCATAGAAAGGCTGCAATGCTACCTCACGTTTTAGATGAAAAATAAATCTAACAACGGTATTACACATGCGTTGAACTTTAATATTAAGATAAGATGGAAGATCTAAAAATACGAGACATGCAATAGTCAAAGTGAGGAATAATTAAAGCATTAGTCAGCAAAATTCGAGCACGCACAAGGAGACAACTGCCTTTGTAACGTAAAGAGAGAGAGAGAGAAAGTGAGAAAGAGAGAATGAGAGAGAGAGTATGAGAGTTAGAATCAGAGAACGAGAGGTACAGAGCGAGAGAGAGAATGAGGGAGAGAGAATGAGAGAGAGAGAGAGTGAGAGAGAGAGAATGAGAAAGAGTATGAGAGGTAGAGAGAATAATAGAAAGACAGAGAATGAGAGATCGAGAGAATGAGAGATAGAGAGAATGAGAGATAGAGAGAAAACGAAAATTAGAATAATAGAGTGCGAGAGTAAAAGCTAGGTCCCGGTTCAAATCCGGGCTGAAGCTGTTTTCATTGAAATTTCGAAAACGTCTGAAGAGTTGAATTTTATTTTTCATACAGGAAATTATAAGAATATTGCATTTTTCAAGGTTTTCTCGGTGACATGTTGTTATAGTAACTTGAAGCTTTGTAAAATGATAGATAATTACATAACGGAGGGCAACTAACTCCTGTTTTTGCGTAAATTTGTTTTTATTAATTGTTATAAGTAAATTAGTTGTTTTTTCGTCTGCTATTATCTGGTGCGAAATTTGTATTTGTAATTGAGTATGATACCCACTTAAATAAGTTATCAATCGACATAAGAAGGTTTAAAACGTGTAATGAACGAATAATTGCTGAAATGAGTTTTTGGTATGACATCTTACCTGGGATATGATCTGAGATCTCCAGTGAGATTTTTTAATGGGGATATATATATAAGTAAACAATATATCAAAATAGTATAACAAAACAATATATCAAAAATTATAAAAACAAATCGTTATTTCTATTTGAACTTCTAATATTCGTCATCCTAGTACATGTGGTATTTTAAATTATAATTGGAATGTTATAATTAATAATTTATTAATATGAATCGATCTATTATGAATTATATAAAGTTTATCAGGTATATTAATGTAAATAATAATATTAGAATTAATTATTGGGAGTAACAAAAATTGTTAATGATATAATTAGTAAAAATGATCATTCTTCTATTAATTATTACGGATTTATCCCAACAAATTATATAATTGTAATATTTATTTAATTACTAGTACTATAAATTATTTTACTAAATAGTTTTTAAAAAGTAATTTTTTGAATATTACATTACATGTAATTTGATGGTAAAGAATTATAATGTTAACAATACTATTTAACTGCGAGCGAAGCGAGCATTTTGGCTAGTACTAATTAAATAGCAAGGCGCCGGTCAAGTTACTCTTTACCGTATAATAGCAGCCGCGCAGTAGACCCGAGGAACAACATTCGGAGCCGACGTCGTGAAGATACGTCTCAGCAGCCAAGAAGCCACGAAATAGAGAGATACAGAGAAAGCGACACGTACTCATATACGCCGAGCAGCCACGACCCGTTATCCACGGCAGTAAGGTTCGCCGTCCACCTAAAACCAACTCATAGATCGATTAGCCGACAATTAAGAAGGAACGGGGTAATAATTAACAAACAGCCGCCTCGTCGTCGCCAACTTGTCCTCGTCGTCGTCGTCGTCTCGCTCGAACAGCATAGCAGAACGCCGACAACAACACCAAGCCGCTCTCGCTATAAGGCCGCGCTCGCACTGCGCGGAGACGGTCGCGACGCATGCATGCGGCGCTCTCGCAGGACGAAGGCAGAGAGCTCGGGAACACGGCCGTGAGCGGACGCAACCACGCACGCATAGATCGCCTCCGTTTTTCGTCACGAAAGAGAGTTTAGTGAGTGTGCACCGGGTGCAACCTAGAGAAAGAGTTCGCAGTACCTATACCCGTGTTCCTCTCCTCGTAAAGTGTGTGTGTGCCGCTTTCCCCTTTTCGCGCGTATCCGCACACGTGGCCGGCGTCGCCATTTTCGTCGATTGAGCGGATATTCGATCGTGTGTTAGCTATATCGCCGTGCGTGTAATTCTGACGAGCCAAAATTCGAGCCATAATTACGATTGTAACGGTCACGCTGGGGATTAGGGCGTGGCGTCAAAGGCGAAATAAATGAATTAAATCTATAAAATAATATTAATTTATTATAAAAGTATAAATGCGGTTTGGGCGCCAGCCGCGTACGATCGCGGCGAATTTATATTACTTAAGCTCGGCTGCGTACGAGCTGCTGCTACTTGCTGCGCGAGGGGAGGGGAGGGGAGAAAAGGGGAAGCACACTTACAGTCAGGAGGATACCTGGTACAAGGCGTACACCCACCTTGATATCGAGGAGATCGTCTCCTGGAGTTGCTGCTCTGCGGTCAGTTGCTCTCGCACACACACACTCTAAATACAATATTATAATCGGTCGGTTTGCCGGTGTTGCCTCGATGGCGTCCCGATGAGCTCTCTCGAGCTCGGGCTCGTTCGCCGCTTCGCTGCTCGGGCCCGACGTGCGCGCGCAGCTTCTCGCGTCGAGTCGCCCGTCGGCCGCCGTCGTCTCGCGCGCCTCGTGTAGTGAGTGCTCGCGGCCATGTTGATCAAGGCGGACGACGTTGCCGGGCTGCTGCTTCCCACGGAGAGGACGATGTTCCCGGTGATGCTGTTAACCCGGTAAGTCTATATGATCGTTCCTCCGTGTTATATACTGTATCGGCTAATGAGTCTGCTCTGTTACAGGTGCAGACGGGACGGCCGATCTTCGAGTCTTTTCTCTCTCTCGCTCTCACGGTGGCTGCTCAGCTGGTGCGCGTCGGGTCGGTGATTGCTGCTCTTCGTCGGTGCTGCGTTGCTGCGGGGATTCTGGCTGCTTCTCAGGTGAATATCTATCTCCCGAGGAGAGTGCTGCTTATTATTTACTAATTATTAACTGAGAGTTATGGTAATGTTATGATTACCATAACCTCACTTCCAATCCTCTCCTAGCATGTAGCTGTCAGTTAGTATGTGCACTACATGCGTCCTTGTTTCCTTCTACTTAGGGTTATTATTAATTATTTATCTGTTTCACAGCTTCCTGGATATCCTGTTGCTGCTCGTGCTGCTCCATCTGGCACCTTGGGCCATCGCAGGCTGCTCCATGGACCTGGTGCGAAGCCTCCCAGAAGTAGTATCGCCTCTCCTGACATGCTGCTTTATTGTGCTACGTGGAAGGAGCCAAGAGAAGTATTGGGAATTTGGGGAGCTTCGGGTAGGCTAGGTAGGCTTAGAGATGTGAGGGTAGGTAGGTTAGTTTGTATTGGGACTCGCTCGCTTATTACTTTGACAGGTATTACATACCTTGTCACAACTCCCCCCCACCAAACTGAAGTTACGCGGAAGTCGTAACTGAATTTTAAACTAACTAACTAAAAGACAATAAATTAAATAAATACTTAATTACTAAAACTAAAAAAAATTGATTTGCTATTATCGCTGCTAGTAATGGTGGGGAGAGTAATGCTGCTTCTTAATTAACTTATTTCTAACAAGTAGTCGGTGCTACTGTTGCGGTGTGCTCGTGTTTAGTCTCCATGACTATTCTGCTTGGCTGCTATCTGTGTTAGTGTACACGGTGTTTGTGATTCGATTTTGCTATTATTTTGCGCTTATTAGTACGATTGGCTGGGCCCTTACATTAAATTTATTATATCTTACCGCATGGAGAGCTCATTTCGCGTTCGCGACACTCTCATACTGCATACTTACATGTTCTCTCTCATTCCTATTGAACAATTTATTTAATAACAAAAATTAAATTTTTAAATGCAATTAAAATATCGATTATATATATTATGCTGCTATTAATTTATAAGATTGGTGCATGCCTTGCTGCTTATTTGCCATATTGCTGCTGCTGCGTCATTATTTTGCTTGCTTATTAAATTATTTTTAAAAAAAAAAATTTCTCTAAGACAACGTAATTAATAAGAAATTTGTGCATATTATTTCTTGGCTGCTGGGTTTTGTTAGTACTGTTAGTACATTAAGCTGCTGTTAGTAAAGTAAATAGGAAGAGAGAATGTAGGATTAAATAATCACCAACATTAGTTTGGTTTCATTGACTATTTATTAAAAAAAAATAATAATAAAATATATATTTTTTCTGGTCTTGCTGCTGCTGCTGCGTATGGGTGGGATGAAAGGGAGGGAAGGGAGATCTACAGTCTTCCGCGCTTCCGTTGCATCTCCCAGTAATGTTCGCTGCACCGCGGACAATCCTTAGTGTGGAACCCTCTCATCCCACAGTTTCGGCAGAATAAAAGGTTGGGGCTTACGCAAGCCCGCCAACTATGTCCTCTTCCGCTACAGTTCCAGCATCCAGCTGAACATGTGGATGGTGGCGGACGAGGCATGCGCACGAAACTGGGGGAGGATGGGTCCACCCGCTGCTCTCTGGGGGATGCTCGGGAAGGCGGGAGACTTGGGGTAGGGTTAGGGATGGTGGGGATCGGTTGCGGTTGGGGTTTAGGTATTTTTAGGGACATCAAGGGTTTGGGTTTGGCTGCGGGGGCTGCTGCGGTTTGCTGGTGTAGGGATGGCGGAGGGAAGGCTTCGGATGCTGCGGGAAGGTTTGAGGATAGAAGGTTTTGGGTATTGGGGAGTAGGGGCGTTGGAGGGGGAACAGTCACCGGGACATGGATGTACGTATACAACCCGGTGACTGGGTTGAATACGGGATGGGTCAGGACGGGTTGTGAGGGAATTCTGGGGAAAAGGAGGGTGGACGGATGACAGGTGGGGATGTTGTCTTTGGGCGGCGAAGGGATTTTGGGGTAGCTGCGAGACGGGAAGTGGAGGGTAAGGGGGACATTGGGGCTGCGTAGGTTGTTGTTGCTGCTGGGGTTGTGGCTGCTGCTGGGGTTGTGGCTGCTGCTGGAGTTGTGGCTGCTGCTAGCCAGGAGGGATCCTCGCAGAGGTGCCTCCCTCCTCTTATGCAGCCCCGAGTACCCGGACATGTTGTTGGGTGCGGAGGTATCTCCTCCGCCTCGGAGCTGCTACTGCTGCCACTGCTGCCGCTATTATTGTTGGCGGTTTCCGCCGGTCGGTTGATTGGACTCTGGGGTAGAGCCAATCTCTGGAGCACTTGCTCCAGATCTCCAATAACCGGCCGGCGCTCGCCAAATACTTGGGCACGGCCTCTGCCCCGTCCTCTGCGTAATGCGGAGGCCGTTCTGCTCGTACGATCCATTCTGCAAGGATTTATTTTATTTTGTATTGATTTTGCATTTGCTCTATTTACCTCATCGCTGCCATTCCATTTATCATCTACATGCTTTTCTTATTTTCGCGGTCTGAGCTGACGTTTGGGTGGGCTGCTAGTGGACATATGGGTATCAGGTATAATTTTCTTGGGACGACCTCTTTTACGGGTAATTGGGTTAATGGGCGGATCCGTGATTCGGATGCTTTGCGATAATTGCTGCTGCTGCGTTTGTGGACATTGGGGTGGAATTACATTTCGGGGAGGGACGTACCGCTTTAAATCGCTAATATGAACTTTAGTTTGTCGTTTGCTGCTCTCATCCTCCACTAAATAAATGCTAGGGGAGAATATTTGAATTATTTTTGCGGGGCCTATATATTTGGGTGCGTGCTTAGCTGCGAAATTATCGTCGGCTGACGATAGCACACGATTACGGCGACAAACTAAATCTCCTAATTGATACTGTATGTCTCTACGACCTCTATTATAATACCGTGCTTGCTTGGCTGTGGCTATTTCGCTATGCTTCTTTACTAGGTCGTAGATTGCTGGCAATCTATGCAATCGCTCTATCCATTGCTGCGTATTTGGGGCGGGAATTTGGGTTGGGGATTCAATGTGCTTTTTGACCAGAGCTATGGGAATAGGGTTCCTACCAAAATTCAGGAATGCTGGTGAATATTTGGTGGAGGAGTGCACGACCGTGTTCAGTGCAAAACAAAATTCGCCTAGATGTGTGTCCCAATTTCTATGATCATCAGCTAAATAGCTGTTTGGTTTTATATTTCTATTAACCCTTTCCACAGGGTTGGCTTGCGCGAAGTATGGAGGGATTGTAGACTGCGTAATCCCGTAATATGCTAGCTTTTCTGTGACCATCCGATTAACGAATTCTGTTCCGTTATCGGTGACCAGGTATTTGGGACATCCCCATCTATTTATTACAAGCTCGTCGAAAGCTTGCAATACGCTCTTTGCATCAGCTCTTCTCAATGCCTTCATCTCCACGTATCTCGTGAACAGGTCTTCAAATACAATAATGTATTTGAAGCCTTGTTTCGATGGTGGCTTAGGGCCCATAATATCTGCTGCTACTACTGTCCAGGGTGCACTAATATTCCTGCCTTCCATAAGACCGGCGGGGGCTTGTTGGCTGCTTTTATGGGCTTGGCACTCTTGGCAAGCTTTGACATATTGGCATGTATCCATATATATCCCTGGCCAGTAATAATACGTGGCCAATCTAGCATATGTCTTGTCATTGCCTAGATGGCCTGCTTGCGGCGTGTAGTGGGCTTCGTACAGGGCTCTTGGTCGGTCGTTTTGGGGTAAAATCAACTTCCAGGCATCGAGGTCGGGGACAAGGGGATCTACTAGGGGATTGGGACGGTGGGCATATAATAGATTATTCTCTATTCTCAGGTCGGGGTACTTATTGGGGAATTTGGCTACTGCTATTAATTTTGTTTGATACCAGGGATCGCTGCTGTCTATTGATATGGCTGCTGCTGCTTCGGTGTTCTCGTACGCTCGAGATAGTGCATCTGGCACTTTGTGTAACGCTCCTTTTCGGTGCACAAATTTTATATTATAATTCTGGAGGATGGTATTCCAACGGGCCAATCTCCCTGTTGGATCTTTAATATTGTGCAACCAGAGAAGACTGTGGTGATCCGTTACTACCGTGAACTCTTCCCCTTGCAAATAGCCCTTGAGTCGGTCTACACACCACAACACGGCCAAGCACTCCTTTTCCGTGACGGTGTAGTTCCGCTCAGCTTTGCTTAGGGTTCGGCTCACGTAGTATATCGGATGCTCTTCTCCGTTTATCTTTTGCGTGAGAACTCCGGCTATCGCGTAATCGCTGGCATCAGTTTGGAGGGAAAATGGGAGGGAAAAATCGGGTCGGGCTAAAATGGGGGCTTGGGTGAGGGCTAACTTCATCTTCTCGAACGCTTCTTGCTGCTCCTTGTGCCAGTGCCATCTGACATCCTTCCTTGTGAGATAATTCAAGGGTGCTCGGTATTCTGCTAATTTGTCAATAAATCGGGAATACCAACCGATTAATCCGGTAAATCTCCGTAGCTGCTTTAAATTAGTGGGGGCTGGGTATTCTAATATCGGCTTAATTTTGTCATTATTTGTTTTTAGGCCATCCTGGTTAACTTTATAACCTAGGTATGTAACCTCCGCGCAACAAAATTCCGATTTTTCGCGGTTTAGCTGCAGATTGGCTTTCTTAAGGGCTGCTAGTACTATTTTGAGCCACCGAATGTGTTCCTCAAAGGTTTTAGCTGTGATGATTATATCATCTAAGTAAGCGAACACATTCGGTTCCCACTCTGGCTTTATCAAATTGTCCATTATTTTCTGGAACATGGCTGGAGCATTTGCTAGACCGTAGGGTACGCGGGTGAATTGAAATAAACCCTTTCCTGGGAGGGCAAAGGCTGTTATTTCTCGGCTTTCGGGGGCTAAGGGGACTTGATGGTAAGCTTGGGACAGGTCTAGCTTGCTTATGTAGCGGCTTTCTCGTAGCTGGTCTAAAATATCGTCCATGTTTCGCATGGGATAAGCTATTTTCTTCGTAACTGCATTGACTTGCCTATAGTCAATGCAGAAACGATATGCACCGTTCCCTTTAGGGACAATAACGGGGCAGCTGCACCATGGACTATCGGAAGGTTCGATGATGCCTTCACGTAGCATTCTATCGACCTCCGCATAGCCTGCTTGTAGCATTTTAGGCGAGTACCGGCGGTTCCTCTGCCTAATTGGCTCGGCTCCTTGCGTATCAATTCTATGGACAGTTAGGTTTGTAGTGCCTAACGTCTTGGGGGCTGCGGGAATCATTTCGTCTAAAAGCTGCTGCAAAATTTTTTCTTGGGAAGGGGTAGCTCTTTTGAGTCCTCCGATGCTGGCTAGGGCTGGTATGTAGCTTGGGTCTTCGCCATGAGGATAAAAACGATGCGTAATGCCTTTAGAAGTCCACCACGTATCCTTTTCATAATTTATCCTCATGTTGACCTTGCGCTTAAAATCGATCCCCAGTATGCAATCATACTGTAGATCGTCTGCTACTTGAAAGGGCATTATGATATTGTCGCCGTCAATACATATAGAGACGTCTACAATACCTTGGATTGGTACTGTTGTACCGTCTGCCACTTTCACTGCTTTGCAGTCAGATCTCCTGAGCTTCTGCTGGAACACCTTACTCATTCCTTTGCCTATAAAGGAGTGCACTGCTCCATCATCGAGCAGTGCTATGAGTTTGTGTCCATTTAGCTCAATATTAAAAAATAAACGGGGATCAATGCCGGGAATTTGCTGAATAAGGGACTCGTTAGCTGCTATATGGGAGGGGTGAGACCCTATGGGGGGTTTGGGTGAGAAAATACGGGTCCTTATTTTCTCTGGCTGCCGTTTCCCTGCTGCTTCGTGCTGCATTTAGGGCAGTCTCTAATGTAGACTCCCTGGTCTCCACAACCGTAACAGAATACTTGTGAGCACTCTGCTGCCTAGTGACCCAATTGGTCACAAATAAAGCAGGGCTCTTTCTGCTTTCTAGGGTGGTTGGGGATTATTGGTGCTCTTGTTGCTGCTCTGTAATTGCTCTGGCTTCTGGGTTGCTGCTGATTGTGGCTCCTTAGTGAGTCGGGCCTTTGTGGGGTCGCTGCTGCTTTTTTCCATTGCTTGTGGCTGGTGTCGGCGACTACCTTGTCCACGGCTGCTTTGGCTGTGTATTGCTGCTGCTGCTGCTTGGCCTTGGGGAATCGCGTTTCGCTGCTTCTTCATACTTGGGGGAGTTCGGCGCTGCTCTTCTTGGTTGGGGGCTACTGGGCTTGTTATATCGCTGCTCTTTATTGTATGTGGGGTTGGGTGTGTGGTCTTTGGGGGTCTGGGAAGGGTATGAGGCTTTGGAATTGCTCGAGCTGCTTACTGCTGCTAGGCTGCGCGGTTTTTGCTGCTTCGGATCGACGTAATCATACTTTGCTAAGCCATAACCTTGCAATGTTGGTGGTGGCTTGTACGTTTCGTCGAGTAACCGCCTAGCTTCTTCCTTTTTGCCTAGCTTTTGTAGCTGCGCAAAATTATCAAATTGGCTTCTTTCCAATTTGCATCTGTAGCTAGGATGCAAATTTCGAAATGCTCTGTCCAATTGATCTGCTAGCGGAAGCGGAGGTTTAATCTAGTCCAATATCCCTCGTAATTTTGACAAATACGTCGAGATGTCTTCATTTGGACCTTGCGTGCGATTTTCTACTATTTGCCGCAAGTTGCTCTGGATTTCCTCCGATCCATATTGCAATCGCACTTGCGTCGACAAAATCAATAAAATTTCGCCAGCTGCTCTTTTCTCTCTTGAACCAATCCCATGCTTCATCGTCGAGCACGGATGGGAGAGCTTTGATTATGTCGTCCATCGAGAGGTTATATGTCTCCTTGCATTCTTGGAGATTGCTCAGGAATGTTTCGGGATCGCTTTTCCTTGTCCCTTTGAACTGGATATGATATCTAGAGAAAATTTCAACCGTTCTTTTTTCTCTAGTGAAAAGCGAATCCTCTAAATTGCTGCAGTTGGAATAACAATTCCTAAAAGATGGAACCGACAAATTTGCTTGCTGCTGCTGCTGCTGCTGCTGCTGCGGATATTGCTGCTGGGGATTTTGCTGCTGGGAATATTGCTGCTGCTGGGGAGGGGGAATACTAAATGTTGTATTTCTTTCAGGGCTTCGATTCTGGATTTGAGGCTCGTCGGCTATGCTGCTTTGGTGTGCTTGATCTCGTCGTTGCTGCTGCTCTGATAATTCATCTTCCCATTGCACGCTGGGGAGAATTTTTCTGCTGCTGCTTGTGTGTGTGCTGCTTCTCGGGTCGTTAGGGTTCATTTGGTTACGCTCGTTCATTCTTCGCTCTGTTGCTGTTTGCTGCACTGCTCTGAATGCTGAGGGTTGTATGCTGCTTGTCGTTCTTGGCTGCGAGTTTGTATATACGTGTGTGCTTTGTGTTGCTGCGGGAGTTGTATTTGGCACGAAGGGGTTATTTGCTAAATTTTCATCTGTCGGTATGGTTGGAGCAAACGTAATAATTGGGTAATACGACGTTGAGTTTATTCCCAATAACGATACGGTTGTGCTTGGCGATGTATATAATATTTCTGGAATGATTGGTTCCAATGAATATCTTTGCTGCTCTTGCTCACTTGGCGACGGCGTTCTTAACTGCCTGCACGTTGATTGTGCTTGCGGACGATATGCTGGATGTAGCAATCTTTCGTTTATTGGTTCATTGCATTCCGTTGGCTCCTCCATAGTCAGTGGATCCTGGTACCGTCCTTGCGACTGTCCGGTTTGCAGTTCCACGTATAACATCCGACCAGATGTAATATTTTGTGCTCTAGCTGCTCGGGGAGGGGGAGGGAAATTCGTTATTTCGGATTGTGTTAATGAGAGGTCCAGGAGAGATTCTTCTTCTATTGGGCTAAATTCTTCCAATGGTCGTCCATCTACTTCTGGTTTCCATTCTGCTGCTGAGGGGCCATAATTTCTAATTAATTCGTATCGCGCTACGCGATCACGAATTGTGCGTATATCGTCGTCGATGTTCAGGTCAAGCTGATTACAATAAATTGTAATTTTCCCATCGGCGGTATTATTTATGGTGCGCCTAATTATCGCTGCACCTTGTGCTACGTTATCAATATTTATTTTGCTTCCTAATTTGTAGCTGGCTGCCATTTTTAATTTTAACTTAATTATTCTATTAATAATTAAGAAGGGGAGGATATAAGTTTGGCGCAATAAATCTGCAGCTCAATACTTATTGCTATTAAACTAACAGCCCAACGTTAAAAACGAAAAATTAAAGCTGAAGTTTCTTATATGCTAGTTATCTGCTTAAATACTATTTAGGGGAGAAACAAAAAAATAAGGTAAATTAGGCAAGGGTAATAATAATATATCGGGTTTTTAGGTTTTTGGCTGCTGATAAAGGCGTAAAAATTATCAAGTTTGCTGCGAAATGGGGTTATTAAATGCAATTAGTTGAAAAGCAAATGAAAAGAAGGGAAGAAAAAAAAAATTTAAATTGATTTTTTATGTGCTAATTTGCTTAGTTGTTAATTTGTTAAGTAAAATTAAGGTTTAATTAATTTTAATTAATTGGCTGCTAGCTGCGAAGATAAGAAAACAAAACAAAAAACTAATGTTTTCACTTTGCACGAAAAAAATTAAAAAAAAAATTTTATTTGTTGTGTATTATTTATACAGGTTTGCAAAATTATTAAGGGGACAAGCCTGGGTTAAAACCTGAAAAAGAAGCAATTGTTTTAATCATATAAAAAATTTTTCAATTTACATGTAGGATTGTGTAAACAAGTATACTTAGAATATATACTATGTTAAGTTAATTTACCTGGGTTAAAGCTGTATTCGAAGCCATTTTCCAGGTTACGCTGGCCATGACAGCGAAGAACCCATTTTTTCATCCAAAGCCACTTGCCGCAGGATATCTTTAGATCCTATCATTCAATTTGGATGCAATTTTGAGGAAACCTTGATATCTACATTTAGAACCACTTGAATGGAGCAGACTGAGTTAAAAATTGTTTCCAGGTGAGTTAGATACTATTTTTGGTCAAAAAAATCAATAAAAATGAAAAAAATTACTAAAATTCAGTAAAAAATTTTTTTCTTTCTTTGTTTCAGAAAAGTTGTCCATTCAAGTGGATTAAATAATAACTGAGGTGATGTTCTTCCAACCTGGGTTAAAAAGGTGGAGCAACAAGAAAGTAAGCCTGCGGCAAGTGGCTTTGGATGAAAAAATGGGTTCTACGCTGACATGGCCAGCGTAACCTGGAAAGTGGCTTCGAATACAGCTTTAACCCAGGCAAATTAACTTAACATAGTATATATTCTAAGTATACTTGTTTACACAATCCTAAATGTAAATTGAAATTTTTTTTTATACCATTAAAACAATTGCTTCTTTTTCAGGTTTTAACCCAGGCTTGTCCCCTTAACTTATTAAATTGCAGCTTCTGCCAGAAAAGAAAATGAAAATATTAATGTATTTTTATATGTAAGTGCTAAATTATATTAAGCAACAATAAAAACTATTAATTTGTCGATAGCACAATGCAAAAAATTAAAATAACGGCTTATATTAATAAGTGGTATGGCTGCGATGAGAGAAGGGGGGGAAAAAGCGAAACAAAATGTTAATTTGCGTATTGGGAATAAATACAGGTTTATAATATATGGAAATATTGTGCACAAATTATCAAAATATATATAAGGAGAAAAAAAACAAGGTATATTTATTTAATTATCTAGTTAATTAAATTTAATCACGTGTGGCAATATTTTTCCACGTGTTAAAAATTAAATATGGCCGAAAATATGGCCACGCGGCTTCTTCCTCCTTCCCGTATGTGTGCTTCACGCGGGGGGAGGGAAAAATGGCTACGGCTTCTATACTTAAATTATTTAACTCCGTCACGCTTGACGTTCACAATTTTATTTTAATATAATAATCGCTGCTGCTTATTATAATACAAATTAGATAATTATAAATTTTTATTTTTCAAATTTTTAACTTTTGCTGCTGCTATTATAATTTTAATAATGTATAAAAATAATCCCGTGAATTTACATCGGCTAAATAATGCGTTACGACGCCATTTTAATGTAAGGAAAAAAAAAACGTGCCGATGCCGAAAAACCACGTTGGGCGCCAATGTAACGGTCACGCTGGGGATTAGGGCGTGGCGTCAAAGGCGAAATAAATGAATTAAATCTATAAAATAATATTAATTTATTATAAAAGTATAAATGCGGTTTGGGCGCCAGCCGCGTACGATCGCGGCGAATTTATATTACTTAAGCTCGGCTGCGTACGAGCTGCTGCTACTTGCTGCGCGAGGGGAGGGGAGGGGAGAAAAGGGGAAGCACACTTACAGTCAGGAGGATACCTGGTACAAGGCGTACACCCACCTTGATATCGAGGAGATCGTCTCCTGGAGTTGCTGCTCTGCGGTCAGTTGCTCTCGCACACACACACTCTAAATACAATATTATAATCGGTCGGTTTGCCGGTGTTGCCTCGATGGCGTCCCGATGAGCTCTCTCGAGCTCGGGCTCGTTCGCCGCTTCGTTGCTCGGGCCCGACGTGCGCGCGCAGCTTCTCGCGTCGAGTCGCCCGTCGGCCGCCGTCGTCTCGCGCGCCTCGTGTAGTGAGTGCTCGCGGCCATGTTGATCAAGGCGGACGACGTTGCCGGGCTGCTGCTTCCCACGGAGAGGACGATGTTCCCGGTGATGCTGTTAACCCGGTAAGTCTATATGATCGTTCCTCCGTGTTATATACTGTATCGGCTAATGAGTCTGCTCTGTTACAGGTGCAGACGGGACGGCCGATCTTCGAGTCTTTTCTCTCTCTCGCTCTCACGGTGGCTGCTCAGCTGGTGCGCGTCGGGTCGGTGATTGCTGCTCTTCGTCGGTGCTGCGTTGCTGCGGGGATTCTGGCTGCTTCTCAGGTGAATATCTATCTCCCGAGGGAGTGCTGCTTATTATTTACTAATTATTAACTGAGAGTTATGGTAATGTTATGATTACCATAACCTCACTTCCAATCCTCTCCTAGCATGTAGCTGTCAGTTAGTATGTGCACTACATGCGTCCTTGTTTCCTTCTACTTAGGGTTATTATTAATTATTTATCTGTTTCACAGCTTCCTGGATATCCTGTTGCTGCTCGTGCTGCTCCATCTGGCACCTTGGGCCATCGCAGGCTGCTCCATGGACCTGGTGCGAAGCCTCCCAGAAGTAGTATCGCCTCTCCTGACATGCTGCTTTATTGTGCTACGTGGAAGGAGCCAAGAGAAGTATTGGGAATTTGGGGAGCTTCGGGTAGGCTAGGTAGGCTTAGAGATGTGAGGGTAGGTAGGTTAGTTTGTATTGGGACTCGCTCGCTTATTACTTTGACAGGTATTACATACCTTGTCACACGATATAATTAATTACGATTAATTGTTAATAGCTAGTAGCCGTTAAGGGGATGTCGGAGCTATAGCCTCCATCAAAAGCCGCTCGATCTCGCGGCTTCGAATGGCGCTGTAGTCAAGTGTCGATTTCTACGATAAACGTACTTAAAACATAAATTATAAATTTTACAGCTACATAGAGCTGTTGAAAGATACTTTCCCCCCTAGCTATGACTAAACTTAAGGTAATTATAATATTACTCTTGGCAGCAAATGTTTATTTTTTTAAAAAAATGTGAAATACGTCTCATATTCAATGAATCTATATATGCCGTAATGCTATACGCAACGTATTTCACATTTTTTAAAAAAAATAAACATTTGCTGCCAAGAGTAATATTATAATTACCTTAAGTTTAGTCATAGCTAGGGGGAAAGTATCTTTCAACAGCTCTATGTAGCTGCAAAATTTATAAT
Organism: Theocolax elegans; assembly: GCA_026168455.1. Lineage (NCBI taxonomy): Eukaryota > Metazoa > Arthropoda > Insecta > Hymenoptera > Cerocephalidae > Theocolax > Theocolax elegans. The sequence continues at coordinate 253,568 of CM047430.1, forward strand.
TTATGTTTAAAGTATGTTTATCGTAGAAATCGACACCTGACTGCAGCGCCATTCGAAGCCGCGAGATCGAGCGGCTTTTGATGGAGGCTATAGCTCCGACATCCCCTTAATATATAGCCACGAACGCGACTGGCAACCGTGTAATTAATCTGTATTAGTTTATAAATTCTCTTATTTTTATAACTGATATAGACTTTATCACCCGCACCTTGATCCCCAGGGCGGTGTGACTATATATATATATATATATATCGGGACAATGCATAGATTTCTTCAATAAATAAAATAAATATGCTTTTTTTTAATTTATAAATAAAATAATTATTCAAAATTTATACATACCTGTCAATATTCATAGTTATATTATGCACCTTCATTGGTAAAACTATTCATCAATTTTGATTTTTTTTAATACTTTTATTTGCTCCTCATTTAATTTTCTCTTATTACGACCACTGGGCGAATTCATTGTGACAAAAAAAATAAAATTAACAATTATAAAAATACTATCACAGGTAAGAATGTCTACTCTGATCCAAATGTACAGGTGAACTAAATCAATTTATATTACGAACGAGCAATTATACATCTCGTAGTACAAACTAAACTACACTACACATATACAGGGTGTTCCGAAAAGATATGTTCTGTATCATTTTTCTCTCCGGTGCATAGAATTTGTTTAATTGTTATTTAAAAATACGCCATTCAGCGCGCTTTATCGTTTGAGTGAGCGTGGCCTAAGGAAAAGAGACGTGGCTTATAGCTTTTAACTCGAAAGTAATTTCCGCAGAGGGATGAGTAAATGTTTATGGGGAGGGGGCAGGGAGAGGGTATATTTAATGGTACCATTAGTTTTGACCTTGAAGTCAATTTTGAAGGTCATTCCAAGGTCAACATGGTTTTTCCTAATGGAACCCCTATTTTTGAGTGCAGATTCGGCAAGAGCAGAAAATTTTACATCAAAATTTCCTTATGCAAAAATTGTTTTTGTGACCTTGGGAAGGTCAAAAATAAAGGTCAAATGTCTGAAAAAACGATAAGTCGTATTTTTTCGCAAATAATGTGATATTTCTGGCAATATTACCGTTTGCAATGATTAAGAAAGATCAATAAATTCTAAGGATGTTAATCTCTTTGATTTGCTTGACCTTGGCATCAATTTTCAAGAACTTTTGAAGGTCATAACGCATTTTTCATTCATAAACCATGTTTTTGACTGCAATCTCTGTTTTATGATATTAGGTCCTAAAAGAATGTTTCTTTTCACATGATGACGGAGATTTTCTAGTTTTTTTAACCCGACCTTACAAGGGTCATATTAAGGTCCTACGAGAAATGCAAAACAAAAGCACTTTTATCTTACTTTTATAATTCACCCCCTCACATTTTACCCTCTCCCTGCCTCCTCCCCATAAACTTTCCACTCATCCTTATGCGGAAATTACTTTCAAGTGAGAAGCTATAAGACACGTCTCTTTTCCTTAGACCACGCTCACTCAAACGGTAAAGCGCGCTGATTGGCTTACTTTTAAATAACAATTAAACAAATTCTATGCACCGGAGAGAAAAATGATAAAGGACTTTTTGGCTCAGAATTTTTTTCTCTATCCAATGGTATACCGTTGAACATATCTTTTCGGAACACCCTGTATATATAAATATGTATATGTATATGTATATGTATGTTTATAATTTCTCAAAATTAGTGTGTACTTCTTGTATTATACATATATCAGTTATAATACATGTACCAATTATATTATAATCATTATAATTCATGTACCAACCTAGCCAAGCAAAAAAAGATCATTTTAAAAACTCAATTTTTTATTAACATCTAAATCATAAATAAAATAAAAAATGCGTTAATAAAAAAATTGAACTAAAACATTTTTTAAGTCATGTACAACAATTTATATTAATTTAATTAATTTAATTTAAATTAAAATGTGTGTGTTGTCCGTGTCAGTATGAAAAAATCGTAATAATTAACTACAAAAAATTTCAATAAGATGCAATATATCTTATCAACTGTAATTGCAGAGCAAATAAATGAAAACTATTTAGTCACGTTGCAGTAGTTCTTGCAACATTATCCAGGAATTAAATTGTTTCGAATATTTCATACCTATAGCAATTTATAGGAATCTACACCTATCAACTCAAAAATTATATTTAAAATGTTGAATTTAAAACCTGAAAAAAATCATAAAGATACTTTGAAACATAATGGAGAGCCTGACGTTACGCCTAAAAAAAATTTTAATTAATTTTAAGTACTAAAGGTTTTAATAAACACTATTTCGAACACAAACATTTAATTGACATTTTAAAAGTCTAAGTAAAAAAATTACAACATCCAATACCGCAAATTTACGTCGAATACTTTTTATAAATGAAATAAAAAATGCGTTAATAAAAAAACTTAACTTAAACGATCTTTAATTCGTGTAAACAATTTAAATTTATTTAATTAATTTAATTTAAATTAAATTGTGTGTGTGTGTGTGTGTTAGTGTGACTGTGCGCGCGATCGTGTTATTGGTTGGTGTAATGTAAAAGTGAGTGTTATTGTTTAGATACGAATAACTTTTTTATAAATCAATGGGTTAACGCAAAAAATTGTACAGCACATCTTTACATAATAAACAACAATCCTACAAAATTTCAGCATGATCGATTTGAATGTGAGCAAGAAATGGTTACCACAAGAAGTTAGAGTTCTGAAGTAGAAGAGCTTCGCTATCGCTCAGAGAGAGAGATAGAGAGAGAGAGAGAGAGAGAGAGAGAGAGAGAGAGAGAATGAGAGATCGATTGATAACTATATTTATTTGCGCCAAAGTTGATACAACCGGATGGCTCTAGTCATATAAAATAGAACATATAAAATAAATTAGACAACTAAAGAAGAATTAATATAACCGATAATACATATGTAAAATAATAATTCACGCTAAATTAAAATTAAAATAATCTACGTCGCAAGCATTGGACATAAAATCGGATAAGTCGCTATCCATCCTCATGGAGAAATTTTATAATACATTTTAAAAATATTTACATTAGAGCACTCTCTTATTCTAGATATGATATTATCCCACGTTTCCATTGTTAAATAAATAAACGAAGATTTACACGCAAGATTCTTAACATTAGGAGGGAGAGAGAGAGAGAGAGGAGGAGCAGAGAAGAGGAAGGAGGAGATGAAGGAGGGGGAGGAGAAAGAAGAGGAGAATAGGATCGATTATGAACTATATTTATTTGCGCCAACAGTTGATACACCGGATGGCCTAGTCATATAAAATAGAAAATAACATAAATTAGACAACTAAAGAAGAATTAATATAACCGATAATACATATGTAAAATAATAATTCACGCTAAATTAAAATTAAAATAATCTACGTCGCAAGCATTGGACATAAAATCGGATAAGTCGCTATCCATCCTCATGGAGAAATTTTTATAATACATTTTAAAAATATTTACATTAGAGCACTCTCTTATTCTAGATATGATATTATCCCACGTTTCCATTGTTAAATAAATAAACGAAGATTTACACGCAAGATTCTTAACATTAGGTAGGTTAAAAACAGCATTTACTCGTTTGGATCTACGCAATTCAATGCCAACAAAAGCCAGCTTATCGAATAAATATTGAGGTGTTTGGATGGCCAACAATTTGTACATAAAAGACCAAGGAAATATTTCCGTCGAACATTTAATGGAAGCCAGTTTAGCTGATCATAGAAAGGCTGCAATGCTACCTCACGTTTTAGATGAAAAATAAATCTAACAACGGTATTACACATGCGTTGAACTTTAATATTAAGATAAGATGGAAGATCTAAAAATACGAGACAAGCAATAGTCAAAGTGAGGAATAATTAAAGCATTAGTCAGCAAAATTCGAGCACGCACAAGGAGACAACTGCCTTTGTAACGTAAAGAGAGAGAGAGAGAGAGAGAGAGAGAGAGAGAGAGTGTGAGAAAGAGAGAATGAGAGAGAGAGTATGAGAGTTAGAATCAGAGAACGAGAGGTACAGAGCGAGAGAGAGAATAAGGGAGAGAGAATGAGGGAGAGAGAATGAGAGAGAGAGAGAGAGTGAGAGAGAGAGAGAATGAGAAAGAGTATGAGAGATAGAGACAGAGAACGAGAGGTACAGAGCGAGTAAGAATGAGGGAGAGTGAAGGAGTGCGAGAGTGAGAATGAGTAAGAATGAGAGTCTGTGTGAGGGAGAGAGAGAGAATGAGAGAGAGAATGAAAGATTGAGAGAATGAGAGGTAGAAAGAATGAGAGAAAGACAGAGAATGAGAGATAGAGAGAATGAGAGATAGAGAGAATGAGAGAATGAGAGATAGAGAGAATGAGAGATAGAGAGAAAACGAAAATTAGAGTAATAGAGTGCGAGAGTAAAAGCTAGGTCCCGGTTCAAATCCGGGCTGAAGCTGTTTTCTTTGAAATTTCGAAAACGTCTGAAGAGTTGAATTTTATTTTTCATACAGGAAATTATAAGAATATTGCATTTTTCAAGGTTTTCTCGGTGACATGTCGTTATAGTAACTTGAAGCTTTGTAAAATGATAGATAATTACATAACGGAGGGCAACTAACTCCTGTTTTTGCGTAAATTTGTTTTTATTAATTGTTATAAGTAAATTAGTTGTTTTTTCGTCTGCTATTATCTGGTGCGAAATTTGTATTTGTAATTGAGTATGATACCCACTTAAATAAGTTATCAATCGACATAAGAAGGTTTAAAACGTGTAATGAACGAATAATTGCTGAAATGAGTTTTTGGTATGACATCTTACCTGGGATATGATCTGAGATCTCCAGTGAGATTTTTTAATGGGGTTATATATATATATATATATATATATATATATAAGTAAACAATATATCAAAAATAATATAACAAAACAATATATCATAATCTACACCTATCAACTCAAAAATTATATTTAAAATGTTGAATTTAAAACCTGAAAAAAATCATAAAGATACTTTGAAACATAATGGAGAGCCTGACGTTACGTCTAAAAAAAATTTTAATTAATTTTAAGTACTAAAGGTTTTAATAAACACTATTTCGAACACAAACATTTAATTGACATTTTAAAAGTCTAAGTAAAAAAATTACAACATCCAATACCGCAAATTTACGTCGAATACTTTTTATAAATGAAATAAAAAATGCGTTAATAAAAAAACTTAACTTAAACGATCTTTAATTCGTGTAAACAATTTAAATTTATTTAATTAATTTAATTTAAATTAAATTGTGTGTGTGTGTGTGTTAGTGTGACTGTGCGCGCGATCGTGTTATTGGTTGGTGTAATGTAAAAGTGAGTGTTATTGTTTAGATACGAATAACTTTTTTATAAATCAATGGGTTAACGCAAAAAATTGTACAGCACATCTTTACATAATAAACAACAATCCTACAAAATTTCAGCGTGATCGATTTGAATGTGAGCAAGAAATGGTTACCACAAGAAGTTAGAGTTCTGAAGTAGAAGAGCTTTGCTATCGCTCAGACTGATAATTTAAAAAATTTAATTTGAAAATTTAATTTGAAAATTTTCCTGAAAATTTTAAATAATTTACTTGAAAAAATGACATAAATATTATCTGAAGACATCATGATTTTTTTCAACATAGACGCCTATTAGACAATGTTTACTAATACAGTATCAGTTACGGGTTAACATTCACTTAACTTATGATAAAAATAATTTACATTTAAGCTAACTATCTGCACTTGAGTTAAGTTAATCCAAATTATTTTATTTACTTGGTTGTAGTATATATTTAATAATATATATTTTTGAAAACGTTTGATTATACACATTTTTATTGCAGTTTTTAATGTAAATTTAATTACATTCTATAATTACTTTAATAGCACCAGACATGCTTGACATTGATGTATCAAAAGCCTTTATAGTATCTTCTATTTTAAAGCGATGCGTTACGATAGATCCAATATTAACCTTCTTATTAGCTACTAGACTTAAGGCATCGGTATAGCTGAAAAAATAAAAAATATTATATTTAAGTTTTTATTCGTGTTTTAATAAAATATTACAGTTTATATATCTTAAAACCATTTTGTTTCGAAACTATGACATTACAATTAATGTAACCTTATGTAAGATAATGTAACGGTGTGATTGTCGCGCGGACATTTAATCGAGCTCATACTTGCATCGGGCGCTGTAACTCGCTTTGATTGTCGCGGTTGCTCAACGATACAGTAAAGCTCACCTAATGAACGTATTGAAACACACTTATTTTTCCCGCGTTGCAGTAGAGGTCACCTGTCCACATTACCAATTTGATAAAGTTAGTCTGAAACCGAGGTCCGTTCCGATGATAAACAGGTAGAACTTCAATCTTAGGATAACGGAAGGAATTATAAGTGGATCTAAAATTCAGTCACTCAGATATAAACAATGTGTATAATATCTCTTTCACCAAGGTCTCTGCACTAAGCTACAATCCTATAAATGACCTACTCATAGAGTGATGGGGAAACATCAAAAACTAATTACACATTTAACGGGACTGGTAAGAAACATTAAAGTAAGTAATAATTAACCTTTAGAGGACGGGAATTTTCTTGTTCAAAAAAGCTTCTTTTTTCAATACAATTAATGTCTAGAAACATCGGATCACTTTTAACCTTTAGAGGACGGGGATTTGGGTTTACTGTTTTCTCTCACTTTTCTATAGAAATCGAGTTTTTGTGATGTCTCACAACTCAAAACTAACACATGTAAAGGGTCGATCGTGGGCATGGCCTGTACAGGGGCCATCCCGTCCTCTAAAGGTTAAGTAATAAGTAATAACCTGGTCGCGTGAAATAAACGGACTTTCTCTCACTATCTCTCTCTCTCTTTCCTGAATGCTGGGAGAGGGTGCTACTGTTTCCTTTAGCGAAGTCAAGCAGGGTGGAATCGTGCTCTGGCTCAAGGTCGATTGCGAAGCTTTGTGAGCTTTTGAAACTTTTGGAGAAACTTGTGCATAATCAGTTATCTGAATACCTAGAGGGGAATCATATTCTTATTGATAGACAGGCAGGTTTTCGTAAGGGTCTTAGTACCCAGACAGCACTCCTGGGTGTTCTAGATGATGTTAGGAGAGCCATTGACGCCAGAAAGATCACGATTCTTGTTCTGTTTGATTTCTCCAAGGCTTTTGACACGGTACCTCACGATAAACTAATTCAAAAACTTAGTGATATTGGTTGCTCTGATAACGTGCTAACTTGGTTCTATCTGTATCTTGTGGGTCACATGCATGCAGTGGAGAATGATTCTTGCGAGCTTTCGGATTGGCTAGAAATTAATGCAGGAGTGTTTCAGGGCAGTGTTCTTGGTCCAATACTTTTTTCTATCTTTATTAATGATCTGCCGAAAGTCCTTACACATAGCGATTATATGCTATTTGCCGATGATGCCCAGGTCTACCACTCGTTTTTTTCTGCAGAATTTGAAATGGGAGTGCAACTTATTACACAGGATGCTAATGCAATAGCCCTATGGGCCCACAAAAACGGACTTAAGCTAAATGTTAAAAAAACGAAGGTTATAATTCTGGGTAGCCAGGCCTTTTTATCGCGCATTGACTTGAACACTGCCCCTAAGGTTAAACTGGAAATGGACTTCTTGGATTATGAATGTGAGGTTAAATCGCTTAGGGTCATGATTACTACATCTCTTGATTGGACAAGGCAAGTGTTATCTATCTCGAGTCGTGTGCATGGTGTTTTACACTCATTGCGATATTACAGAAAAACTTTGTCACGTGGTCTTAGAAAGATACTGGTAGAAGCACTTGTCTTTCCACATTTCGACTATGCGTGTGCGGTCTACAACGACGTTGATCAAACCAGAAATTTAAAGCTTCAAAGACTGCTGAATGCTTATGTACGGTTTGTGTGGGGGGACATACCGAGAAGAGAGCACGTTACTTCGTATAGGTTAGGTCTCAGGTGGCTATCAGTTGAGTCCAGACGCTCATACATCATCGGCTCACTTGTATATAGCGTCATCTCTCATAACTCCCACATTTATCTGGCAAATCATTTCATCAAATTAAACACCCCACAACATAACCAACGCACTTCCACTCGTCATCCATTGAAATCACTAAATTACCTCCCTCCTCGTACGGATGCTTTAAATAAATCATTTATCATCACCTCATCCAAGATCATAAATGAACTCCCTCCATATGCATTCGAAAAATCATCCATCACCAAATTCAAAGATTCATTATTTCATCATTTGTTTGGACTCGACCAAACTGCCTGGGCCACCAGGATGCTATGTGAGGGAATAACCTCACCGTTGATCCCTCACCTCGAATAGAATGTATTCATTGCGCTTGTACGAACAAGTACTACTATTGTTTTATTATTTTATTGTTACCTTATTTTGTTATATTTTTAAACTGATTATTTTTATTTTATTTTATTTTATTGTTATTATAGTTATACTTTACATAAAATGTGCAATCGTATTAGTATTAATCAAATTTATATATTATTGTTTAAATTACTTTTAATTTGGTGACTGTTTTCAACATTGTAAGTGCCTACGGGGTTTAAATCCCAAAGGCCAAATAAAGCTTTTCAATCAATCAATCAATCAATCTATTTCTCTCTGGTGGGTACACTGGACGCGCTCTAAATTCACCTCTACTCGTATCGTGATATATTTGTTCACCCTTTTTTCCACGAGTTTCAGCTAAGAGGAAGGGATTCCCTTGAGTGGCGGCTGTTGTCTGAAATAATATCAGGTACTTTTTATCGCCCAGGAATCCTTATTTTTTCCTCTGAAAAGTTGGCTCTTACAAGAGGTTAGGAATCGTCCACTCGCAAATTGGCGGCCCAGCATCGACGATTTCGCACAGTTGGATCAGCGCCTCTACCGGTTATCACCTGCATCAAAGGGTCAGCCTCGTCGCGGTATGTATCTCTTCCTCAAGGCTTCATCTACACCTACTGCATCCTTGGGAGATGCAGCCAGCTACGCGCACCACGTGTTTTGTATGTAATCGTAGAATCGTTAAAAAAGATCATGTGGAGGTATGTTCGAGATGCGGCAGCTATATCCATGCGAACTGCTTCGCGATTTTACCGGATTCTAACGAACTGCGCTGTTGCCGACTCGCGAAGAACTCTGCTTTGCCCGTGCCGCGTGAGGGAGCAGCACTTCCCGGGACGGCTTTATTTGAAATTGAGCTCGCGTCAAGCGTCACGCATTCTACGGCGACCCCCACCACAGGGACGGCCAAGCGCGTTGCCTCGCCCGCTTTGCCGCCATGTGCGCAGGTTGCTAAGCAACTTCGCGGCGCCGCGCCCACTGAGAACTGCTCCGGCCTACCCGCGCAACCGACTGGCACCGTCGACATGGCCGCTCTCTTCTCAAACTTCGCTAGCCGGTTAGAGGCTAAATTCGAGCGCACGGTCTCGCGCATCGAAACATCGGGGCAAGGGCTGGCCAGCGAAATCCGGGATCTTACCTTCCGGGTTCTACAAATTGAGGCAGCGACCGAAGAGAGATTCTCCAGCATCTCGGACCGCCTAGGAGCGCTGGAAGCGGCGAACTAGTCTATTCGTGGCTTGATTGGCGATGCACGGAGTAGCCGGTCGATATGGGCAGTATCGGCAGGATCATCCTCTACAGATACCTGCGAACAAGCCCGGAACAAGCCAGGAAATCAAGATCCAAGACCGGCGAATTCGACTGCAGGCGTTAATAACAATAAGGGAATTGTTTTCCGGGTTTCCTCCCCATCAACCAGGGATCTTATTTTACAGAGGGCACGCCTTCTCAAGGGTTTGTCAGCCGATTTTCTCTTTGGTGCGGGTGGAGACTCGTCGATTTTTTTGCGTGTGCTATGACCCAAGGAGTTGCACATCCTTTTAAGTAAAGCGCTGTGTCGTTCTGTTGACTTGGGTTTCGCGAGGCCTTTAGTTAAAAACTACACGGTTTTTATACGTAAACCGAAGGGAGGGCAGCTTTTTCTGATTCACTCCGAATCGGACATAAATAACCTTTCAATTCATGATTCTCCTTCTTCGCAATGAAGGTTGTCTGGCCAGGCGTCAGCACCTACTAACACTTCATTCTCCATTTTTCATGTAAACATAAACCGCCTAAAACACACTTTTCATCTATTGAGTCACTAGTTCTTCCATCTAAGCATATCATTGTTTTTTCAAAAACTTTTCTCACGGAACATGACTCCTCCAACATGTTGGGCCTTCCTGATTACACCTTACACACACTGGACCGAGTTGGTAAGGACGGGGGGGGGGGGGGTATTGCGGCCTATTTCAAGAATAATCTTGATGTTAGGCTTGTGGCTCACTCCGACCCCGTTTTTTCCAACTCCCCAGAGTTTATGATTTTTCAAGTTTTCAATAAAAGTAGTTCGCTGCTGTTTTGTGTGGTTTATAAGAGGCCCACAGCAGACTACCCGTCTAAATTTTTTGATACGTTCACAAATTTTTTACATACTTGCGACCAGGTAGTCATCACTGGCGATTTTAATAATATGTGCTATAAAGATGGGGCGTCCGCCATGTTGGATTCCTATTTAGATTCACTAAATCTTTTTCTTATTCAATCCGATCCTACACATCATACGCATTCATCCACCCAGTCATCTCTTACATGGCTCGATTTATTTATTACACGTGATTCCCAGTCTATATTTATTCTAAGTCACCAGTTCCCTTTGCAGCAGGACACGACTATATTGTACTTGCATTAGATCTTTTCAAACCATTGCCGGCTGTAAAGAGGATTTGGTCGCGGAACCTTGCTCGAATTGATCCGCCGGCGGCTGATGCTCTTTTTCTGATACATTTAATCATCTTTCATCTCTCTATTGCTCTACCACTGTGTCGTCTACGTCATCAATCTCTCACCCTTCAACTACGTCGTCTGGCCGTTCACCTTCTTCTTCACAAAGTTCGCTGAGGCCATCTTATTCGTCCCCCACTCCCATCAACATCCTACTTTCAAATCTTGTTTCAGCTGTCCTACATACATTTGATTCACTCGCTCCTGCTAAACTCATCACCATTAAAAACTTCAGTAAATCTTGGATTACACCGCACATTAAGCAGAATATTAAAGCTCGCAACATGGCGTATAAAAGATACTTGGCCACTGGCCTGAGCTCGGGCTATCAGACTTACAAAGATCTTCGTAATCTTGTTAGAAATGACATAGACTCCAGTAAATTTTTGCATTTTAATATCCATTATGCTTCTATTTCTTATTCAGCCTTTCCTTTCACATATACTCAACTACAGTCTCTCATCTCATCACCAGACATTTTACCCTTATCTTATCCATTAACTTCCTTTCACTTTGCCCCTATCACCTCACATAAAATCCTGTCTGCTATATCCAGGGCCACCTCCAAAGCTACAGGCCACGATGGAATTTCTATTCCAATGCTAAAACTTATAGCTGCTCAAATAGCATCCCATCTAGCTGAATTATTTAATTCGTCTCTCTCAACTGGATCCTTTCCAGAGCCTTGTACTAAGTTTCTTCTCTTTCCTTTGGCAAAGTCGAGCAGGGTGATCTCGCCGTCTGACACTAGGCCCATTGCAAAGCTCTGTGAAGTCTTCAAAATTTTAGAAAAGTTAGTTCATGAACAACTCACAGAGTATCTTAATAGTAATAATTTAATTATTGAGAGACAAGCAGGCTTTCGCCGGGGGCATAGTACTCAGACGGCTCTGATTGGTGTCTTAGATGATATTAGGAGAGCCATTGACAAACACATGATCACCATTTTCAGTCTGTTTGATTTTACAAAAGCGTTCGATTCGGTGCCACATGATTTATTACTTCGTAAATTACGCTCTTTGGGTAGTTCCGATACGATTATCACCTGGTTCTACCATTACCTAGTAGGCCGCACTCAAGCGGTAGTGGATGAACTGGGGGCAGGCTCGACCTGGCTCGACACGTCTAGGGGGGTTCCACAGGGCAGTGTCCTGGGTCCACTGTTATTTTCTATCTTTATTAACGACTTTTCGCGTGTTTTAAGACTACATGATTGTTGAGGACGACACCCAGATCTATCACTCGTTTTATCCATCCGATCTCGCTCAGGGCGTACAGAAAATTTCGGAAGGTGCAAATGCGGGGGATAACTGGGCGAGGTCGAATGGATTCAATTTGAACGTGAAAAAGATGAAGGTGATGATCTTGGGTAGTCAGGCCTATATTTCGCGCATTGACTTGGATACTGCCTTGAAGGTTGCAGTAGGGAATAATTTCTTGACTATGAGTCTGAATTCAAATCAGTGGGCGTCTGGATTACACCTACCCTGGACTGGTCTCGTCAGGTCGCGTCTGTGTCACCGCGAGTTCATGGAGTGCTTCACTCCTTTTTTCAAACGAGCGCTCTCGCGTCGGAACAGAAAGAGTCTTGTCTAGGCTCTGATTTTCCCGCACTTCGATTACGCATGCGCGGTTTTTCACGACTTGGATGCTACCAGAAATTTAAAACTACAGTGTTTATTAAATGCTTGCGTTCCTTATATGTGAGGAAATATTCCGTGGCGCGAACATGTGACATCATACCGTCTTAAGCTGGGTTGGCTGTCGGTCGAGCTTAGGAGATCCCTTTTCATCGCTATCTGTACTTATAACATCATTTCGCATAAATCCCCTTCCTACATTGCCCGTCACTTCATTTTTCGCGACACTTCATTTCCATTCCGTTCTTCCTCACGCCACCCACCCTTGTCCCTTTTTTATCTTCCTCCTAAAACTGAAGCCCTGAATAATTCCTTCATAATCTCTGCCTCTCGTCTCATCAATCACCTCCCTTTCACCAATTTTGACCCTCTCCTCTTTGGTTCCTTTAAATCATCCCTTTCATCTGTCTCGGGGCACTGGGGATCAGGGTGCTCGTGTATAATTAATAACGGCTAATTTAAACACTAAGATATTAACGTTATTTATTGTACAAGTTACAATAACCGGAGGGGGGGGGTGCCAGCCGCGTTGTCGCGATTTCAGTTTCCGGGTGTTGGCTCCACTGCCGACCTCGCGGTACGCTGTTTACTACTACAATTAAAAGGGGGGGGGGGGAAACGGAAGGGAATGACGGAGTCTCGCACACACAATACGGGTACCCGGTGGTACCTTCTGCAGCGAGAGTGAATTCACCAACCTTGATACGGCGAGGGCCGGAGAATCGTCAGGATCTCACTCTCACACTTCCGCAATCTCTCTCTCTCTTTCTATCTCACACGACAGTTGGCGGCTGCGACTGTTTGCGATCTCGCTATCGTACGGGACGAAGGACCGTAGAGCTCTGCTCTCGGCGTGCTCGAGAGCCCTGTGTTCGTACCACGCGCCTGCGCAGTACGTACTCGTGCGCGGCACCTCGATCTCGCGTCTCGCGAGCGAGTCGAGTGCCGCTGTATTCAGGCTGTATCGGCGTAACTCCGCTGTATGTTGCTGTATGCTGTGTGATGGTGACCTGGTGCTGCTGCCGTCTCGGAGACGAGGTACAATCTCTTCCCAGGTAACTAATAATTCATTAGTTATTAACTGCGTTCTCCAATGGGTACGGCATGAGTTTCAGGTACGAAGCTCACTCGCCGTCACTTGCTGCTCGAGGCCGAGTCACCCCTCTTTCCTCGGCGACGTTGTCCTCTAGGTGGGTATTTGGTCGTGAGGTTTACACACATATGTGTATTTGTATGCGTGATTATCCGGAAGATCGGCTGTACACGTTGTTTGTGTACAGCAACCCAACCTCAATTTACCCTATGATGTTCCTTGTACAGCTGTAATGATTATATACAGCTGTACATATATTTCCTTGTCTTTTGTCTTCTTGGCTATAGCTATTTATCCTCTTCCTTGCTCTTTACCCTATTACTGTATTTTTGTTCTTATTAATATCTCTCTTACAGCTGTATCTTGCTTGACGTTGGAGGTTCTTTAGCTTCCTGGTTGGATACCCCCTCATCGCCTTGACTGCTATACTGTGAGGCTTCGAAGGGTCCTGGAGGCTTCCTGGTGATCGCCTCCCTTTTTATCCTGTTTGCTGTGCCAGACTCGAAGGAGCCCACCTTATATATTCTGAGCTCGCCCAAGATCCTCATCGCCAGGACCACCTCAGTGTTATGTACTGTGCTTGGGAAGGGATATTTAGTATGTGAGGGTAGGCAGGACGTAGTTAATGTGCGGGTAGGTAGCTAGGGAGTAGTATATGGGTAGGTAGTGTAGCTAGGGACTCGTCTAGCTTATCCGGGTAGGTAGGTGTTCGTCAGGGGTTCTGTCGCTCGATCGTGACATGTTCAAAGCACATTGTCACACATCATATCTTTCTGAGCTCGATCGACAGGCTTGGATGGTGAGGATTAGATATGAGCGAATTATCTGCCCTCTCTTGCCGGACTTCTGAGCGCTTAATTAATTAATACATCATAAATTTGTATTTTGCTCCCAATGCATCTTATTTTATTCTATTTTATTTGCTTTTAAATTGTTATTTAGTTTAGTATTTATTTTATATTCTTATTATTTTGGCGCTGCATTATGCATTATATTGTTATTTTATCTTTATTTTGTTATTTTTATTATTTATTTGTTATATCTCGTTATTTATTTTATTATTTTTTGTAAATAACTTTTGCTTATTGTTTATTTTTTTAAATTTCTGAATTTATGCGCTGATTTTTTCGCTTTGTGTATACGGGGTTTTACCCCATTTTAATAAACTTAATCAATCAATCAATCAATCTCTCTTCCCACCCTCTCTCTCTCTCTCTCTCTCTCTCTCTCTCTCTCTCTCTCGGTAAGTAGACAGACGTTCCTCTGTTTTGCTCTCATAAATACTTTGTTTACCGAGTATTTAACTATTGCTTGGGAGCTTTTATTTTATTACAGAAATTTTGGTCTTCGAGGGCTCATCTGGCGATATACGAATAGTGTGCTTATGCCTGAGTCTTTGGAGCCGATACAATTTAATTTGCATATCTAATCCTGGCATCGTAATAGGATCAACTCCATTTTGATGACTATAGTTTCCCAACTATGACGGCTGTGACTGTTCAGCATTGTCCATCTCTGCATCACGTCAGCGCCAGTGACTTGTGCTATACATCCCAAGTTTTTCAGTGTCCGTGTCTTGACCGAGAGAGTGTCTTCTTATAATATAGTGACTATGGTTTTATGACTGTCTTAGCCGATTGTATATCCAGGAGATATTTAGATTATTAGAGAGTGTGATTATTGTGGCTCTAATTTAAATGTGTTCGTTTAATTTTTGCGAACATTTAAGTGTAATTTTGTCTATTGTTTATACGTTATTATTTCCTGTTAGCTAGGTTAGACAAACACGTGGTTGCGTTACAAAGGTCTAACTGCGTTGTTCGAATATTGAGATGCGAAGTGTCGATATTTAGTATATCTGCGAAACTTGTAAGAATTTTTAGTTAGCCGTTTTATGTTGTAAAATACTATTAGTAAGTCTGAATGCATACGACTAACGTTTCGACTCTTATGTATGGTGCTTTTTATTGCCAATGTTAATATCACATTTATGTGATTTTCTAGATGCCTGTTAAATGTAAATCGAGTGTAACTACTTGTGTTAGGTGCCGCAAAAGTATTTCCGTATGTTTAAGATTCTGTAAAGTTTGTAACAAATTATTTCATCCCGGATGCGTAGCACGATATTTAGATAATAAACCATCTGATCTTTGTTGTCAAACAAACTTAAGTGACATTACTGAGAAGATCCAGTATATTAACTCTGTTATCAACAAATCTTGTTTTACAAATTCTATTTCTGCTCATCATTCTGTCGTCGATATTGCTCGTAATATAAATTCAGACTTACTAAATCGTTTGAATTTCGTAATTAGTAGTACTAATAATTCGACTATTGCACTAAATAGCGAGGCTTGTAAAATGAACTTACTGCCAAATTGGGAGTCGCTTTCGATATCGCAGCAAATTGCATTTCTTTTACGGATGCAAATGTAAAAAATGAAGCGCTTAATACTAAATTAGATAAAATTAATGAGAATGTTGAAAGTCATAACGCGCGTATGAGTGCTCTAGAAAGCGAAGTTGTTTCTCTGCGTAATGAAGTTCAACAACTTAAAGATCAACAAGTTTCAGCATTACCTAATACTCAAATTAAAGTCTCAGGTGTCCCATTATATTGTAATGTACCTTTATATGAATGTTCTTGTAAAATTTTATCATTGTTGAAGTTAGAGCATCTGATTGGTGATATTCTCGATGTTCGCCCTCTCAATATGACTAATGTTGATCCTCTTGCGTCTACCTCGATATCGACGCAGCGTCCTGCTCATGATACGAAATCTTTTATTATTCGTTTGAAATCATCTGAAGTCAGAAATTTTATTATTGAAACGAAGCGCAAATTTGGCATTATTAAATATGGTATCTTAGTAGAAAATGCAGGAAATTTTGTAGATAGAAAGATTAATATGTTTGAAATGTTGCCTCAAGCTGTCCATGAATTGCGATTGCTGACTAAAACACGACTCCAACCGTTAAATTATAAGCATATTTGGACTCGTGACAGCAAAATTTACATTCGTAAAAATGATAAATCTGAACGCATCCAAATTGTCACTGCAGCTGACTTAGATTCTCTGCAATGACTATCAACTAATAACACTGTAAACACACAGTTGCAACCCATTTGCCCTTCCTTTATTCGTGTAAGTCAAATAAATGCAAATTCTATTATGGACCATCATTCTGAAATTGAATCTTTTCTTATATCCGAAGATATCGATATTTTATCCATTTCGGAGACATGGCTAACTCCAAATCGGTCAAATGCTGTTTACAATATAGCAAATTACTCATTAGTACGCAATGATCGAGGTCTACCATCAATTACTGGAAAGCGCGATAATATGCAGGGTGGTGGCGTCGCTTGTCATATGCGTAATGGCATTAGTTATAAGATATTGGATGATCCTCAAATTTCTAACCTTAACGATACTGAGTATCTAATATTAGAATTAGCAATTAGCAATACGAAAATTCATTTCGCCACTGTTTATCGAAGACCTAAGGGACATGTTCTGACCAAATTTTTTAATGCAGTGCAGGATCGAGCGCATTTATATAGTATATAACGGTAACGGTAAGCGAGTTACCGATCAGGTGAGTAACCGAAAAGAGTATCGAGATTGATGCGCGCGCAAGGAACGCGCGCGAGAAGGATGCGCAAGGAAAGTATCGGGAGAGTTCGCGCGCGATCGGCAACAGAAACGTGTTGTGTACGGGATACACGGTTTTTTCACGGCATAAACGAGCGAAAGACTGGTGTATTTTAGTGTGTGGGTGCGAGGGTTCCTCCCCACCAACCTCCACGTCGGCGTGCAGAGCAGCACGTCTCACGGGCAGTGAGAAAGAAGGAAGCCAAGAGTCGGCCGCCTTCCCGACCGTAGGAGTGAGAGAGAGAGAGATAAGCACGAGGACGAGCTGTCTCTCCTTTGCTCAGTCGTTTCCCGCCGAGGCGCGATATATAGACAAGCGGTAAGTGGTGCACCACATTTAGACCCGCGTGTCTACTTAATATTTCGCGTCCCGATTTACCTGGTACGGTCCAGGTGAGGAAGCGTTCCTCATTTCCCCCTCTCGTGACAATACCCGCATGGATAGAAAGGTCGGTGGTTCGCGGGAGCCACTTCACGAGAGAAGGCGCGCGGGACGTAGGAAGCTTCTACGTCAAAGCTCTCTACGTCAGAGATACATACGTCACACGGTGTGACGTATGCCATCAGGTTAAGCAGCCGATCATATCCGGATCGGTTGCTCGTAGTCGACAGTTCAATAGATTTTAACTGATTCTTTTCGCGCTGACCTCGGGAGTAGTCATCGGTACGACTCCCCGTAAATTGTTAACGTTAATTTTGTAGTTAATTTATTAATAGTTAATTGTTTAGTTAATAAATTGACTCGGCGAGACAATCTTTCTCGCCGATTAACAATAATATCTATTGTTGATAGTGTTTTACCGGTTACCCTCCTATCCTACGAATACCGCCCTCTCCGGTGTTTATCCTAGTTGGCAATTTTGGGGCATAGGGCCCAACACACGGTATATAAGTCAAACGGAGTGTTTGACGTTGTTAACGGCATTGCACGGGAATCAAAGGGATTCCCGGCCGCATCGTGGGACTGCACACTTAAGGTTGGTAAGTTGGGACAGATTGGGCCTAACCGTGGGCCTTACATATCCCCAGTACCCACCCCGTTACAACTGGCGTCCAACGTGGGGCGCCATTTGTAACGGGGTACGGATTGAATATAAGGAATAAAAAAATCAACGAAGGTATCGGGGCGCGAACCCACGATCCCGGGAGCGCGAGGCAGAAGCTTTACCACTGCGCTACCATTCGCAATTATCCCGGCTAGTCGACTTGGTCCTATCGACAAACGTCGCCGATAATTCAGGGACCTAACCTGCGCCGACACTCGAAATCCGTACCCGTTATAAGTAATATTATTGTAGCTGGTGATTTAAATTCTAATTTACTCATTGATGACTACTATAGTACCCATTTGCGAGATTTAACTAATGAATACTCTTTTCACCTTGTTCCTTTCAATGCCACGCACCATAGAGACGGCTCTGATACCTGGCTAGATGTTATAATTACCGATTCTCATTAAAAGATTGTCAAATCAAAGCAATCATCGAGTCCTTTTATAAATGGACATGATTTCGTAATTATTGATTATAAATTATCTTATATTACTACTAGCCGCGACTTTAAAAATTTTTCTCCTAGTATATTTGCAAACTCTATCACTTCTGACCTAGAAGGTATTCGTAGTTCATCTATTAACTCGTGGACTGTTGATTCATACTTAGATTAAATTTGCACCGTTTGTAACTTGAAAAATACGCTCGCGTCCTGCCCCATGGCTAACTATAGATCTCAAAAATAAATAAAGAGAACGCGATCATTTGTATGAATTAGCCAAGCGCCGCAAGAACCCTATATTGTTAGCACAATACAAGAATATGCGTCGAAATCTAAAAAAAGTTTTGAAAGCTGCACAGAATTTGTCCTACGAACACTCATTATCTGCTATTGTTGACCAATCACAATGTTGGCGTTTTTTACAAAAACTTTGCCTGGTTAGTGAGTCTCTCAACTCTCCTTTAAAAATGTTCTCTCCAAATGAATTATTGCATCATTTTTCTCAGGTTTCCAGTCGTCATCCCTGTTGTACATTAGAACAACTCCAACATATTTTGCATTTATTACCTGCTCATAATTACCCGCTTTTTTCTTTTCAACTTGTAACTTCAGAACAAGTTGAGAATGCTTTATGTTTTTGCCTCTCTAAAGCTAAGAGTCGTAGTTTAGATGGATTATCTTTATGTTATTTTAAAGACATCTTCTCAACCATTGTACCATTTTTTACAAATCTCTGTAACTTGTCTATATCCACAAACTCTTACCCCACAGCGTGGAAGCAGGCCTTGATTATTCCTCTCAGCAAAATACCTAATCCTTTATCACCTTCGGATACCAGACCAATTGCTAATCTCCCTCATTTTTCCAAAGTTTTTGATAGATTGATTACGCAGCAGATAACGCAACATTTGGAAAATAATGACATCCTATCACCCTATCAATCCGGGTTTCGAACGTCATATAGTACGCAAACTGCTTTGTTAAAGGTAACCGAGGATGTTAGATTAGCAATTGAGAAGGGAATGGTAACATTCTTGATACTCTTTGATTTTAAGAAGGCATTTGACACAGTGAATCACTTTGAATATCTTCGCATATTGAAACAACTTAACTTTGCTAATAGTGTAATTGAATGGTTTCATTCCAACCTCAGTGGTCGTTCGCTTGCTGTCACCGATCTTAATGGAGTTCTTTCTGTGAAATTTCTTCAGGTGTCCCCCAGGGCTCGACACCTGGGCCAATTATTTTTCTTATTTTCATAAACTTCATTATGAATGAGATAGTTCACTCAAAGGGGATGTTATTTGCTGACGACTTGCAATTATATATAAGCTGCACACCAGGTAATTGCAACACTTACCTTGAAAAATTGGTACAGGATGGTTCTAGAGTGGTAAGATGGGCTCAGACCGTTGGCCTTGATATCAATTTTAGCAAAACTAAGGCCATTATGATTGGTTCCGTACAGCAATTACGATTTGTAAACAAAGATGCGTTATATCCTATAATAATAGATGGTCACAAAATTGAATTGGTTAGTTCGGTGCGTAATTTGGGTATTTTAATTAATGAGAACCTCCACTGGAACTCACACATTTCTAGTATAGTTTCCAGAGTCCATGGTATATTACATAAGTTGCGCAATAGGGGAAATTTTCTCTCCCTTTCTCTTAGAATTAAGTTGGTTACGGCACTGGTTCTGCCCCATTTTGATTACGCGTGCGTTGTTTATAATGATTTACCTGACTATTTAAACATAAAACTTCAGTGCCTCTTAAATGTTTGCATCCGGTTCATTTTCCGTTTAAGAAAAGACAGTAAGCTTGAAACATACCACAAAAAATTAAATTGGCTATCGGTAGAGAAAATACGTATGTATTTTTTAGGTCTGTTAACATATCAGATTCTTATAACTAAGAGACCTGATTACCTTCTCTCTTTATTACCGCCGCCTAGTAGTAAAGTGCATCGCTCTGAACGGATAGTACATTCTTGTTTCCAACGCCCGCAATCTTATACAACTACGTATCGAAACTCCTACATAATCCGTGCTATGGATCTTTGGGATTCTTTACCGACCGAGTTACGCCTTAATGTTAACGTTAAAATCTTCAAAAATAGACTATTCAATCATTTACTTAATGTTAACACTGTCTAGTTGTAAGTATATTTATATGCTGTTATCGACCAATTCTAGCTTAGTTTAGTTTATAAGAAAGCACTGTAATTGTGACTAATATTCTCTGCTTTGTAAAATTATTGTATAAATTTTTCTATTGCCTTAAGATTGATTACAATCTAGGCATTAATAAATTCTTTTCACTCAATCTCTCTCTCTCTCCCTCTCTCTCTCTCTCTCTCTCTTGCTCTCACCAAAATGCATTTTTTCCCCAAATGCATAGAAATTCATTTTTTCGAAATGCAAAATTTATTTTCTTTTAAATGCATAAAAATCCTTTTTTTCCCCAATGCATAAAAATGCAATTTCCCAAGTACATAAAAACGCATATTTTTATGCATAAAAATTTTTTGTCCGAATGCATATAAAAATTTATTTTTACCCCAAATGTAGAAAAATTCATTTTTTTCAAAATGTATACAAATGTTTTATTCGATTAGAGGTCAAGTATTAACCGAAATTTATAAATTGTAATAAAAGATTCATAATTTTTGGTTTTATATCGGTAGTACCAATTTCTTTCTGCTTTTAACGGGTTGGAGACCGTCGCATCGGAACATTTGCGTGTTATTTATATTTATAAAAGGAAGAATTAATCCGTTAAATTCTAAAAATTGTTCCGAATAATTGATTTTTGCATCGTTTCTTTGAAAGAAAACGGTGTCTAAGATTCCGACTTGTTGTATAGGGAACGAATCATGTATTAAATAGAGTTCTACAGGAGATCCTTCGAAATCTATTTTAATTTTGCCAAAAGTAGTTAAAGAATAGTCAGTTATACCTCTTAACAATATAAGCAAAAATTGTTGCGGAGGGGACGGTTAGCGGGTTTCCGCATTCGAAGTAGAGGTAATTGGATTTGTAGCCTCTCTCTTGACCTTCCTTGGAGAGAGACTAGCGGTGTTTCCTTGATTTTGATTTACTTCTCTTATTTCTCTTTATAATTGTAATGGAAACAAATAATCGATAGTCTTATATTATTATTCGATTTGTCATTTATAAATCGTAATTCTCGAGAATTTGAATTAACCGTCTCGCGCACACCGCGAGTCCCGGAGTGATTTCCCCGATTTTCTTTGTTAAGTTAAAATTTATTATTATTATAACGAACAATGGAATCATTTTTATCTCCATTTCTACTTAGCAAAATTTCTGTCTGGTTTTGATATTCGTTCCAACCACCAAATTATAAATTTTGCCTGTTCTAATTACGGCTGTTATCCAGGCAGCTTTGTGCGCTATATGAATTTTTTGTAGGATTGCGTCGATTGTTATTATCGGAAGATCTTTTTGCAAAACTTCGTGCTAATTTGAAACAATCTCCATGACTCTCGGCTCGGTGTCTCCTCGTCCAGAACGCGAAAAGCGAACTCGCGTTCCACCTCATGCACTTATTCACGAGCCTGTTTTATAGAAACTGAAGTCAAAAAGAATTTTAGACAATAAAACTGTCCC
Source organism: Theocolax elegans (assembly GCA_026168455.1). Taxonomy (NCBI): domain Eukaryota; kingdom Metazoa; phylum Arthropoda; class Insecta; order Hymenoptera; family Cerocephalidae; genus Theocolax; species Theocolax elegans. The sequence goes on from CM047430.1 coordinate 275,974, forward strand.
TGACCTGACCCTCTCTGCCAACCGCTTCGACTATTTCATTGTTTATTTCTTGTAACCGATTAAAATAAGTAACGACTGTCTCATTGTTTTTCTGTTTCAATTTAGCAAGGTCTCCTGTTTACTCGTAATATGTTTTTATTGGTCCGAAAATATTTTAAATTTAATAAAGTAATTAAATCTTCTCCGCGCGCACAAGCTAAAGCTTTGCCATATAAACGCATTCGAATAAGTTTTGTTAATTCTTTTTCGTACTCCGACGGTAACATTTATTTTGCTTCATTACATTTGTCCAAAAATTGCGATAAATTTATACTATGACCGTTAAAGAGCGGTAGGAAATCTAAAGCGTCTTTTAGCAATATACCTTGAATTTGCGACGTCATTGTTTTATTATTAATTTGTTTTTTAACTTCACTCTCACCTATTTTTTTTTGTTTCGCTCCGGTGTTTTTTATTTCTCTAAATTAATTTTATTTTAATTAATTGATTATCGAAGGGAATTGTACAATATGTCCTGCATTGAATTAGTTTATCTTCGAAAACTTTCGCCGTGTCTGTCACTAATGCCTTTGCTTTCCCAATCTTTTTTTCGAACGGAGCGGAAAAAATATTTAGCACTCTTTTAATCTAATTTAAGATACCTTGAAAAGTTGCTCCTTTTTTATACTTTCTTGTAAACTTTCTACGATTTTGGGTTTCTCCAGATAAAAATCTAACAACTCTTTTTTCACTTCAGTCGCGAGCTGTTTTCTTACAACGTCATCCGGTGTTAAAATCAAGGACTTGTAGTGATGATTAGTCGGGGTTGGCCTACTAACAAAATTTATAGGATTATTCGCGATAAGTTCTTTTTGTTCCTCGTATTTCAATACAGCAGGTTTGAAGCTAAAATATTTAACGTTCGTGGGAGTGATTATTGTATCTATTGTATCTCGTTTTCACTAAATCACGAAGTATTTTTATAGATAATGAAATATTTGCTAAACTTTTTTCTAGTATATCCTTTAAATAATTTATTCCTTTGGTTAAATTTTGCACAGTATCCCTAGTCGTTTCAGCTAAATCGAGAGTATCGAGAGTAGGAACTTTTTCTTTGTATAAATTTAATAATGTATTATTCATGGAAAATTCTAAATTCGTGTTTCTTTGTTTATTTACATAACAATCAGTATTTTTAGGCGAACCTGACATTTTTTCTACATAATTCCTTTTATCTCTTTTTTTTCTCTCACAAGTGTGAGTTTTCCGGTCGATGCACCAAATTTACTATAATAAATAATACAATCTGTCTGTCCAGAGTTACATCAACTACCATAAAAATGTCTATAAGAAGGCAAATAATCAATAAACTATTCGTGTTTCTTTCGCTCTTGTTTGGCTAGGACTAGTCTCACATCTCCGGGAAAAGCGAGCGAAGCTTTTGAGAGCAGAGATTCAGGATATAATATAAGGATGAATAGAGTGATTGAAGAGAGAGAGTGAATCAAATTTATAATAGTAAATTAAAAGTTAGAGTAGATATTAAAAATGATGCATTTGTTGTTATACCGTATGTTAGAGGCTTATCTGAAAGAATAAGAAAAGAATTTAAAAAACTAGATATTCAAGTTTTCTTTAGAAATATTAATAATTTAAGTTTTTTGTTTAATAATTGTAAGGATAGAGATAGAAAGGATGATAAATCTGGAGTTGTTTATAAAATAAATTGTATTGATTGTGATAAATGTTACATTGGTCAAACTAGTAGATATTTGAAAAAGAGAATTTATGAACATAAATATAGTTTGAGGACTGTATATGTCACATCAGGTTTGAAAGAGCATTGTTTAGATTTTGTTCATTCATTTAATTTTAATAATGTAGAAATTTTAGAACAAAATATTATATATAAATTTAAAAGAGAAAGTCTTGAGAATATTCATATATTTAAGAATGATAAGAATGTTAATTTAATGTTAGAGTCAAGTAAATTAAATAAGATTTATCATCCTATCTTAACTATACTTAGTTTATTGGTGTGAATTTATTTAGGTGTGGGTCCTTGGAGTGGGGAGGCTTTTTTGAGGGTATAAATATCGTGTGGAATAGTTTTTCATTTCAGTCCCTGATGAGGAGCAGCAGCGAGCTCGAAACGTCGGACAACATATTTGGGGTTAGTAGATTTTTGGTGCAGGGGGGCAGTCAGATTGCTTTATTAATAATTTGTTTTTATTTTTAGTTAGTGTTTTTATTTTTTATTTTTTATTTTTATTATTTTTATAGATTCTTCGGGGGTGATTATAAGTAGGGGCAATCTGACTACCCATATAATTGACTGTAAGACCCATAAAAATATTAATTAATTTAGTTATACTACAGTCGACATAAGTAATATTTTATTAATATAATTTGGGGAGATAAATAAACTATTTCATTACTTTAATTTATAAACGATTTATGTGAATCATTAATAGACTGTCTAGTTGAACAAATATAAATAAAGCATTATTAAATAGTATGCGTTTATAAAAAAATAAACAATTAATAAATTTTTTAAGTACAATAGTTATTAACTATTATATTGAATTAAAATTATTCCCGGTGAATAATAATAACAATAATTGTAAACCATTATTATGCGCTATTAGACAATTAATTGAATACATGAACAAATATTTATTAAAAATTAATAATAATTTATTGCGGTACAAGAGCACAAGTATTCAAAATTATTAAATAAAAATGTTCAAGTTTTTAAATAAGTTAATATTACCAAATAAACAATTGTATTTTAAACAAAGTTAATGATCCGTCCTTGTTTAAAATACAATGTATGAAAGAATTGCATGGTTATAAAAAATTATTTAATAGTTCAAAAGAAGAATTATTCCACATAAATGCAGTAAATAGTGAGTAAAGAAATAAGTATTAATAGTATCAAAATTCAATAAATCTTTCGGTACGTTCAGTATTGTTAAATTAAAATATCAGGTTTGCCGTCGTAAGCACCGGCGTCGGGTTACGGCAGAGCTGACCCTCAGTTGTGTATCGGTGCGGAAATTCGGGCGCTTATTATTTCCAAATATGCGGAATACAGCGGTTGACCCAATCGCGTTATTTGAGACCACCGTCGTCCAAGCAGTTTGCTCGTACAAGAGTTACTTATATCCAAAACTTTAATTTATTACTTTTTTGTTAACGTTCGTGCAGCTGTGTTTCGGACGTTTGACACTCGTAAATTTTGTTTTCTTGGTATCCGCAAATTCCGATTTAAAGCACTTGCATAATGATTCTTCGCAGTTCTTCTGTTGTCTTACGGATTTTCGTCCCATATGATAGTTTATATGTCCGGCCGTCTATTTGTAAGTTCTTTAAAAGCTACTTTTGTGCAACTGTTTAGTAATAATATAAAATACTAGTTATATAAGCGGAGGCGGTGGTTTTCTTTACAATAGCGAAACGCAAAGGAGAAGGTAAAACTAAACAAAGCGATAACGGAAAAATTAATTTAATGGGGTACCATAGCGAAAAACTGTCGACGAAGTATAGGTAATGTAGTAAGTGTAATGTACTGGCAGCACCATCATCCGTTGTAACATTATATTACGCTATAAGCTTACAGTAGATGGCGCTAAAGTCACATTCCAGCTATCATATTCATTTACCAATAATTTTTTCTAGATTGAATTATATTACGAAAAACAATTGGGGTTGCATCCTCAACAATTATCGGTAATGGTATCGGTAATATAATATAATCTTAAGATAGATGATGCAACTAGTATATTTTATTTATTTGACGGGATGTCGGATCCAAATTATAGGAATCTGCATCTTTCAAAATAAAAATAATATTTATAATATTAAATTAAAAATCTGAAAAATTTTAAGTGGATTTTTCTAAGAAAAATTCATATTTTAAATAATAATTCATGAAACAATTTGTGGTCGGTAGGTATTAGTCAAAAAAGGCATATACCTTCAACCCAAACGAAAACAAAAAAAGTAAAAAATCACTATGTTCTGAGTTTGACATCCCCTTAGAAGTCTGCTTTTCGCGCAGCAGATGGTGTTACATTTAAAATATTATTTTTGTATTATGCAATGTAGTGAGCTGTATCGTTTACTACACCTATTTACTACACTGCAGTGAATAATACTGTAAACACACTTAATATCTGCACTTCTCTATAAAGTGCTAATATCTGCCTTTCACTATGCAGCGGATTATCCTATCTAGAACGCGACTAGAGCCTTTTACCTTTAGTGATTACATTCCTTGCATTTCGCTATACAAGTACTCGTCGTATTCGTTTTGCTTCAAACTATGACCTTTACTGAATACATTCCTTGCATTTTGCTATGCAAGTATTCGTAATATTCGCTTTGTTTCAACCTTTTACCTTTACTGAATACATTCCTTGAATTTCGCTATGCAATAATACCTGCGTTTCGTTATGTGGTGAAATAATACCCTGAGTATACTTCATGTCTGCATTTCTCTATGCAGTGAATAGTACCAATTAGTACACATAACTGCTGCATTTTGCTATGCAGTGGATTAGACCATTTGATACTCTTAATTTTTGCTTTCCTCTGTGCACCTGTTTAGACTATCTGGGACGCGATATTTCTGAATTTTTTCTCAATGATCCTCTTCACATTAATTTTGACATTATGGAAAATTTTATCTGTGGTTGAACACTATATATACATCTATGCCAATCTCTGGACACAGAAAAGTATCTGTAAAACAAGAAAAATAAATATACAACAGTGTTTCAAAATCTAACGTAAATCATACTTTCAACTTTTCTGACTTGAAGTGTATATATCTGTATAGCGGAAACGCTTGCAGATACGTAAGGTGTAAACATAAATGGATCATCAAGCAGTAGATAAAATAAGTAATTTTCAAGAGTATCTGACAAAGGCTGGAACCTAAAAGACAAGTTGCACGTCCCAAACTTGAAGTAAGTCCATATGCATATAATATATGGTAGATTCTCTTGAGATTAATTTTGAAATGGTGAACAATGTCTTAGGTTGAACACAGATATACGTCTACGCTGATCTCTCGAAACATAAGTATCTTTAAAATAGAAAAAATAAATTTATAACAACAGAATTTAAAATCTAGAATAAATCACACTTTTATCGGTCATGTATTGACATCATTAGGCGATACCTGAAAATAAAAAAAATATATATTAGTCAATAAGTATTCAATATTAGGAGGTAATATCATGTAAATGTACTTATCTGTGTTTACAAGGTGATGACGTGACAATCCAGAACGTTGTACGGTATCAGCGTGTCCATGGGGTTCGTCGTTGTCAGCTACTCCTTGGTACGCTGCATCTGAAATAAGAAATTTGTTAATATTGCATAATATTAATTATTTATTGGTTACGAGGGACATATATGTAATGGGTAGGAAGTAAATAGAATATTAAAGGGAAATAATATATAGATGAACAAGCGTTTTGGAAGAAGTAATCGAAGAGTGGATATTCAATTTATGAAATTAAAAAGGGAGTTATCAACATAATGAAAAAACCGTTGCCAATTAATTGGCACGTAACTTCATCAAATTAACATGTTGATCCTATATGTAATATGTTACACAAATATAGTATTATTTAATTATATAAGACGAGACTTCCGGTTGAGCTTGGCGCGCAACAGAACGCATTTGTGAGAGCACCGTGAATTATTTGTCACCGGGAAGTAAAAGACAAGTATAGCTCGCAAAATTTACAACTTCAAAGTCAATTCAGAACAGGAGAGTGCTCCAGTACAAAAAGTAGGGCCGGTTGATAAGTAATTCGTAACATTTAAAACCAAAAAGCAATCGTAACCTCAAAACGCGTCAGAAACTTATCATCATGGGAGGTCCTAACTTCGGGAGACGCGCAGAGTCAACGAAAACCAACCAACTTAAACCCACGCAAACCCAGACAAAACTAGACACAGCAGTCAAAAAGAAACCAAGAGGCAAAGCCGCAGATCTTTCCCTGGAGGAAACTACACCTACGTGTGTAAATAAACTATGTGAGAAAATAGATAAACTAGCCGCCGAGGTTCGCGAATGTAAAAAAGAATCTGCTAACATCGCACATGCATTAATCGAACTAAAAGATTTAAGAAGATGCCTGATTGAAGAAAGAGAGAGAAGATAAACCTTGGAAAACATGTGAAATCGAAAAGAGCTGCCTGAATAAAGCCATCGATCACTTGGAGAAACAAGAAGAAAAACGTGAAAGAACTAACAGAATTTGTAACTTAATTATAATTGGCCTCGAGTGCACAAAAGAAAATCTGGAGTCGGAGGTTAATAATTTCCTACTAGAAAAGATTGATAAATGAATAAATAAGTAAATAAGAAAAAAATTAAAGTGTACTTACGAGAGCACTAAGCCAGTGCTTAGTTTATAAAATGATCAGCCTTTAAAATTTCACCGGGATCGGCTGCGTTGTTGACCGCGTCGAGGTTCTCTTCACGCAATGGACTGCATAACCTGGGGAGCCTTCTACTTGCGTGCACGCACACATTCGCGGACCACTCCACGTCAGTACCTGGGTAATGTTCCAAACGGTAAGGATCGCGCATACACGATGAATCGTACGCGAAGCACATTGTTTATGTGTTGGATCGCGCTCAGTCGTCGTCATCTTGAATTGAACTAGATTCAAATGTGCGCACATAGAGCACGCGGTCCGCGTTCGTGTCAGCAAGGTGATTGCGTATATCCAGTATAGAGAATTCGAAACGCGTGAAGTGGGGGAACACGTGAGTATTGCCACATAATACACGTGTTATAATAGGGAGTTTAATTTATATTCGAATATCCTATGATAAAAATGAAATACATTTTAAAAATAAAATGGGCAAATAAACATATGTATTTGATGACACTACTCAAATATTACTTCCAAGCATAAGAAAAATTTTTTAAATCGTTTATAATTCCGATCCAGCGGAAATCAACGACCAAAACACTACGAGACACGCTCCTCCCCTTGCTCATTCACGGGAGTATGCTGCACGGTGTCGAATATATTTTCTACGGAAAAATGAAATATTTTAATTAAATAAGATGAACAAATGGACATTGTATCTGACAGCAAACCCCCATTGTTAGACTAAAGATAAAATCACTCTGTAAGTGTGATATATTTTTAAAATAAAAATTGTTGATTATCTTTGTATTTATTTGAAAAGATGGTTACAAGTCTCTTTGTGCTGAGCAACATTGGTAAACATGCAACTGGACACGAGCCACGTGAACTTCGTCAATGGTGACATATAAGGTGTAAGTGTACAAGCGCGAATATAATCTCGTTGACAGAGAGAGAGAGAGAGAGAGAGAGGAAGGGAGCATGGAAGCTAGCCGTTATGGTCTCTAAATCAAAATAATTTGCTTTTTCGGTCGTATTTTATTTTATGGTTTCCCTATCCCATGTCCCACGTCCTTGTTTCCCCGAACAAATAAGAAAATTATCTTCAATTTTGTTATATTTGTTATATGTGTTCTTTACTCAGTCGGTAAACGTTATATAGAGAACTCTCCACCTATCCATGACGTACGAAGGCACACGTGGCAGTATCTGATGATTTCAAGGCTTAAAATAATCTTGATTCATATATTTACAATAGCGATAGTACTAGTAAAACAAATTAGTCTTCCTACAATACATAAGTACGATATTTATTATAATTCTGTTTATTGACATAAGCCCGGTATATTAATTATGGTATTTAACGTAATCTTGCAATAACCATTTGCGCAAGTGCTTCCACTCTAAGTATAATATAGTAGACCAGGCGCATCGCGAACTCAAGCGACAAAATTGGTACTAAGAAAACTTTATCAGGAATACAAATTATTTATTTTTTTGTTCATATTATGTAAAATCCAAATACAGAAGCACTAAATAATTTTTTCCGTGCAAACTTTTTTAGGGTGTCCTTTACATATTGACTTTGAACTTAATATAAATAAGTATTATGTTATTATCTAGTGCTTCTGTATTTGCGTTTTGCAAATACAACCATAATATGCCCATGTAATGGAATAATGTATCTATTTTAGTTGTTCGTGTAAGTTGCCAAAAATCGCGTAATTGCCAAAAATCGTCGCACGCCAACGTGTAACAGCTTATAAGCTTTTAGTACATTTAGTTAAATAGAGAGAGAGAGAGAGAATATAGCGAGGAATTCGTTATACTCCCACTTTCCAGACGCTGAGTAGCCGGTAGTTTACCAGCTCTGTAGTTACTCTCTTTCTTTATACAAACGAGAAATTACATAACAAACAACACAACAAAAAAAAATTAAATGAAGAATAATGATGCATATTTTAATTTGAAGATTAAGCTGAATTAAATCTTACGAAATAAAAGAACAAAAAATTAAATGAAGAATAATGATGAATATTTAAATTTGAAGATTAAGCTGAATTAATTCTTACGGAACAAAAGAGTAAGTCGATCGCCTAAGAAGGTTGTGCGGAATTCTGCAAGCGAATACGTTGTTCAGTCGTTTCCACAGGCGAATTGGGTCGGGTTTTCGACCCTTTAGGTCTGCCGCGTCTTATTTCCGCCATTGGAGGTTTCGCGATTGCAATTGTGCTCGGTAATTGTTCGCTATGGGATACACGGTTTGTCGTTGTCACGGGATTTATAATAATTCGGGTTTTATGCGATCTACCTCGCTTGCGCGGCGCAGGCGCGCCTGACGCATTGTTATCGCGAGATTTGTAGCTTGCGTTACGCTGGACGTTGTTTCCTTCGGTGTCCCTCAAAGGGTCTTCTTGACTTAGCGTTTGGTCATCTTGTTGTTCAGAAAATGGCTTTAAGTCGCTAACGTGCCATTTTTCAACGTTGTTACCGTCGTTACAGTTGACAGTTCGATAACATTTGAGCCGAGAATCGCAGTCATTGTAAAAGGGCCAATATATTTTGGCGCTAATTTTCCAGCAACACTTTGAATGGCAGATGATAGCTCGCGGTTTCACTTCGAAACTTTCTGCCCTACTGCAAACTCTACATCTCGGCGCTCCGAATTGTAATATTCACATAATATTCACATCGCTCGTCCTGCAGCTTCTTCTTGAAGCTCAGACAAGGTCTGCATTCGCTCATACCATTTATTAAGAGCTGTTGCAGCCTCGTACTCGACGGGGGTATTATCTTCAGTTTTTTGCAAGGTTTTAGTCGGTTTAGCGGTGTTGTACACAAATATTAACTCAGGAATGGTGCGATCAACGGGATCGCCTATGGATGGTATGGCGGAATCGTCGAGTGCGTCACATCATGTTCGCTCAAGAATTTTTTGAAAACAGCGTTTTTAAATTATGTGCCATTGTTACAATGAAATATGTCAGGCACACCAAAGCGCATCAAAATTCGCTTATCCGGCTCTTGGCATATAGTCTGTACATTAGCTTTCCAAATCGGGATACATTCTATCCATCGAATGAATAGATCCGTAAAAATCAGTAAATATTCAAATCCATGTGAAAAACGTCGAAAAGAACCCATAATATTACTAGTTACAGTTTCCCATGGACATGTAATTATATGCTTGCCCATAAGACCTGCAAGAGCACGCTGCTGAACTTCGCACTGTTGACAAATGGAGCAATTCCGTACGAATTCGGCAACATCTTTCATAGCGTTGGCCAAAAATAGTACTGCGTCATCCGCTGATACGTCTTCGCGCGGCCTAAGTGTCCAGCAGTTGGCTCGTCGTGATTCTCGATAAGAACTTGTTGTCGTTTTTCTTGCGGAATCGCTAACTTCCAGACGTCTTCGTCTTCAAATCAGTCATCAATGGAATGGTCAGGTCAGAAAACGTATAATCGTCCTCCCAGAACCTTCCAGTCATGGTATTTACGCGGAGATTCGCGCATTTTTGCAAACATATTCGCGTACCACTCATCTTGAGTATCATATGGTAGATCTAATGCTGCAATGTTGCAATCCACGTCATCAGCGTAAGCACAAGAGTGTGTATCAGGAACGCCATTAAGCGAGCCTTTACAATGTTCTATTTCGTAGTCGTATCCTTGGATTTAAGGGCCCAGCACGCTGGGCGTTTAGTAGGGTTACGCAAGTTACAGAGCCTCTTCAAACTACTGTGGTCTGATATAATCCTAAACCTGTATTCTTCCACATAAGAGCGGAATTTTTCCACGGCCCGCAAAACGGCTAAGCACTCTCGTTCAGTAGCAAGGTAATAGCGTTCTGCTAGCGAAACACAGAACTCGCTCCTCTCCGTCAATTGTCTGCGTTAGAACTAAGGCTGCCAATTGAATCCAAATCTTTGAAAAATGTAAGATTCGGATACTCGGAACTCGGATAGATCCGGATCTCAGATCCGTAAGATCCGGATACTCAAAAATATCCGAATCTGACGGATCTGAGATCCGGTTCTTACGAATCCGAAATCCGGTTCTTATGAATCCAAGATTCGAATCCTGCAAGTAATGTATTTGGTTTTCTGATCTTGTTATTCATAAATAATTGATAATTTTATAATTATCATTAATCATTTTATACATATATATCAGTATATTATAGAAATCTTTGTGAATTCTAAAAAATTCGGTGCAACACGTGATTTTTTGTAGTAATTTATGGCATAATATAATAAAATTAAATATTAAAATGGTTTCAATTTTTATGCAGGAGTCATTTTTTCAAAAAAAAATTATAAAAACCAACGATAAAGATAACAATTTTTAGTGCAACAACTTTATATAATATCTCAAGTAAATATGTGCCTTAAATTTACTTCCTGGTTTCATCATATTATTTAATTTATATATTAAAATAATATTTTGTTGTTTCAAAAAAAATATACTTAAAATTACCAAATCTAAAGTTTAATAAATTGCACATGTAATATTAAATAAATAGTTTGTAATAAATAAATACATGTTATTTACAAGAAAATTTGGATTCAGTCAAAAGATTTAATAAATTTAAGAAAGTTTGTTTCGCAATGTACAGTAGTATAACAATCGTAATTTACGATTATAATCAAACTACGCATCTCGCGTAAACATGTTTATATTGATTCAGAATATTCTTCATTTGCGATGGCGTTGTCGAACTGGTATCATCGAGATATTTAAGAGTAATACTAATCGTGCATCATCGCGCAAATGAGATAAAAAAAAAGTTGGGTGTGGATTCACTGCTCAAAACTTGCTGATGGTTTATTTGCCAAATGCAATATTTGTGAGGAACAATTTCTAATTAAAGGATCTACATCATCTTTAAATAAACATTAGCGAAATGTGCATGGGTACAGCAATCATAATCCAAAGAAACCAGTTTTACAAATTAGGTAAGTTGATACCCCTAGTAGGAAAGAAAATGATTTTTAGAGTAGAAATTAGCCAATTTTAATATTTTCTAGGAACAAGGTAATGATGAAACATTTTTAAAAATCCTTTTTCGGTCTAATAACAGAATTTTATAAGAATCGTATTATTTCTTTCTATAAAGTATATTATTATTATTAACATCATTATGTTTATTTTTATTATTGCTGTTGTAGTGGAGGATGTCAGGATAACCTGTTGGTTACCCTGACCACCTGGACATCGTCTTCAGGAAGTGACAATATTTTTTGCAAATTTATGCAGAACAGCATGTAGACTTCCCTGCGGAAGATGTCAGGATAACCTGGAGGTTACCCAGACCACCTGGACATCGTCTTCAAGAAGTGACAATTTTTTATGCAAACTTAAGCAGAAAGGCATGTAGACTTCACTGCGGACGATGTCAGGATAACCTGGACGTTACCCTGACCATCTGGACATCGTCTTCAGGAAGTGATAATATTTTTTGCAAATTCAAGTAGAAAGGCATGTAGACTTTCCTGTGGAGGATGTCAGGATAACCTGGAGGTT
>CM047430.1:287979-463268 GCA_026168455.1 Theocolax elegans
TCCATACATACATTTTAGGGAGGGCCTTAAATGAATTCTAATACACATAAATTTCTCTTACAAACTATTATCTAGTATATTTTGATGCATCACACATTTTGCGATGATGAAAATATAAGGCTCTCCCGTGTAGCGGTCGTGCCTAAAAAAAGCACAAATAAAGTTGTTTAAATTTAATAAATGCTAAAAAAATAAGTACGTTTAGAGAAGTTGGTAGCTACGATTGCGGAGTGGGAATATTGATGCAGTGAATGAACACTGAAAAAGAGCCTAATTAAAGTTCTCCGATTCTTTTGAATACTATGATGATCAAAATGAGCTTTAAAGAAATATAACTTTAATTAGACTGCTGTTGTTAACAAAACCTTACACTAAAAGAACGACCATAAAACGTCACCGAACTAGGTTTTAACAACAATATTATTATTTAGTGTACCACCCTGCTTAAATATGCAAAAAAAATTGTCACTTCCTGAAGACGATGTCCAGGTGGTCAGGGTGACCTCCGGGTCATCTGGACATCGTCTACTGGTAAGTAGTATGCCACCCTGCTTGAATATGCAAAAAAAATTGTCACTTCCTGAAGACGATGTCCAGGTGGTCAGGGTGACCTCCGGGTCATCTGGACATCGTCTACTGGTAAGTAGTGTGCCACCCTGCTTGAATATGCAAAAAAAATTGTCACTTCCTGAAGACGATGTCCAGGTGGTCAGGGTGACCTCCGGGTCATCTGGACATCGTCTACTGGTATGTAGTGTGCCACCCTGCTTGAATATGCAAAAAAAATTGTCACTTCCTGAAGACGATGTCCAGGTGGTCAGGGTGACCTCCGGGTCATCTGGACATCGTCTACTGGTAAGTGTGCCACCCTGCTTGAATATGCAAAAAAAATTGTCACTTCCTGAAGACGATGTCCAGGTGGTCAGGGTGACCTCCGGGTCATCTGGACATCGTCTACTGGTAGTAGTGTGCCACCCTGCTTGAATATGCAAAAAAATTGTCACTTCCTGAAGACGATGTCCAGGTGGTCAGGGTGACCTCCGGGTCATCTGGACATCGTCTACTGGTAAGTAGTATGCCACCCTGCTTGAATATGCAAAAAAAATTGTCACTTCCTGAAGACGATGTCCAGGTGGTCAGGGTGACCTCCGGGTCATCTGGACATCGTCTACTGGTAAGTAGTGTGCCACCCTGCTTGAATATGCAAAAAAATTGTCACTTCCTGAAGACGATGTCCAGGTGGTCAGGGTGACCTCCGGGTCATCTGGACATCGTCTACTGGTATGTAGTGTGCCACCCTGCTTGAATATGCAAAAAAAATTGTCACTTCCTGAAGACGATGTCCAGGTGGTCAGGGTGACCTCCGGGTCATCTGGACATCGTCTACTGGTAAGTAGTATGCCACCCTGCTTGAATATGCAAAAAAAATTGTCACTTCCTGAAGACGATGTCCAGGTGGTCAGGGTGACCTCCGGGTCATCTGGACATCGTCTACTGGTATGTAGTGTGCCACCCTGCTTGAATATGCAAAAAAAATTGTCATCTTCCTGAAGACGATGTCCAGGTGGTCAGGGTGACCTCCGGGTCATCTGGACATCGTCTACTGGTAAGTAGTGTAGCCACCCTGCTTGAATATGCAAAAAAAATTGTCACTTCCTGAAGACGATGTCCAGGTGGTCAGGGTGACCTCCGGGTCATCTGGACATCGTCTACTGGTAAGTAGTGTGCCACCCTGCTTGAATATGCGAAAAAAATTGTCACTTCCTGAAGACGATGTCCAGGTGGTCAGGGTGACCTCCGGGTCATCTGGACATCGTCTACTGGTATGTAGTGTGCCACCCTGCTTGAATATGCAAAAAAAATTGTCACTTCCTGAAGACGATGTCCAGGTGGTCAGGGTGACCTCCGGGTCATCTGGACATCGTCTACTGGTAAGTAGTATGCCACCCTGCTTGAATATGCAAAAAAAATTGTCACTTCCTGAAGACGATGTCCAGGTGGTCAAGGTGACCTCCGGGTCACCTGGACATCGTCTACTGGTAAGTAGTGTGCCACCCTGCTTGAATATGCAAAAAAAATTGTCACTTCCTGAAGACGATGTCCAGGTGGTCAGGGTGACCTCCGGGTCATCTGGACATCGTCTACTGGTATGTAGTGTGCCACCCTGCTTGAATATGCAAAAAAAATTGTCTCTTCCTGAAGACGATGTCCAGGTGGTCAGGGTGACCTCCGGGTCATCTGGACATCGTCTACTGGTAGTAGTGTACCACCCTGCTTGAATATGCAAAAAAAATTGTCACTTCCTGAAGACGATGTCCAGGTGGTCAGGGTGACCTCCGGGTCATCTGGACATCGTCTACTGGTAAGTAGTATGCCACCCTGCTTGAATATGCAAAAAAAATTGTCACTTCCTGAAGACGATGTCCAGGTGGTCAAGGTGAACTCCGGGTCATCTGGACATCGTCTACTGGTAAGTAGTGTACCACCCTGCTTAATATGCAAAAAAAATTGTCACTTCCTGAAGACGATGTCCAGGTGGTCAGGGTGACCTCCGGGTCATCTGGACATCGTCTACTGGTATGTAGTGTGCCACCCTGCTTGAATATGCAAAAAAAATTGTCTCTTCCTGAAGACGATGTCCAGGTGGTCAGGGTGACCTCCGGGTCATCTGGACATCGTCTACTGGTAAGTAGTGTACCACCCTGCTTGAATATGCAAAAAAAAATTGTCACTTCCTGAAGACGATGTCCAGGTGGTCAGGGTGACCTCCGGGTCATCTGGACATCGTCTACTGGTAAGTAGTATGCCACCCTGCTTGAATATGCAAAAAAAATTGTCACTTCCTGAAGACGATGTCCAGGTGGTCAGGGTGAACTCCGGGTCATCTGGACATCGTCTACTGGTAAGTAGTGTACCACCCTGCTTAAATATGCAAAAAAAATTTTAACTTCCTGAAGACGATGTCCAGGTGGTCAGGGTGACCTCCGGGTCATCTGGACATCGTCTACTGGTATGTAGTGTGCCACCCTGCTTGAATATGCAAAAAAAATTGTCACTTCCTGAAGACGATGTCCAGGTGGTCAGGGTGACCTCCGGGTCATCTGGACATTGTCTACTGGTAAGTAGTGTACCACCCTGCTTAAATATGCAAAAAAAATTGTCACTTCCTGAAGACGATGTCCAGGTGGTCAGGGTGACCTCCGGGTCATCTGGACATCGTCTACTGGTAAGTAGTATGCCACCCTGCTTGAATATGCAAAAAAAATTGTCACTTCCTGAAGACGATGTCCAGGTGGTCAAAGTGACCTCCGGGTCACCTGGACATCGTCTACTGGTAAGTAGTGTGCCACCCTGCTTGAATATGCAAAAGAAATTGTCACTTCCTGAAGACGATGTCCAGGTGGTCAGGGTGACCTCCGGGTCATCTGGACATCGTCTACTGGTATGTAGTGTGCCACCCTGCTTGAATATGCAAAAAAATTGTCACTTCCTGAAGACGATGTCCAGGTGGTCAGGGTGACCTCCGGGTCATCTGGACATCGTCTACTGGTAAGTCGTATGCCACCCTGCTTGAATATGCAAAAAAAATTGTCACTTCCTGAAGACGATGTCCAGGTGGTCAGGGTGACCTCCGGGTCATCTGGACATCGTCTACTGGTATGTAGTGTGCCACCCTGCTTGAATATGCAAAAAAAATTGTCTCTTCCTGAAGACGATGTCCAGGTGGTCAGGGTGACCTCCGGGTCATCTGGACATCGTCTACTGGTAAGTAGTGTACCACCCTGCTTGAATATGCAAAAAAAATTGTCACTTCCTGAAGACGATGTCCAGGTGGTCAGGGTGACCTCCGGGTCATCTGGACATCGTCTACTGGTAAGTAGTGTGCCACCCTGCTTGAATATGCGAAAAAAATTGTCACTTCCTGAAGACGATGTCCAGGTGGTCAGGGTGACCTCCGGGTCATCTGGACATCGTCTACTGGTATGTAGTGTGCCACCCTGCTTGAATATGCAAAAAAAATTGTCACTTCCTGAAGACGATGTCCAGGTGGTCAGGGTGACCTCCGGGTCATCTGGACATCGTCTACTGGTAAGTAGTATGCCACCCTGCTTGAATATGCAAAAAAAATTGTCACTTCCTGAAGACGATGTCCAGGTGGTCAAAGTGACCTCCGGGTCACCTGGACATCGTCTACTGGTAAGTAGTGTGCCACCCTGCTTGAATATGCAAAAAAAATTGTCACTTCCTGAAGACGATGTCCAGGTGGTCAGGGTGACCTCCGGGTCATCTGGACATCGTCTACTGGTATGTAGTGTGCCACCCTGCTTGAATATGCAAAAAAAATTGTCTCTTCCTGAAGACGATGTCCAGGTGGTCAGGGTGACCTCCGGGTCATCTGGACATCGTCTACTGGTAAGTAGTGTACCACCCTGCTTGAATATGCAAAAAAAATTGTCACTTCCTGAAGACGATGTCCAGGTGGTCAGGGTGACCTCCGGGTCATCTAGACATCATCTACTGGTAAGTAGTGTACCACCCTGCTTGAATATGCAAAAAAAATTGTCACTTCCTGAAGACGATGTCCAGGTGGTCAGGGTGACCTCCGGGTCATCTGGACATCGTCTACTGGTAAGTAGTGTACCACCCTGCTTAAATATGCAAAAAAAAATTGTCACTTCCTGAAGACGATGTCCAGGTGGTCAGGGTGACCTCCGGGTCATCTGGACATCGTCTACTGGTAAGTAGTGTGCCACCCTGCTTGAATATGCAAAAAAAATTGTCACTTCCTGAAGACGATGTCTAGGTGGTCAGGGTACACCCCATACCACCACCCCTTCCCC
Source organism: Theocolax elegans (assembly GCA_026168455.1). Classification (NCBI taxonomy): domain Eukaryota; kingdom Metazoa; phylum Arthropoda; class Insecta; order Hymenoptera; family Cerocephalidae; genus Theocolax; species Theocolax elegans. Next base: position 292,821 of record CM047430.1, read on the forward strand.
CTTCAAATTTTACCCCTTTTAAAAAAGCAACTAAAAACATTAACCCCCAACAGTGCGTCAAAAAACATGTGATACATCTATTTATCAAAAAATATCATCACTTCGACAATTACGTCATACAAATAGATTGACGTCACAGAAAGGGAGAAAGGTTTTTGATGGAAGCAGCTTAATATAATATATAGATTTATTGTATATTTCACATATAGATATTTGAAAAGTGTATGTTATACTTGATTAATATTTATTTTATCTTCGAAAAATTGTGCATATTTTTAAAAACAATATATTAAATTTTAGGTCCGTTTTTATTTTATGAATTTATGAGGAATAAGTAAACTAATACACATTCTTTCAAGTTATATTCACAACTTTTTTTGGCACACGCGCGCGCGCACACACACACACACACACACACACACACACACACACATGCACACACACACACACACTTATATATATGACATATATATATATGTTGAATTCTGAATTCTTAGACACGGCGGAGGCGGCGGCGGCGGCGAAATATTTATATATTATAAAGAGATATAACATATATATATATGACATATATATATATGACATATATATATATATGTTGAATTCTGAATTCTTAGACACGGCGGCGGCGGCGGCGGCGAAATATTTATATATTATAGAGATATATATATATCTCTTTGCGGCCACTTCTCAAACAACTTGCTAACAGTTTTTACCTCTGTAGGCGTTCTCTCACGGGATGGAAAAAATTTCGTCTCTTTCTATCTTTTGCATCTCCTATGACGCTATCTCTTTTTGTTGCCATCGAATGAAAAAGAAAGTGGAAATAGCAAAAATTCGAGAATCGGAATTCAGCAAGCAACTTTAATAACATCGAATTTCTCCACTATGCACTTTTGAATTCAAACCGGATTTATTGTAAAGTGAAAACTTATATAAAAAATAGATGTGAGATTTGTAATTGCATAAATAGATAGTATAATTTTAAATGTACGAAAATATAAAAAATCTGAGGGGTTAGTTAGCTGTATAATAAGGGCTTACGCGCCTGCATACTTGCGTGCAGGCGCTATCGCGCCTTTTGATCTCCTTTCAACATCCAGCAGTAGTCGGCCAGCATACTAGCATCCCATCTACCTTGATAACGCTTCTCCATTACTTTAACATCTTGGTGAAAACGCTCTCCCTGTTCTTCGCTATAATCGCCACAGTTTTCAGGAAAACTATCCCAGTGATTGTGCAGAAAATGTAGTTTGTAATACATTAGGCAACCCATATTACCATAGTTCTCAACCATTTTAGATACACTTACTTTGTAATTTGGGCTTCTGCGATTACCCAAAAAGTTTTCAGTAACTTCCTTAAAGCTAAGCCATGCAGCTTTCACAATGTTTGTCATGGAACTAATAAACTGGTCATCAGCTATCATTTTTCTAATTTCTGGTCCGTCAAAAATACATTCCTTCAATTTTGCATCTGATTTACTTGGAAATTTACTTTCCAAGTATTTGAAGCACTGCCTATCTTTATCTAAAGCTTTAACGAATTGTTTCATCACACCAAGTTTTATGTGTAATGGAGGAATGAGAACTCTTTTCGGATCAACCAATGGATTAGTTATAACGTTACTCTTTCCGACTTCGAGAGATTTTCTTTCAGGCCATTTATGATTTGTATAGTGCTTTGCATGGTCTCTACTATCCCATAAGCACAAGAAACATGGCGTCTTTGTAAATCCAGACTGCTGTCCTAACAATATTCCAGAAACTTTCAAATCACCACATATCCGCCATTTATGCTTATCATACTGAATATTTTGTATTATAATTCTGAGATTATCGTATGTTTGCTTCATTGTAGTGGAGTGCGCTATAGGAACTGAGACATAGTGGTTGCTATTGTGTAGTAATACGGCTTTTAAACTTCTTTTTGATGAATCTATGAACAATCTCCATTCTTCGTCTTTATGCACATTAGGTTTAATTTCATTCATTAAACCTTTTACGTCTTTACAATATACTATTTTATCACCATCATGATTCATTTCTTCAAAGTATGGCTCGAAACTTTTGCTTCTTGTTCTGTAAAAAGATACTTTAGTAGATTTTGCCAACTGATTCATGCCTTTTAAAGATGAAGCTAAATGTTCTGCTCCATCTTTAGGTAAGTTAAGCTCTCTAACTAGGTCGTTTAGTTTATCTTGAGTCCATAACTTTACGCTTTTGTCTTTTTGGCCCGCTGAAAGGAAAATATCGTCATCGTCATCATCATCATCATCATTTTCAATTTCTTCATCACTATCGCTTTCATACGATTCATCTTTTAAGTCATTTTTATCAATTCCACCCCCATCAATGCCGCCACTGACTTCGTTATCTTCTTCATCGTTTTTTTCATCGTTGGTATCTGATTCAATAGATAGCCTCTCAAGAAGATCGAGCTCTTCATCGCTTCCCGATTTTTCAATAGGTCTTTTTACAGAAATAACAACAAGAGTCAAACGGACCACGGATTCGGATTCGGCGACCCCAAAAACATATATGTATACTGTTAAACCTTGGATGCCGTTAATTTTGTAAATTTGACCATGACCTGACCTTGACCCTGAGGTGATGGGGTCAAATGGACCACGGATTCGGAATCAGCGACCTCAAAAACATATATGTATACTGTTAAACCTTGGTTGCCGTTAATTTTGTAAATTTGACCTTGATCTGACCTTGACCCTGAGGTGATGCGGTCAAATGGACCACGGATTCGGAATCAGCGACCTCAAAAACATATATGTATACTGTTAAACCTTGGTTGCCGTTAATTTTGTAAATTTGACCTTGACCTGACCTTGACCCTGAGGTGATGGGGTCAAACGGACCACGGATTCGGAATCAGCGACCTCAAAAACATAAGGTATATATGGTCTGGTCCGTGGGTTTTGTCTTTTTTTTTGTGTGGCTGTGCAATTAATGGTTAAAGTATACGAAATAACTTACAATATATGTTATAATTATAATATGAATATAATAATAATAAAATATACATTGCACGCAGATAATTTAATGAAAAATTGAATATATGTCCACTCCGTCGACACGTATTTTTATCAATACATTAATTCTAACATCGACAAATGCTAACTATCACAGTAATGTGATAAATGACATTTCATGTGATCATCTCAATTCTTTTAAAGGCACATTGGCCGTACTCCAATGGAGGTGATCAAATAAAACTGCAAACTTAATTTTTTTTAATAATTTGAGTTGTTATGACTGTACTCGAGGTACGAAGTGTGTGCATTATGCTATTGGCCAGCTATGGTCTATAAAAGAATCGGAGTCTTCTCCAAAATATAAACAAGACACAAAGAAATAGTTCAAGTTAAAAAACATTAATAAACGTAAACAAAATTCGGTCAGGAGAAGTAAAAGACTAAAAACTAGTTGAATTAAATTAAGTTAAAAAATGTAGAATTAAAATGTAAATTTAAGTTGTATATTAAATAAATAAATTGATTAATTTATAAACGAGATATTCACTAGATTTTTTATTATTCATATATAATTAAAAATAAAACTTTAGTATTAATCAATAATTTATTAGCAAAAGACACAAATAAATTATTAATATTTAATGAAGGTAGTCGATCACATATAATATATTGTAATTTATTAGACTACTAAGTCGACGGAGTGAACAAAAGTCCACTTCATCGATAAAGTGTTCGGTTAAAACATAATATTATATTATTTAAGCCCAACTAACCTGATATTTGATGATAATAAATATGATTTTAAAATAAATAAATATTATTTTTCAAATCATCCAACTCAACAAAAAAAGAATGTTATACATAATTTAGTAGACAGAGCTTTTTTATTATCAGATGTACGATATCACACAACAAATTTAAATACTACAATATCAAATTTATTAAACAAAATATTCACTTTCGTCTAAATAAGTTAGAATTTAAAAGTAATATTCAATCTACTTCTAGAATTAAACGTCTTACCTATTTACCATTACCTTTTCCTCAGAATTTTGATAAATTATCTCGCATATTAAGGTCTTTTAATATTCAAACTCTACCATTAGTTCAAAAAAGTTTGAATTCAATTATTAAACTGGGTAAAGATGGTATAAAAAAGTTTGAAGACATGAATGTTGTTTATAAATTAAATTGTAAAGACTCTCCTGCATCTTACGTCGGTGAAACTAAACGTTTACTTAAGACGAGAATCAATGAACACAAAAAGAATAACAATACTGAATCAGTTATTAATCAACATATGGATTTAAATAAACATAATTTTGATTGGGATGATGTTAAAATTGTCGATAGGGAGATCAATAATAAAAAGCGTCTTTTTTGAGAAATGTTACACATTAAACTTGATGTAAATAATATTAATAAGAAAGACGATATCAGATTTTTAAATACTTCTTATTTCCCGGTTCTCAGAAATTTAAATGCCTGATTTGTCAGTTGTACAGTGTTTACGTTATATTACCTTTGGCGATATATATTGTGACAATGTGCTTGGCACATGTCAAAAGCGAGCGACAGAACCCCTGGCGAACACATACCTACCCGTATAAGCTAGACGAGTCCCTAGCTACACCTACCTACCCATATATTATTCCCTAGCTACACCTACCTACCCATATACTATTCCCTAGCTACCTACCCACACATCAACTACGCCCTGCCTACCCTCACATACTAAATACCCTTTCCCAAGCACAGCACACAACACTGAGGTGGTCCTGGCGATGAGGACCCTGGGGCGAGCTCAGATTATCAGGTGGGCTCCTCCGAGTCTGGTACTGCAAACAGGATATTCAAGGGAGGCGATCACCAGGAAGCATCCAGGACCCTCCGAAGCCTCACAGTATAGCAGTCAAGGCGATGAGGTGGTATCCAGGCAGGAAGCTGAAGAACCTCCAACGTCAAGCAAGATACAGCTATAAAAGAGATACCAATAAGAACAAATACACAGTAAGAGGGTAAGGAGCAAGGACGAGGATAAATAGCCATAGCCAAGAAGACAAAAGACAAGGAAATATATGTACAGCTGTATATAATCATTACAGCTGTACAAGGAACATCATAGGGTAAATTGAGGTTAGGTTGCTGTACACAAACAACGTGTACAGCCGATCTCCCGGACAATAACGCATACAAATACACACATGTGCGTAAACCTCACGACCAAATACCTACCTAGAGCCGTAGACGGAGCGGCTATCCATCAGTGAGGTCAACGTCGCCGAGGAGAGAGGGGTGACTCGGCCTCGAGCAGCAAGTGACGGCGAGTGAGCTTCGTACCTGAAACTCATGCCGTACCCATTGGAGAACGCAGTTAATAACTAATGAATTATTAGTTACCTGGGAAGAGGTTGTACCTCGTCTCCGAGACGGCAGCAGCACCAGGTCACCATCACACAGCATACAGCAACATACAGCGGAGTTACGCCGATACAGCCTGAATACAGCGGCACTCGACTCGCTCGCGAGACGCGAGATCGAGGTGCCGCGCACGAGTACGTACTGCGCAGGCGCGCGGTACGAACACGGGGCTCTCGAGCACGCCGAGAGCCAGAGCTGTACGGTCCTTCGTCCCGTACGAGAGCGAGATCACCGAAAACAGTCGCAGCCGCCAACTGTCGTGTGAGATAGAAAGAGAGAGAGATTGCGGAAGTGTGAGAGTGAGATCCTGATGATTCTCCGGCCCTCGCCGTATCAAGGTTGGTGAATTACTCTCGTTGCTGAAGGTACCACCGGGTACCCGTATTGTGTGTGCAAGACTCCGTCCTTCCTTTCCTCCCCCGCCCCCCTTAATTTTAATAGTATACAGCGTACCGCGAGGTCGGCAGCGGAGCCGACACCCGGAAACTGAAATCGCGACAACGCGGCTGGCACCCCCCCACCGGTTATTGTAAACTGTAGAATAAAGAACGTTACTCTCCTAGTATTTAAATTAGCCGTTATTAATTATTCACGTGCACCCTGATCCTCAGTGCCCGTGACAATATATATATATATATATATATATAGATTTCCGTCACAATGTAAGTTCCCCTTTCTCATTACCAGTCATATTCCCATTAAATATGGTCCACCCCTTTTTGTAGACAAAATCTATCATATTTTTACTCCCATTACCTTTCGTTATATCTATACATGCCCTTTCCCTATCCTTCTCTGTGTCTATTCTTTTACCTTCGTTTCTTATCTTAATGTTAAAAATCCCCTCCCCCCAATAATCGTGTCGTGTGACCTACTTCTAAAAATTCCTCCTCCTCTCATGTTTTCCAAATTTCCTGTATTTCCCAACATATACACTGACCAAATGTTCCAATCCTCCTCCCCCCTGATCTCTGTTTTTATTAGTCCTTCCTTAACTTCAATAGCTAATCTACTCTCCTCCTGTACCCAGTCTTTTTTTATCCCTATTAAAAATCCTCCTTTTGCGCGACCTTCTCTTTTATTTTTCTTAGCCCCTATAAATTTCCACCAAAACTGCTTTGGCAATTTACTTTCAATACTTGTCGTGTTTTTTTCTTCCACCCAAGTTTCACTCAGACTTATAAAGTCGTTTTGCTCTAAAAACCTTCAAAAATTCCTATCCTTATTATATAATTCAGCTACATTCCAAAAAGTCAATTTTCTCGTACTTACTTTATCTATATTGAATAATTGATTTGAACCGATTCTATTGTTTACTTCCTTACCTACTACGCCGCTACTCCATTTCTGGTTTACTCGAAAATCTTGTTAATTTCTTCATTATCCCGTTTATCCGACTCTCCTTCTTTATTAATAATATCACCTTCTTTCTTTCCTAACCTATAACTCTTACCTTCCGATCTACCTATTTCTATTAAATTTTTATCCTTCTATTTTCGCCAAATACCATTTGTGACGTGGTATTCGCGTACCCGGAATGATTAATTAATTAATGTAATTAATAAAAACCGTTGGGCCGGGTTGCCCAATACCGCGCACACAAATAATTTAATTTATCGCGAACTGCGGGATGTCGCCAGGAGCGCGAGTTTGCTGGGACGATCGGTGTGGAGGATTCGGGCAATCCTCCTTGCCTCGACCCGATATAAAAATTAACGAATATCGGCGGGAGCGGGGAGAAATAACAAAAACACAATTAATTAAAATAAAAATAGAGGAACATTTATTTTAATAAAATAATAAACAAAATGGCCACTCAGGCCGTGTGCCGCGACAAAGTTATTTCGCGCGGGCGGAAGTCCCGGGAAACCAGCCGGATCGAGATCCTCGCCTGCGACAGGTTTCACTCCCGGGAACCGCTGTTCGAGTACCGTTGTACTCGAACACACTCCCGAGGTACGCACACACACACAAGGGAGGGGGAGGGTCACTATAGTAGTAAACCACTTACCAGTGACGCTCCTCGGGGATGGCCCAGCCGATCCTCGGTGAGTGGTCGCCCTCCTGCACAAGGAGACGACCTCTAGTTGAGGCTGTAAAGGCGGCCCTTGTCGTGGCGAGCTCCTGGCGGTCCGCGTCTCACTCGCGCACGACCCCGTCCTTATTCACGCACACACACCTCACGGAACACGCGTTTCAGCCCACCCGAGTCTCCGTACCTAGCTCTGCTCCGGAACAACCGTTTACAGAGCTTAATGCAGGAAGGGGTGAGGCGCACTCTCGGCACTCACGAGCAGTACGGAACGTCTCGACAATATAACAATCCGTCCCGATCGACGGATCATTACGCACTGACTAGGCGATCGCTTAATTTCTCGAAAAAGGAATGAGAGTGGGAAACACACACACACTCGCGCTCTCATCCCTACGTACCATTGCGCGCGTAATTGTACACTTCATCGACGTAAACAAATATCGTCGGTTGGCCTGTGAGGTAGTACCTCACTTTATTAAAAATAAATTATTATTATCATTAAAATAAAAGAAGGGAATTGTTGGATAAGGAAAGGAAAGGTGGGAACGTTGTCCATACCTGAAAAAGATAAATAAGAATTAAAATGTGGATAAAATTTAGACACATAAATAAGAAAATAAATAATATACAATAAAAAAGCTAATATTACTCACTTAAGCACGAGCAATGCTTATACATCACTCGTGCTCACCTTTCCTAGACTCCTTGTACCGATGAAGCGAAGAAGTCCCACTGACTGGTCCTGAGGGGTCGAATACGCCTTAAGCCAGATACCTGAAAATTATAAATAAAGGATGAAATAATCATATAATAGTATTAATGAATTGGGAATTAACTTACCTTATAACGTAGACTCCTCCTCCCTGGTAGAGAGACACACTCCTGCACTGGAACCGAGTACACTAATTGAGATCCTCCCTGTCCATGTCGAAACCTGAAAATTAGAAAACTATGTTAATATTAAATCAGATATTGTTAAATTTAGTTGTAAGGAAATGATTGACGTGAATAGGAGAAAAGGAGATAACAAATAAAGTAAAGTAAATTAATAAAATAGGGTTAATACCATGCATAACATGTGACAGGGAGAGGTTAGGGAAATGTAAACATTAACAAGTTAATAGTTAAAGTAAGAACAAACAACTTAACCCGAGCCATTCTCGTCACCGGCATTAAAGAGGATTATTAAGGAAATATTAATGGGATGGGATTTGGGTTAATTATGTTTTACATGTGATGGAAAGTATACTTACCTGCACGCACCTGAAGATGATGGAAGCCGACGACGGAGACGAGAGAACCGATGTAACGGACGATGGCCTCACTCCAGAAGAAGACTGCTCAGTCGCCGATCTCGATACCCGCACGAATCCACTAACACCAGCACCGTCGGTTCGCACCAGGTCACCGTATAAACAACAAAACACCTCTCTCTCTCTCTCCAATGCGCACGAACGTGAGAGAGACAGCGAGAAGCACGCGCGGCATGCCGATACTGCGCGCATGCATACAGGTGGCAGTAGAGAGGGGGTAAACTCGCCCGCTCGCACGATATGGTTGACCGAGAGAGTGCGCCGGCGCAGGGAGACGGGAATCGAGATATCGTATACTTACGTGCGAAAGAGAGACGGAGATAACGAGTCTTGCATTAGTGGAGGCGCACGCCGTTTTACACTAGATACTCGATAAATCCGATTCGGCCGGTATTAATCTAACACTGCGAACTCCGTAATAGGTGGCAGTAGCGTCGGGGGCTAGGTAGTATCTTAAAGACGTAGTCAATATGTAAATGGTTTAAAATGACGGAAATGAGGGAAACTAGCGCCGCGAATCGGCAATTAAAGGGATGAAACCGGCAAGAAGCCGGAAATAATTAGTATCCGCCGAACTGTAAAAGGGGAAGCACATATATTGAAAGAATCTAGATTTTGAAGTAATTCCGAGTTAAATATAAAGTTGTTTAGAAGGATTGATTAGTATTGCCGAGATCTTACTAAATTTTGAAGGAAGAACTGTCCGTCTTTTGGAAAACCTTGTTAAGATCTCGAGGAGAATAATTAATATTAATCCGAGGAGTATTGTGGAGGGATTTTGAGACAAGGAGACCAGGTTGAGGCTCGCGTGCGGTAAGTGGACTGTGCGCCAGCCATATTATTTATTTTATTAAATACTAAATCGGGAGTGCGTGAAGCGTCGATTAACGGATCTTTTCGCGTATTGTTCGTTTCATATTAGTAAATTCGGTAAAGATCATTGATGGTATTAAAATGATTAAATCGCGATAATTAATAATATGATTGATGAGTTTCTCGACGATGTGTCGATCTGATTAAGATTGATCGCATAGGTGTCTCTGAAAACGGGGGACGTGATATTTCAAATTTTTCAGTATTAACCGTCTGTGATATACATTGTTAGCTTTATTTTAATATTTGACTGCCTTTTGCTTAATATGTGTGATTATGTGTTAATTTATTTTGTAATGTTCTTTAAGTATTTATTTAATTTTCAATTTTTTGTGTTGATTATAGACACAACAATAGGGGAAAGAGCGACGCATCAGAGATGCTGTTAATAATATGTGTATACCTATATATTGACGAAATAGTATAGCCTGATGAGGATGGAGGATATCCATCGAAACGTCGCCAAATAAATAAATATGGTTTGTTCATCAATATCGAGGAAAACCTAAACTACTCCTAAATACACTGCATGGACGACAAAAAAAAATCACTTAATAATTTTTATTATCGTTTATCCTCCTTTTTCACCGTTAGGAAAATAGTTAGGAAATACACAAAGAAACTCAAATTAAATCGAAAAGATCCAAGTCGTGTGTGCATGAGTGAAAGAAAACTTTTACGTGTAATTCTGCCCACAAGTTTAATTATTCCATATATATTTATAAATTGTTTCTCAGTTGCCATCCAATAAAATTAAACAAATTCAATATTATAAATCTAATGTCACACCAAAATAATTACTCCTATATATATACATATACTATATTTAATTTGGAACCTATTGTTGATGAAAAATTTATTTACAGGAAAATAAAGGAATTATAACACATTATTGATAATATTGATGGAAAATTAACCTTATTCCCTTTCAGACATTTTGATTCTTTTATAATAATTACAATTAATAAAATAATAACCCATTTACCATTACGGTGTGACACTAAAAGAAAATATTCATATTGTAATAATAATAATTATATTCATACATATATATAAATACATATATATAAATTGATCAATCGGTACTTATGCCGACAAATTCTTACGGGAAATGGGAATTGTGCTTACTTTGGGGTAATTATGCCGACGTCAGCATAATTTCACCGAAAATTCAACCATGTATCCGTACTTATGCCGACACACAAAAAATCGGAAAATTATCTTTGTGAGCCCCGCTTTGACGTTATAATATTAACGAAGGATTGAAGTTATAACGTCTTTCAAGGTGCATTAATATTATAAGGTCAAAGTGTGCTTTTTTACCCGTGAGGGGTATTTAGGTATTTGGGTTATTGGTTTTTTATGCATTATTCTATCAATTAATATTCTCCCCCTTATATCTGAGTCGTTACGTATGTTTTATAACCTCAAAACACCAAGATAACACGTAGTGTCACCGTAAGTACCGATACTGGTGTTTGTATATATATACATATACATTTATTTTAATTGATGGTAAATATTGATGGAAATTGATGGAATTACTGATGGAATAATCGATGGTAAATATCAGAAATTTAGTAACATTATTGATGGTAATAAGTAAATTCAAAGAAATCCACCAGTCACAGTTCTGGAGATTATAAACGTGCATAAAAGTATTTATTGTCGATCGAATTAAAATATTTATAGATTAAACAGTGTTGGAAATTAAGAGAAAACAGATTATTAGTATATTAACGAAGATTTGCTGGAAAAATATAATACATAAAAGTAAGAAGTAGTGATGGCTCGCAAAAGTATGAACACAATATGGATAGAAAATATTTTAAAAGAAGATGCAGAAGCAGTACAAGCTTATTCAAGATTGGATCAGCTAACACCAGAAGAATTAATAGTATTATTAGATACAATGGGACTCAGCACAAAAGGCAGGAAGTCAACATTAGTATCACGTTTATTTAGAGGCGGTGTACGGCAATTCAGACAAGATGTACCATGGAACCCTCGAATCGACGAAAGACAAGAAGGACTTCCATTAACAATAAGAGGAATAGAATCTCATGGATCCGAAGAATACTTAGCATTAAAGCAAAAAGGAGATAAGCCAAACCAGCAGACGATGGAAGCAGATATTTCAAACATTCCATCAACAAGTAGAGAACCTACAATACCAGACGAAAGGCAACCAGTTGTTCCAACGAGTACAGCCCCATGCATAATAGCAACATCAACCACAACGAGCACAACACCAACAGTCTCAATGGCGTCAACATATGTCGGTAATACAACGATGAGCCTTATAACGACACAACAAGGAGTTATACAGTCCACATCAGCATCACAAAAGATATTATTACATAATCTAAATAAACAATTATTATTAATCCCAGAAGTACAGAGGTTAATCAGAGAAGATGTCGGAAATAATACTGGAATAAATAGATCAGGAACACTATTTCAATTACTTTTGTGATTCTTCTTTGCTCAAAAAAATTGTAGAGGAAACCAATCGTTACGCAACTCAAAATCCCATAACTCGTTCTTCCCACATGAAAGCTTGGTCCTCTATCACAAAAACAGAATTGGAAACTTTTCTAGGCCTTTCCATTCTAATGAGCCATGTTTGTAAAGGCGATTTACAAAGTTATTCGTCCACAGATCTCTTGCTACACTCTCCAATTTTTGGCCAAATAATGCCTCGCGATAGATATATTCACATCCTACGATGTTTACATTTTCATAATAATGAAGAAATCGAAAATCATCCTTCAGTGAAAATAAAGCAAGTAATACAACACGTGCAAAGCAAATTTTCAGCAGTTCTTACTCCAGGAAAAAATCTGTGCATAGATGAAAGTCTATTATTATGGAAAGGTAGGCTTCTATTCAAGCAGTACATTCCTTTGAAGAGAAATCGCTTTGGAATCAAGCTATTCATGATTGTAGACTGCGAGACTGGATTCGTGTTGGGTTTTATTGTTTATGAGCGCAGACACTGATTATCAAAAGTTTCTTTTGGGTGTTACTGGCGATATTGTAGCTTACTTTTTACAATCTTGTTTTTATAAGGGTCATGTTGTATACATAGACAATTGGAATACATCTCCCACTTTGGCAGAATTTTTACACAATCGTGATACAGGTATGTGTGGTACAGTGTAAGCAAATAGAAAGGGAATGCAAAAGCTTGAAAGCAAGTTAGTTCGAGGTGAAGTACAAGTCTCTCACTACGATGTGTGGATGGCAGTGAGGTCGGAAGATAAACGTAGCGTTCGTATGCTTACAACTGTGCACGAACTTGAATTCTGTGCAACTGGAAAAAAATGTTACCTAACAAATAAAGATATTATAAAGTCAAGGTGTGTCCACGATTATAATTAAAATATGGGTGGTATTGATAATGTTGATAGACAATTACCTATAACACAAACAGTGCGAAAAACAATGAAATGGTATCGAAATCTTTTTTTTCATCTTATTGATCTTTGTCTATTCAATGCTCATGCGCTGTATAAAATGAGAAACGTGAAAGCTATATCATTTTCTTCATTTAGATTACAGGTTGCTAGATCATTACTGAAACTTGATCCTTCTGCATGCATCTCTCCTTACAATGACTCTCCAATTCGATTAGTTGGCCGCCGTTTCCCGAGGCAAGGTACAAGACGAAGATGCCACTTGTGCTCTTTGCGTAAGACTCCAGGTAGAACGACATACATTTGCCCTAATTGTGAAACTGCTCTATGCGCAGCACCATGCTTTGAAGAGTACCACACAAAAGAGACATTACCGTAGAGCCAATCATTCCTACGTGAAAGGCAAGGGGACTCACGGAAATCAAGCACCCCGAAACGAGAGAGGCAAGGGGACTCACGGAAATCAAGCACCCCGAAACATGAGAGGCAAGGGGACTCACGAAAATCAAGCACCCCAATGGGATCACCTTTTCGCCACGTCCACGCCGTTGATCCTGGGTTATGCTAAGAGCGAATGTCAGAATATTTCTTGACATTTTGACAAATGTAGCAGATGTTTGTTGCACTTGTTTTAAAAGTGAATGCGACCTCGAATATAAATTTTTAAGATCAATGATACCTCAGCTATTTTTTTCAGAATTATTTTATTCAGTCCATGACACTATGTACGAAAATCTTCAAAAAATTCTATCTATGCTAGAAAAAAAATTTGACCTTGAAAAATAGATTTTCAAGATCAAGAGTATCTCTAGGATTTTTTCACTATTTTTTTCATGTTCAGCGCGAGAAATTACATAGAATTACCCTCTAGAGTTTTCCTGGAAAATGAGAAAAAAATTTTACCTTGTACTTTACGTTGCCTGCGGGGGTGGTCGATTTATCGACCAGCAGTCAGGGTGGGGACTCTACCTGAAATATCCAATGATCTCATGTATACTAAAATTTTCCCGCAGCCAAAGGGTTAAGAATATCTACTGTCAGATTACTCATAATAAATTTTTTAATGTAATTAAGACTAAACTTGCGGAGATTATTTAAGAAGTCTAAATCAACTGCAAAGGCAAGCTTTGATGGCCGATAAATAATAGCAACAAATACAGGAGACGAATCTCGCTATTGAATACTGCAAAAATTCAGGTATGCCTGATTTAACACGTAGCTTTTGAGGTATGTGGTGTCTCGGTGGGTTAGGGGGTCGGACTCGTAATTTGAAGGTCCCAGGTTTGATTCCCTGCACCGACCAATTGATACAAGTACCAGTGGGGAATGTATTTTTCAACAAGAGTTTTTCAAAAAGACATCGTATGACCTCCGTCGCTGATTAGCACCGATTTGCGAGCATAAAAAGAGCAAAAATAAAATAATAAAAAAAACAGGTAGCTCTCTTCTAAAGAAAGAGAGAGAGATAAAAATCTAACTACAAAAATAATTTTCATGACGTTTTATGGAGGCACCATTATCCCATTTTTTATCTTAAATTACAATGATATTTCATCAATTTAGATTTTGCAGTTATGGCGGTAATTTATACATACTTGTATGTTAACATGAGTTACTATTTAGAATATGAAGAAAAATACTAAGATAAATAAATGTATTGTCACGTCCGACACAAACTCATATTACTATTTTTCTTAAAAATGTGCTTACGCAGTGAAATTAAAAATTGCTGCGTAGAATCTTTTCGTAGAATTTTCTTCTAGAATCTTCTTGAAATCTTTTTCTACGCAGTAACAATTAGAAAGAACTGCGTAAAAATTGCGTGAGAATGAAAATACAAACTAGAATAACTATAGACAGTTACCCCAGATGGATGCAGTAAAAAATGAATATAAAAGCATAGAGAATTGTAACTTCCGATGACGATATACGAAAAGAAGCTTTTAAAGAAATTATAAATAGACAGCCGGACACATATACTATGGTATGGAACGAAAATCCGTAAGACAACAAAAGAACTGCGAAGAATCATTATGCAAGTGTTTTAAATCGGAATTTTCGCATACCAAAAAAACGAAATTTACGAGTGGCAGACACCCGAAACGCAAGTGTACAAACATTAGAAAAAAGTAATAAATTAAAGCTTTGGAGATAAGTAGCCCTTGTGCGAGCAATTTGCTAGGACGACGATGGTGTCAAACAACGCGCACTAACAAGGGAAGTACATGATCTCCGGGAAACGGATCTCATCCTGACTTTGGTATGTCTTTTATAATATAAAAATATGAAGAAAGCTAAGTTATCTCTTGCCAATGGCCACTTTTACGGAAGTTATTCGACATCCAATAATAAAAGCAGTAAAAAATACTTCCAATTCGGTCGCTTATAACTCGGAAACAAATAAAGATAAACAATCGAACCCAGAAAAAAGTTGAGTTCAAGTAGATATGGTTTGAAAAAAAGAAGCTCAAATTGCTTAATTTGAAGCAAAGTTATGAAGAAAATAAGAAATTGAAGACTATTAGGCCAAAAGAAACAATAAATTTTTCATATTAAATTAAGGCTTCAGAGGGCGAAGCTACAGCAGTCAGATCTTTGATTTTGAAATAATCTATTCCGACTGTAAGCATCTTCAGGTCTCTATAAATAGGAGAGATATGTTCGTGCTTTTTATACCAGAGAGAGAGAGAGAGAGAGAGAGAGTGAGAGAGAGAGAGAGAGAGAGAGAGAGATACGTTTATTTGTACATTACAAAAATATAATAAATACGGTTTATAAAATTCAATATAAATAAATAGCGTATATAATATCACAGGCTGTAACCTATATATATATATATGTAAGGAATATCCTTAGTCTATTTGAATTGCGCGCGTGTAGGTCGGTAAATCAAATCTTTTAATATACCGACAGGTAAAATTTGCAGATAAGAATTGGCACGTGTCAATTAGTGCGGTTAATAAAGATATACCGAAAACAATGAATAAAACTTTATAAAAGTAATCTAAAGACAACCTTGTGAATAATAACATTGAATGTTGTTTCTTTGTTATTTACAGGTAAATAAACATTATTTATTAAGTATGTAATTATATTTTGTATAAAATAATAAAATTCTTTGTTATTTACAGAGAAACAATTCATGTATTATTCTAACCTATAACCTATGAACATTATAAAACAACATTCTCGTTGAAAATCACAATGGACAAGTTGCAATTTAAGTTTACGTTGCTAGAAGCCTCGGATGGAAAATCCAACATATTATGTGTAACCAGACTCACCACGCCAGACGGTCGTGGGTATAAAATTCCACACGATTACATGAATGCAATCTACCACGAGGAGCTCGCTAAAACGCCTACGTTTAATAAGGTAAAGAAAGCATTAAAACAAAGACACCAAATGAGACAAGTATGGATTACTTTAACTAAAGAATTAAAAAATACTTATTTTGATAAAGAAGGAAATGTACAATTTAACGATGAATATTTAGAAGTATTGATTGAAAACAAAAATACTAGTGACGTGACAGCGAATGCAGCAGAAATACCATTAGTACAACTATTACAGAAATTACTTGAAAAAAGCGAAGAAAAATCGGAAAAAATAAACATTGGAAAATTAGCTAAAGAATTTACAATTGAAAAATTTGATGGTAAAAATTCGAATGCGAATCAATGGATGATTGAATTTGAAAAAGAATGTGAACGGTTTGATTTAAACATTGATAACAAAAAAATTGAAATTTTAAAATCTTTTATGGAAAAGGGGGCCGCAGATTGGTATAGTTGTACACTTCTCAAGCTTACAATTGAAGCAAATTGGGAAGAGTGGAAACAAAATTTTTGTAATACATTTGCCAGTAAAGGATGGTCTCAAATAAAATATGCATTAGCATTTAAATATCAGACAGGTTCATTGTTAGAATACTCTATAAAAAAAGAAAAAATTTTATTGCTAGTAAGAAAAACTATTGACAATGAAACGTTGATAGATCTGATTGCTATAGGTCTGCCAAATTATATAATTGATAAAATTGATAGAGAAAAATTAACAAAAACTGAAGACCTACATAATGAAATAAGTAAATTAGAACATTTAATGTACAAAAAAAATTTAGATATGAAAAAGAATAAACCAAACACAAAAGAGAAAAGTGAAAAAACACCTTGCAAAATATGTAAAGAAAAAGAAAAAGGAACACGTTTTCATTCTGAAACTGAATGCTGGTTTAAAGATCAAGAAAATAGAATTAATAAAGTCAAACAAGTAAATAATTTAACTTTAGACGTAGAACTAAGTGATGAAAATCCAAAAAACTAATAATACCACCATTGATTGAACTCCCAATAAAATTAAATGATATTTTAAAAATATCTGCTATCTATGATCCAGGATCAAATGTTACATTAATAAATTCAAAATTACTCAATTTAAAATCTACAAATAATGATATAAAAAAAGAAAAAACAAATTTGAGAACAATTAATGGTGTGTATAAAACAGATGGATTAATAAAAATAAAAATAAAGATTCTAAATATAGAGGATCACATGAATGTGTTCATAATAAACAATAAAAATTTCAAACATGACTTTCTAATAGGAAATGACTTTCTAATAGATTGTATAAAGAAATTCAGACTGATACAAAATGAAAAATTAGAGATAGAACAAAAACATTCCGAATCTAATGATATAATAAATGAGTATCAAATCAATTTTAATGAACACATTGAAATAAGCACCTTCAACGTTTCAACAAACCACTTAAAACGTGATGAAGAAAAAGTAATAAAGAACCTAATAGACAAATATAAAAATATATTTGCAAAAGATAAATATGATATAGGTACTGTAAAAGATTACGAAGCTAGAATAGATTTGACAATAGATAAATACTGTAGTAAAAGACCATATAAATGTACAATCGAAGATAAAAAAGAAATAGAAGAACAAATTTCACAATTACTTAAAAGAAACCTAATAGAAGAATCATACAGCCCATTTGCTGCTCCAGTAACGTTAGCTTATAAAAGAGATGAAAATAAAAAATCTAGATTATGCATAGATTTTAGAGATTTAAATAAAATCATAATTCCTCAATCACAACCGTTTCCACTGATTGAAGACCTAGTAATAAAGACAAGAAATTGCAGTTTTTTTTCAAAACTAGATATAAATTCAGCATTTTGGTCTATCCCTTTACGAATTGAAGACAGAAGAAAAACAGGCTTTGTGACCCAAGAAGGTCATTTTCAATGGACCTGTTTACCATTTGGTTTAAAAACATCACCAGCTATCTTCCAAAGAATTTTAAGCAATATAATAAGAAAAAATAATTTATCAAATTTTACAGTCAATTACATAGATAACATATTAATATTTTCAAAATCATTCAAAGAACATGTAGACCATCTATCAAAACTATTAGATGCAATTATGAAGGAAGGATTCCGATTGAAACTGTCAAAGTGCACATTTGCACTGGACTCTGTGCAATACTTAGGACATATAATTAAACATAACTCAATTTCTCCGATAAAAGATAATTTAATTTCCATAAGAAACTTTCCGGTCCCAGAAAATAAGAAAAATGTTCGACAATTTCTAGGAAAAATCAACTTTTATAACGAATATGTACCAAAAACGTCTCTAATTTTAGAACCGCTGCATAACCTATTAAGAAAAAATCAAAAATTTGTTTGGTCAAAAGAATGTCAAGAAGCCTTCGAATACATGAAAAATTTCCTTTGCACTCAACCAGTATTAACTATATTTGATCCAGACTTACCAATACACATATACACAGATGCAAGTTTAAAAGGTATAGGTGCAATATTAAAACAACCACAATTAAACGAGAATCCAATAACTGAAAAACCAGTAGCATACTTTTCAAAAAAACTGAATGAATCACAAAAAAGAAAAAAAGCAATTTACTTAATGTATAGCAATAAAAGAAACAGTAAAGTATTGGCAACACTGGCTTATAGGCAAACATTTTAAAGTATTTTCAGATCATAAACCATTAGAAAAAATGAATATAAAAGCGAGAACAGATGAAGAGCTAGGCGATCTTACCTATTATTTATCACAGTTTGATTTCGAAATAATATACCGTCCAGGTAAAGATAATTTAGAAGCAGACTGCTTAAGCAGAAATCCAGTATTAGAGTCTGAAGAAGACGAAGAGGATAAATTGAAGATTGTAAACTTAATTAGTTTAGAAGATATTTTAGAGAATCAAAAAAAAAATAAAGAGATAGAATCCAACAAAGACAAACTAAAGTATAAAAATAATTTGTATTATAAAAAATCAAGAAACAAAGATAAAATTTTCGTATCAGAAGAATTTAGTAAACAATTAATAAAAGACACGCATAAGAAATTTTGTCATATTGGAATAAACCAAATGAAAAATAAGATACTGCCGTATTATACAGCAACAAATATATCTGAAAATATAAAGAAAGCCTGTAGATGTTGCGAAGAATGTATACAAAATAAGTCAAGAAGGCAAGACAAAATTGGGTTAATGTCACACCTTGGCCCTGCAAAAAAACCTTTTGAAATAGTCTCTATCGATACAATAGGTGGATTCGGTGGCTTAAGATCTACAAAAAAATATTTACATCCCTTAGTAGATCACTTTACAAGATATGCTTGCATATTGACATCAAAAAGACAAAATGCAAATGATTTCATTAAATTAACAGAAAATGTACTACGAGACCATAATATTCAAATACTTCTAACAGATCAATATCCAGGTATAAATTCTAAAGAATTCAAAAATTTCTTAGAAGAAAAAGGGGTTACAATGATCTTTACAGGAATTAATGCACCATTTTCGAACGGTCTAAACGAAAGACTTAACCAAACTTTAGTAAATAAAATAAGATGTGCGATAAACGAAGAAAAAAAGAAGTGTGGATGGACAACTATAGCAAGAAATTGCATAAACCAATACAATGAGACCGAGCACACGGTAACAAAATTTAGTCCGAAATATTTATTAAATGGTGAAGATACATCAGCACTACCAAATGAACTAAAAAGAATAGAGATTATAATCAACTGGAAAACGATAGAGAAACTGCATTTAAAAACAGTATAAAATACCATGAATATAATAAGAAATTATATGACAAAAATAGAAAAGAACACGAATTTATGTTAGGAGATTTAGTATACATTGAAAATGGTAACCGAATGAACCGAAAGAAATTGGATATGCTAAGAATCGGGCCATACAAGATTTTAAAGAAGATATCAAACTCAATGTATGAAGTTAATACAGGACACAAAAAGTTAGAATCAAATTTATTCCATATTTCAAAATTAACTCCATCTCCTTAACTCAAAGGTGGTAACTACTAAGTGGTATATAATAGTCTATATTATTTTGTAATTATTATTAGTTATACCAAATTTTTGTACCAAAAATGTCTCCAGGAGGGGAGATGTAAGGAATATCCTTAGTCTATTTGAATTGCGCGCGTGTAGGTCGGTAAATCAAATCTTTTAATATACCGACAGGTAAAATCTGCAGATAAGAATTGGCACGTGTCAATTAGTGCGGTTAATAAAGATATACCGAAAACAATGAATAAAACTTTATAAAAGTAATCTAAAGACAACCTTGTGAATAATAACATTGAATGTTGTCTCTTTGTTATTTACAGGTAAATAAACATTATTTATTAAGTATGTAATTATATTTTGTATAAAATAATAAAATTCTTTGTTATTTACAGAGAAACAATTCATGTATTATTCTAACCTATAACCTATGAACATTATATATATATATATATATATATATATATATATATATTTATACTTAATGGGCAAATTGAGGAGTTGAGCAATTTTCATACATGGGCTCGAAACTAATATACATGGGCTCCTAAAGGCATGCCTATACCTCAACTTCAATCGGATTTGCAATGTATGGCGTACAACACCATGTATATCCATATTGGCAGTTTGAGGAGGTGAAATCTCCTCAAACTGCCAAATTAAATAAATAAGGTAGTCTGACCTACGGCTTCAGAAGCTACAACGAGAGACAAAATTAATTATAGCAACCGCGATCAAAACATAAAAATGAAAGTAATATAATTGATATTATTTATGAATGCATATAGTGAACATAAAACCATAATTTTTGATTACCAGTAAAAGTATAATTATTGTAAAATAGATCATAGATTTAAGAATAATTCACGAAAAGGTTCGATGTTTAACGCCACGAAATACGGAACAGGTAATTTAAGCGAAAATTCACTTTTAGTCGTGTTCATCAGCTGTGAATCTTGTTTAGAGAAACTGTTTCAAAATTTCGACTTTTAAGGTCCCAAACGTATCATAAGTGAGGAATTTGCAAAAATAGACCAAAATGCTCCATGTCAAACGACGAAACATAGACGGTGGTGAATTAACCAAAATTCACTTTTAGCTGCCTTAATACAGTGTTGAACATTTTAGAGAAAATTTTTTAAAACATTGGCATTTAGGGCCCTAAACGTATCGTAATTGAGGAATTTGATAAAATGGACGAAAATGCTCAATGTATGATGCCAAA
Organism: Theocolax elegans; assembly: GCA_026168455.1. Lineage (NCBI taxonomy): Eukaryota > Metazoa > Arthropoda > Insecta > Hymenoptera > Cerocephalidae > Theocolax > Theocolax elegans. The sequence goes on from CM047430.1 coordinate 314,463, forward strand.
GCATAGACGGTGGTGAATTAAACCAAAATTCATTTTTAGTTTGTTTTAATACAGTGTCGAACATATGTAGAGAAAATTTTTCAAAACATTTGCATTTAAGGCCCTAAACGTACAATAATTGAGGAATTTGATAAAATGGACCAAAATGCTCAACGTATGACGCCGGAGCATAGACGGTGGTGCGTTAAAGCAAAATTCATTTTTAGTTAACTTAATGCAGTGTCGAACACATTTAGATACATATTTTTAAAACATTGGCATTTAAGGCCCTAAACGTATCGTAACTGTGGAATTTGCTAAAATGGACCAAAATGCTGAAAGTATGACGCCGAAACATACACGGTGGCGAATTAAACCAAATTTCACTTTTAGTAGACCTAATATTCTGCTGAACATATTTAGAGAAAAAGTTTCAAAACATCAACATTTAAAGCACTTAACGTATCCTAATTGAGAAATTTTCAAAAATGTATCAAAATGCACAATGTATGATGCCGAATCATAGAATATGGAGGATTAAACGAAAATTCACCTTCAGTGGCCCAAAAACTCTATTGAACATATTTAGAGAAAAAGTTTCAAAACATCGACTTTTACGGCCCTAAACGTATCGTGATTGAGAAATTTGCTAAAATGGACCAAAATGCTCAATGTATGACGCCGAATCATTGAATATGGAGGATTAAACGAAAATTCACTTTCAGTGGCCCTAAAACTCTGCTGAACATATTTAGAGCAAAAGTTTCAAAACATCGACTTTTACGGCCCTAAACGTATCGTGATTGAGAAATTTGCTAAAATGGACCAAAATGCTCAATGTATGACGCCGAAGAGTAGACGGTGTTGAATTTACCAAAATTCACTTTTAGTTGCCTTAATACACTGTCGAACATATTTAGAGAAAATTTTGTATAACATTGGCATTAAAGGCCCTAAACGTATCCTAATTGAGAAATTTTCAAAAATGGACCAAAATGCTCAATATATGACGCCGAAACATAGAGAATGGAGGATTTAACGAAAATTCACTTTCAGTGGCCCTAAAACTCTGTTGAACATATTTAGAGGAAAAGTTTCAAAACGTCGACTTTTAAGGCCCTAAACGTATCGTAATTGAAGAATTTTCTAAAATGGACCAAAATGCTGAATGTATGACGCCGAAACATACACGGTGGCGAATTAAACCAAATTTCACTTTTAGTAGACCTAATATTCTGCGGAACATATTTAGAGAAAAAGTTTCAAAACATCAACATTTAAAGCACTAAACGTATCATAATTGAGAAATTTTCAAAAATGGATCAAAATGCACAAGGTATGATGCCGAATCATAGAGTATGGAGGATTAAGCGAAAATTCACCTTCAGCGGCCCAAAAACTCTGTGGAACATATTTAGAGAAAAAGTTTCAAAACATCGACTTTTACGGCCCTAAACGTATCGTGATTGAGAAATTTGCTAAAATGGACCAAAATGCTCAATGTATGACGCCGAAGCATAGACGGTTGTGAATTAAACCAAAATTCATTTTTAGTTGCCTTAATACAGTGTCGAACATATTAAGGAAAATTATTTAAAACATTGGCATTTAAGGCCCTAAACGTACCGTAATTGAGGAATTTTCAAAACTGGACCAAAATGCTCAATGTACGACGCCGAATCAGAGAATGTAGAGGATTAAACGAAAATTCACTTTCAGTGGCTCTGAAACTCTGTTGAACATATTTAGAGAAAAAGTTTCAAAACATCGACTTTTACGGCCCTAAACGTATCGTGATTGAGAAATTTGCTAAAATGGACCAAAATGCTCAATGTATGACGCCGAAGAGTAGACGGTGTTGAATTTACCAAAATTCACTTTTAGTTGCCTTAATACACTGTCGAACATATTTAGAGAAAATTTTGTATAACATTGGCATTAAAGGCCCTAAACGTATCCTAATTGAGAAATTTTCAAAAATGGACCAAAATGCTCAATATATGACGCCGAAACATAGAGAATGGAGGATTTAACGAAAATTCACTTTCAGTGGCCCTAAAACTCTGTTGAACATATTTAGAGGAAAAGTTTCAAAACGTCGACTTTTAAGGCCCTAAACGTATCGTAATTGAAGAATTTTCTAAATGGACCAAAATGCTGAATGTATGACGCCGAAACATACACGGTGGCGAATTAAACCAAATTTCACTTTTAGTAGACCTAATATTCTGCGGAACATATTTAGAGAAAAAGTTTCAAAACATCAACATTTAAAGCACTAAACGTATCATAATTGAGAAATTTTCAAAAATGGATCAAAATGCACAAGGTATGATGCCGAATCATAGAGTATGGAGGATTAAGCGAAAATTCACCTTCAGCGGCCCAAAAACTCTGTGGAACATATTTAGAGAAAAAGTTTCAAAACATCGACTTTTACGGCCCTAAACGTATCGTGATTGAGAAATTTGCTAAAATGGACCAAAATGCTCAATGTATGACGCCGAAGCATAGACGGTTGTGAATTAAACCAAAATTCATTTTTAGTTGCCTTAATACAGTGTCGAACATATTAAGGAAAATTATTTAAAACATTGGCATTTAAGGCCCTAAACGTACCGTAATTGAGGAATTTTCAAAACTGGACCAAAATGCTGAATGTATGACGCCGAATCAGAGAATGTAGAGGATTAAACGAAAATTCACTTTCAGTGGCTCTGAAACTCTGTTGAACATATTTAGAGAAAAAGTTTCAAAACATCGACTTTTACGGCCCTAAACGAATCGTGATTGAGAAATTTGCTAAAATGGACCAAAATGCTCAATGTATAATGCCGAATCATAGAATATGGAAGATTAAACGAAATTCACTTGCAGTGGCCCTAAAACTCTGTTGAACATATATAGAGAAAAAGTTTCAAAACATCGACTTTCACGGCCCTAAACGTATCGTGATAGAGAAATTTGCTAAAATGGACCAAAATGCTCAATGTATGACGCCGAAGCATAGACGGATGTGTATTAAACCAAAATTCACTTTTAGTTGCCTTAATACACTGTCGAACATATTTAGATAAGATTATTTAAAACATTGGAATTTAAGGCCCCATACGTACCCTAATTGAGGAATTTTCAAAAATGGACCAAAATGCTCAATGTATGACGCTGAATCAGAGAATGTGGAGGAATAAACGAAAATCCACTTTCAGTGGCCCTAAAACTCTGTTGAACATATTTAGAGGAAAAGTTTCAATACATCGACTTTTACGGCCCTAAACGTATCGTGATTGAGAAATTTCCTAAAATGGACCAAAATGCTCAATGTATGACGCCGAAGCATAGACGGTGTTGAATTTACCAAAATGCACTTTTAGTTGCCTTAATACAGTGTCGAACATATTTAGAATCATATTTTTAAAACTTTGGCATTTAAGGCCCTAAACGTATCGTAACTGAGGAAATTGCTAAAATGGACCTAAATGCTCAATGTATGACACCGAAACATTCACGGTGGTAAATTAAACCAAATTTCACTTTTAGTAGACCTAATATTCTGCTGAAAATATTTAGAGAAAAAGTTTCAAAACATCAACATTTAAAGCACTTAACGTATCATAATTGAGAAATTTTCAAAAATGGATCAAAATGCACAATGTATGATGCCGAATCATAGAATATGGAGGATTAAACGAAAATTCACCTTCAGTGGCCCAAAAACTCTATTGAACATATTTAGAGAAAAAGTTTCAAAACATCGACTTTTACGGCCCTAAACGTATCGTGATTGAAAAATTTGCTAAAATGGACCAAAATGCTCAATGTATGACACCGAAACATTCACGGTGGTGAATTAAACCAAAATTCATTTTTAGTTTTCTTAATACAGTGTCGAACATATTTAGAGAAAATTTTTCAAAACATTTGCATTTAAGGCCCTAAACGTACAATAATTGAGGAATTTGCAAAAATGGACCAAAATGCTCAATGTATGACGCCGAATCATAGAATATGGAGGATTAAACGAAAATTCACTTTCAGTGGCCCTAAAACTCTGTTGAACATATTTAGAGCAAAAGTTTCAAAACATCGACTTTTACGGCCCTAAACGTATCGTGATTGAGAAATTTGCTAAAATGGACCAAAATGCTCAATGTATGACGCCGAAGCATAGACGGTGTTGAATTTACCAAAATTCACTTTTAGTTGCCTTAATACACTGTCGAACATATTTAGAGAAAATTTTGTATAACATTGGCATTAAAGGCCCTAAACGTATCCTAATTGAGAAATTTTCAAAAATGGACCAAAATGCTCAATATATGACGCCGAAACATAGAGAATGGAGGATTTAACGAAAATTCACGTTCAGAGGCCCTAAAACTCTGTTGAACATATTTAGAGGAAAAGTTTCAAAACGTCGACTTTCACGGCCCTAAATGTATCGTGATTGAGAAATTTGCTAAAATGGACCCAAATGCTCAATGTATAACGCCGAAGCATAGACGGTGGTGAATTAACCCAAAATTCATTTTTAGTTGCCTTAATACACTGTCGAACATATTTAGATAAGATTATTTAAAACATTGGAATTTAAGGCCCCATACGTACCCTAATTGAGGAATTTTCAAAAATGGACCAAAATGCTCAATGTATGACGCCGAATCATAGAATATGGAGGATTAAACGAAAATTCACTTTCAGTGGCCCTAAAAATCTGTTGAACATATTTAGAGCAAAGTTTCAAAACATCGACTTTTACGGCCCTAAACGTATCGTGATTGAGCAATTTGCTAAAATGGACCAAAATGCTCAATGTATGACACCGAAACATTCACGGTGGTAAATTAAACCAAATTTCACTTTTAGTAGACCTAATATTCTGCTGAACATATTTAGAGAAAAAGTTTCAAAACATCATTATTTGACGCTCTAAACGTATCATAATTGAGAAATTTGCAAAAATGGACCAAAATGCTCAATGTATGACGCCGAATCATAGAATATGGAGGATTAAACGAAAATTCACTTTCAGTGGCCCTGAAACTCTGTTGAACGTATTTAGAGAAAAAGTTTCAAAACCTCGACTTTTACGGCACTAAACGTATCGTGATTGAGAAATTTGCTAAAATGGACCAAAATGCTCAATGTATGACGCCGAAGCATAGACGGTGATGAATTAACCCAAAATTCATTTTTAGTTGCCTTAATACAGTGTAGAACATATTTAGAGAAAATTTTTCAAAACATTTGCATTTAAGGCCCTAAACGTATCGTAATTAAGGAATTTGCTAAAATGGACCAAAATGCTCAATGTATGACGCCGAATCATAGAATATGGAGGATTAAACGAAAATTCTCTTTCAGTGGCCCTGAAACTCTGTTGAACATATTTAGAGAAAAAGTTTCAAAACATCGACTTTCACGGCCCTAAGCGTATCGTGTTTGAGAAATTTGCTAAAATGGACCAAAATGCTCAATGTATGACGCCGAAGCATAGACGGTGGTGAATTAACCCAAAATTCATTTTTAGTTGCCTTAATACAGTGTAGAACATATTTAGAGAAAATTTTTCAAAACATTTGCATTTAAGGCCCTAAACGTACAATAATTGAGGAATTCTCAAAAATGGACCAAAATGCTCAATGTATGACGCCGAATCATAGAATATGGAGGATTAAACGAAAATTCACTTTCAGTGGCCCTAAGACTCTGTTAAACAAATTTAGAGGAAAAGTTTCAAAACATCGACTTTTAGGGCTATAAACGTATCGTGATTAAGAAATTTGCTAAAATTGACCAAAATGCTCAATGTATGACGCCGAAGCATAGACGGTGTTGATTTTACCAAAATTCACTTTTAGTTGCCTTAGTACACTGTCGAACATATTTAGAGAAAATTTTGTATAACATTGGCACTAAAGGCCCTAAATGTATCCTAATTGAGAAATTCTCAAAAATGGACCAAAATGCTCAATGTATGACGCTGAATCAGAGAATGTGGAGAAATAAACGAAAATTCACTTTCAGTGGCCCTAAAACTCTGTTGAACATATTTAGAGGAAAAGTTTCAAAACATCGACTTTTACGGCCCTAAACGTATCGTGATTGAGAAATTTGCTAAAATGGACCAAAATGCTCAATGTATGACGTCGAAGCATAGACGGTGTTGAATTTACCAAAATTCACTTTTAGTTGCCTTAATACAGTGTAGAACATATTTAGAAACATATTTTTAAAACATTGGCATTTAAGGCCCTAAACGTATCGTAATTAAGGAATTTGCTAAAATGGACCAAAATGCTCAATGTATGACGCCGAATCATAGAATATGGAGGATTAAACGAAAATTCACTTTCAGTGGCCCGGAAACTCTGTTGAACGTAATTAGAGAAAAAGTTTCAACACCTCGACTTTTACGGCACTAAACATATCGTGATTGAGAAATTAGCTAAAATGGACCAAAATGCTCAATGTATGACGCCGAAGGATAGACGCTGGTGAATTAAAACAAAATTCATTTTTAGTTGCCTTAATACAGTGTCGAACATATTTAGAACCCTATTTTTAAAACATTGGCATTTAAGGCCCTAAACGTATCGTAACTGAGGAAATTGCTAAAATGGACCAAAATGCTCAATGTTTGACGCCGAAGCATAGACGGTTGTGAATTAAACCAAAATTCATTTTTAGTTGCCTTAATACAGTGATTTTTTATACAAGTCTTTATGGACACGACCTAAAACTGCGGTTCCTGTAAATTAGGTCATTTTCAGCATTTCTCATCGATTTAGCAATAAAAACATTTTATGTGAACACATTCTGGAATTCTTTCGTGGACAAGATCTAAATCTACGATTCCGATAAATTAGGTCGTTTGAAGCATATTTCAACGATTCAGCAGTGAAAAGCTTTTTATATGAACACTTTATGCAAGTCTTTTATGGACACAATCTAAATTTATGGTTTCTGTAAATTAGGTCATTTTCAGCATTTCTCATCGATTTAGCAATAAAAACCTTTTTATGTGAACACATTCTGCAATTCTTTCGTGGACAAGATCTAAATCTACGAATCCGATAAATTAGGTCGTTTGAAGCATATTTCATCGATTCAGCAGTGAAAACTTTTATATGAAAACTTTATTAAGTCGTTTTAGGCCTATCTCATCGATTTAGCAGGGGAATTATTTTTATATGATCAATTTATGCATTTCTTAAATGGACACGATCTAAATCTATGGTTCCTGTAAATTAGGTCATTTTCAGCATTTCTCATCGATTTAGCAATAACAACCTTTTATGTGAACACAATCTGCAATTCTTTCGTGGACAAGATCTAAATCTACGATTCCGATAAATTAGGTCGTTTGAAGCATATTTCATCGATTCAGCAGTGAAAAGCTTTTTATATGAACACTTTATACAAGTCTTTTATGGACACGACCTAAAACTGCGGTTCCGGTTAATTAGGTCATTTTAAGCATATCTCATCGATTTAGAAATAGAAATATTTTTATATGATCAATTTATGCATTCCTTTCATGGACACGATCTAAATCTATGGTTCCTGTAAATTAGGTCATTTTCAGCACTTCTCATCGATTTAGCAATAAAAACCTTTTATGTGAAGCACATTCTGCAATTCTTTCGTGGACAAGATCTAAATATACGAATCCGATAAATTTGGTCGTTTGAAGCATATTTCATCGATCAGCAGTGAAACGCTTTTTAAATGAACACTTTATACAAGTCTTTTATGGACACGACCTAAAACTGCGGTTCCGGTTAATTAGGTCATTTTAAGCATATCTCATCGATTTAGAAATAGAAATATTTTTATATGATCAATTTATGCATTCCTTTCATGGACACGATCTAAATCTATGGTTCCTGTAAATTAGGTCATTTCAGCATTTCTCATCGATTTAGCAATAATAACCTTTTTATGTGAACACATTCTGCAATTCTTCGTGGACAAGATCTAAATCTACGAATCCGATAAATTTAGGTCGTTTGAAGCATATTTCATCAATTCAGCAGTGAAAAGCTTTTATATGAAAACTTTATTAAGTCGTTTTAAGCATATCTCATCGATTTAGCAGGGGAATTATTTTTATATGAATACTTTATGCATTTCTTAAATGGACACGATCTAAATCTATGGTTCCTGTAAATTAGGTCATTTTCAGCATTTCTCATCGATTTAGCAATAAAAACCTTTTATGTGAACACATTCTGCAATTCTTTCGTGGACAAGATCTAAATCTACAATTCCGATAAATTAGGTCGTTTGAAGCAATATTTCATCGATTCAGCAGTGAAAAGCTTTTTATATGAACACTTTATACAAGTCTTTTATGGACACGACCTAAAACTGCTGTTCCGGTTAATTAGGTCATTTTAAGCATATCTCATCGATTTAGAAATAGAAATATTTTATATGATCAATTTATGCATTCCTTTCATGGACACGATCTAAATCTATGGTTCCTGTAAATTAGGTCATTTTCAGCATTTCTCATCGATTTAGCAATAATAACCTTTTTATGTGAACACATTCTGCAAGTTCTTTCGTGGACAAGATCTAAATCTACGATTCCGATAAATTAGGTCGTTTGAAGCATATTTCATCGATTCAGCAGTGAAAAGCTTTTTATATGAACACTTTATACAAGTCTTTTATGGACACGACCTAAAACTGCGGTTCCGGTTAATTAGGTCATTTTAAGCATATCTCATCGATTTAGAAATAGAAATATTTTATATGATCAATTTATGCATTCCTTTCATGGACACGATCTAAATCTATGGTTCCTGTAAATTAGGTCATTTTCAGCATTTCTCATCGATTTAGCAATAATAAACCTTTTTATGTGAACACATTCTGCAATTCTTTCGTGGACAAGATCTAAATCTACGATTCCGATAAATTAGGTCGTTTGAAGCATATTTCATCGATTCAGCAGTGAAACGCTTTTAATGAACACTTTATACAAGTCTTTTATGGACACGACCTAAAACTGCGGTTCCGGTTAATTAGGTCATTTTAAGCATATCTCATCGATTTAGAAATAGAAATATTTTATATGATCAATTTATGCATTCCTTTCATGGACACGATCTAAATCTATGGTTCCTGTAAATAGGTCATTTTCAGCATTCTCATCGATTTAGCAATAATAACCTTTTTATGTGAACACATTCTGCAATTCTTTCGTGGACAAGATCTAAATCTACGATTCCGATAAATTAGGTCGTTTGAAGCATATTTCATCGATTCAGCAGTGAAAAGCTTAGATGAAGCTTATACAAGTCTTTTATGGACACGACCTAAAACTGCGGTTCCGGTTAATTAGGTCATTTTAAGCATATCTCATCGATATAGAAATAGAAATATTTTTATATGATCAATTTATGCATTCCTTTCATGGACACGATCTAAATCTATGGTTCCTGTAAATTAGGTCATTTTCAGCATTTCTCATCGATTTAGCAATAATAACCTTTTTATGTGAACACATTCTGCAATTCTTTCGTGGACAAGATCTAAATCTACGATTCCGATAAATTAGGTCGTTTGAAGCATATTTCATCGATTCATTAGTGAAAAGCTTTTTAAATGAACACTTTATACAAGTCTTTTATGGACACGACCTAAAACTGCGGTTCCGGTTAATTAGGTCATTTAAGCATATCTCAACGATTTAGAAATAGAAATATTTTTATATGATCAATTTATGCATTCCTTTCATGGACACGATCTAAATCTATGGTTCCTGTAAATTAGGTCATTTTCAGCATTTCTCATCGATTTAGCAATAATAACCTTTTTATGTGAACACATTCTGCAATTCTTTCGTGGACAAGATCTAAATCTACGATTCCGATAAATTAGGTCGTTTGAAGCATATTTCATCGATTCAGCAGTGAAAAGCTTATACAAGTCTTTTATGGACACGACCTAAAACTGCGGTTCCGGTTAATTAGGTCATTTTAAGCATATCTCATCGATTTAGAAATAGAAATATTTTATATGATCAATTTATGCATTCCTTTCATGGACACGATCTAAATCTATGGTTCCTGTAAATTAGGTCATTTTCAGCATTTCTCATCGATTTAGCAATAAAACCTTTTATGTGAACACATTCTGCAATTCTTTCGTGGACAAGATCTAAATCTACGATCCGATAAATTAGGTCGTTTGAAGCATATTTCATCGATTCATTAGTGAACGCTTTTTAAATGAACACTTTATACAAGTCTTTTATGGACACGACCTAAAACTGCGGTTCCGGTTAATTAGGTCATTTTAAGCATATCTCATCGTTTAGAAATAGAAATATTTTTATATGATCAATTTATGCATTCCTTTCATGGACACGATCTAAATCTATGGTTCCTGTAAATAGGTCATTTTCAGCATTTCTCATCGATTTAGCAATAATACCTTTTTATGTGAACACATTCTGCAATTCTTTCGTGGACAAGATCTAAATATACGAATCCGATAAATTAGGTCGTTTGAAGCATATTTCATCGATCAGCAGTGAAAAGCTTTTCATATGAACACTTTATTAAGTCGTTTTAGGCATATCTCATCGATTTAGCAGGGGAATTATTTTTATATGAATACTTTATGCATTTCTTTCATGACACAATCTAATTTATGGTTTCTGTAAATTAGGTCATTTAAAGCATATCTCATCGATTTAGCAGTGAAAAGCTTTTTATATGAACACTTTATGCATTTCTTTTATGGACACGATCTAAATCTATGGTTCCTGCGAATTAGGTTATTTAAGCATTAATCATCGATTTAGCAAAAAATTCTTTTTATATGAATACTTTATGCATGTCTTTTTTGGACACGACCTAAATCTACGGTTCCTGTTAATTAGGTCATTTTAAAGCTTTCTCATCGATTTAGAAATAGAAATATTTTTATCATGATCAATTATGCATTCCTTTCATAGACACGATCTAAATCTATGGTTTCCTGTAATTAGCTCATTTTCAGCATTTCTCATCGATTTAGCAATAAAAACCTTTTTATGTGAACACATTTTGCAATTCTTTCGTGGACAAGATCTAAATCTACGATTCCGATAAATTAGGTCGTTTGAAAGCATATTCATCGATTCAGCAGTGAAAAGCTTTTTATATGAACACTTTATTAAGTCGTTTAGGCATATCTCATCGATTTAGCAGGGGAATTATTTTTATATGAATTACTTTATGTATTTCTTATATGGACACGATCTAAATCTATGGTTCCAGTAATTTAGGTGATTTTCACCGTTGCTCGTCGATGTAGCAATGGAACTATTGTTAATGAATACTTTATGCATTTCATAAGTGGACACGATCTAAATTTATGGTTCCTGTAAATTAGGTCATTTTCTGCATTTCTCATCAATTTAGCAATAAAAACCTTTTTATGTTAACACATTCTGCAATTCTTTCGTGGACAAGATCTAAATCTACGATTCCGATAAATTAGGTCGTTTGAAGCATATTTCATCGATTCAGCAGTGAAAAGCTTTTATATGAACACTTTATACAAGTCTTTTATGGACACGACCTAAAACTGCGGTTCCGGTTAATTAGGTCATTTTAAGCATATCTCATCGATTTAGAAATAGAAATATTTTTATATGATCAATTTATGCATTCCTTTCATGGACACGATCTAAATCTATGGTTCCTGTAAATTAGGTCATTTTCAGCATTTCTCATCGATTTAGCAATAAAAACCTTTTTATGTGAACACATTCTGCAATTCTTTCGTGGACAAGATCTAAATCTACGATTCCGATAAATTAGGTCGTTTGAAGCATATTTCATCGATTCATGAGTGAAACGCTTTTTAAATGAACACTTTATACAAGTCTTTTATGGACACGACCTAAAACTGCGGTTCTGGTTAATTAGGTCATTTTAAGCATATCTCATCGATTTAGAAATAGAAATATTAATATGATCAATTTATGCATTCCTTTCATGGACACGATCTAAATCTATGGTTCCTGTAAATTAGGTCATTTTCAGCATTTCTCATCGATTTAGGCAATAATAACCTTTTTATGTGAACACATTCTGCAATTCTTCGTGGACAAGATCTAAATCTACGATTCCGATAAATTAGGTCGTTTGAAGCATATTTCATCGATTCATTAGTGAAACGCTTTTTAAATGAACACTTTATACAAGTCTTTTATGGACACGACCTAAAACTGCGGTTCCGGTTAATTAGGTCATTTTAAGCATATCTCATCGATTTAGAAATAGAAATATTTTTATATGATCAATTTATGCATTCCTTTCATGGACACGATCTAAATCTATGGTTCCTGTAAATTAGGTCATTTTCAGCATTTCTCATCGATTTAGCAATAATAACCTTTTTATGTGAACACATTCTGCAATTCTTTCGTGGACAAGATCTAAATCTACGAATCCGATAAATTAGGTCGTTTGAAGCATATTTCATCAATTCAGCAGTGAAAGCTTTTATATGAAAACTTTATTAAGTCGTTTTAAGCATATCTCATCGATTTAGCAGGGGAATTATTTTTATATGAATACTTTATGCATTTCATAAATGGACACGATCTAAATCTATGGTTCCTGTAAATTAGGTCATTTTAAGCATATCTCATCGATTTAGAAATAGAAATATTTTATATGATCAATTTATGCATTCCTTTCATGGACACGATCTAAATCTATGGTTCCTGTAAATTAGGTCATTTTCAGCATTTCTCATCGATTTAGCAATAAAACCTTTTTATGTGAACACATTCTGCAATTCTTTCGTGGACAAGATCTAAATCTACGATTCCGATAAATTAGGTCGTTTGAAGCATATTTCATCGATTCATGCAGTGAAACGCTTTTTAATATGAACACTTTATACAAGTCTTTTATGGACACGACCTAAAACTGCGGTTCTGGTTAATTAGGTCATTTTAAGCATATCTCATCGATTTAGAAATAGAAATATTTTAATATGATCAATTTATGCATTCCTTTCATGGACACGATCTAAATCTATGGTTCCTGTAAATTAGGTCATTTTCAGCATTTCTCATCGATTTAGCAATAATAACCTTTTATGTGAACACATTCTGCAATTCTTTCGTGGACAAGATCTAAATCTACGATTCCGATAAATTAGGTCGTTTGAAGCATATTTCATCGATTCATTCAGTGAAAAGCTTTTTAAATGAACACTTTATACAAGTCTTTTATGGACACGACCTAAAACTGCGGTTCCGGTTAATTAGGTCATTTTAAGCATATCTCATCGATTTAGAAATAGAAATATTTTTATATGATCAATTTATGCATTCCTTTCATGGACACGATCTAAATCTATGGTTCCTGTAAATTAGGTCATTTTCAGCATTTCTCATCGATTTAGCAATAAAACCTTTTTATGTGAACACATTCTGCAATTCTTTCGTGGACAAGATCTAAATCTACGATTCCGATAAATTAGGTCGTTTGAAGCATATTTCATCGATTCAGCAGTGAAAAGCTTTTTATATGAACACTTTATACAAGTCTTTTATGGACACGACCTAAAACTGCGGTTCCGGTTAATTAGGTCATTTTAAGCATATCTCATCGATTTAGAAATAGAAATATTTTTATATGATCAATTTATGCATTCCTTTCATGGACACGATCTAAATCTATGGTTCCTGTAAATTAGGTCATTTTCAGCATTTCTCATCGATTTAGCAATAAAAACCTTTTTATGTGAACACATTCTGCAATTCTTTCGTGGACAAGATCTAAATCTACGATTCCGATAAATTAGGTCGTTTGAAGCATATTTCATCGATTCAGCAGTGAAAAGCTTTTATATGAACCCTTTATACAAGTCTTTTATGGACACGACCTAAAACTGCGGTTCCGGTTAATTAGGTCATTTTAAGCATATCTCATCGATATTAGAAATAGAAATATTTTTATATGATCAATTTATGCATTCCTTTCATGGACACGATCTAAATCTATGGTTCCTGTAAATTAGGTCATTTTCAGCATTTCTCATCGATTTAGCAATAAAAACCTTTTTATGTGAACACATTCTGCAATTCTTATCGTGGACAAGATCTAAATCTACAATTCCGATAAATTAGGTCGTTTGAAGCATATTTCATCGATTCAGCAGTGAAAGCTTTTTATATGAACACTTTATACAAGTCTTTTATGGACACGACCTAAAACTGCGGTTCCGGTTAATTAGGTCATTTTAAGCATATCTCATCGATTTAGAAATAGAAATATTTTTATATGATCAATTTATGCATTCCTTTCATGGACACGATCTAAATCTATGGTTCCTGTAAATTAGGTCATTTTCAGCATTTCTCATCGATTTAGCAATAAAAACCTTTTTATGTGAACACATTCTGCAATTCTTTCGTGGACAAGATCTAAATCTACAATTCCGATAAATTAGGTCGTTTGAAGCATATTTCATCGATTCAGCAGTGAAAAGCTTTTTATATGAACACTTTATACAAGTCTTTTATGGACACGACCTAAAACTGCGGTTCCGGTTAATTAGGTCATTTTAAGCATATCTCATCGATTTAGAAATAGAAATATTTTTATATGATCAATTTATGCATTCCTTTCATGGACACGATCTAAATCTATGGTTCCTGTAAATTAGGTCATTTTCAGCATTTCTCATCGATTTAGCAATAACAACCTTTTTATGTGAACACATTCTGCAATTCTTTCGTGGACAAGATCTAAATCTACAATTCCGATAAATTAGGTCGTTTGAAGCATATTTCATCGATTCAGCAGTGAAAAGCTTTTTAAATGAACACTTTATACAAGTCTTTTATGGACACGACCTAAAACTGCGGTTCCGGTTAATTAGGTCATTTTAAGCATATCTCATCGATTTAGAAATAGAAATATTTTTATATGATCAATTTATGCATTCCTTTCATGGACACGATCTAAATCTATGGTTCCTGTAAATTAGGTCATTTTCAGCATTTCTCATCGATTTAGCAATAACAACCTTTTTATGTGAACACATTCTGCAATTCTTTCGTGGACAAGATCTAAATCTACAATTCCGATAAATTAGGTCGTTTGAAGCATATTTCATCGATTCAGCAGTGAAAAGCTTTTTAAATGAACACTTTATACAAGTCTTTTATGGACACGACCTAAAACTGCGGTTCCGGTTAATTAGGTCATTTTAAGCATATCTCAATCGATTTAGAAATAGAAATATTTTTATATGATCAATTTATGCATTCCTTTCATGGACACGATCTAAATCTATGGTTCCTGTAAATTAGGTCATTTTCAGCATTTCTCATCGATTTAGCAATAATAACCTTTATATGTGAACACATTCTGCAATTCTTTCGTGGACAAGATCTAAATCTACGATTCCTATAAATTAGGTCGTTTGAAGCATATTTCATCGATTCATTAGTGAAACGCTTTTTAAATGAACACTTTATACAAGTCTTTTATGGACACAACCTAAATCTGCGGTTCCTGTAAATTAGGTCATTTTAAGCATATCTCATCGATTTAGAAATAGAAATATTTTTATATGATTAATTTATGCATTCCTTTCATGGACACGATCTAAATCTATGGTTCCTGTAAATTAGGTCATTTTCAGCATTTCTCATCGATTTAGCAATAACAACCTTTTTATGTGAACACATTCTGCAATTCTTTCGTGGACAAGATCTAAATCTACGATTCCGATAAATTAGGTCGTTTGAAGCATATTTCATCGATTCAGCAGTGAAAAGCTTTTTATATGAACACTTTATACAAGTCTTTTATGGACACGACCTAAAACTGCGGTTCCGGTTAATTAGGTCATTTTAAGCATATCTCATCGATATAGAAATAGAAATATTTTTATATGATCAATTTATGCATTCCTTTCATGGACACGATCTAAATCTATGGTTCCTGTAAATTAGGTCATTTTCAGCATTTCTCATCGATTTAGCAATAAAAACCTTTTTATGTGAACACATTCTGCAATTCTTTCGTGGACAAGATCTAAATCTACAATTCCGATAAATTAGGTCGTTTGAAGCATATTTCATCGATTCAGCAGTGAAAAACTTTTTATATAAACACTTTATACAAGTCTTTTATGGACACGACCTAAAACTGCGGTTCCGGTTAATTAGGTCATTTTAAGCATATCTCATCGATTTAGAAATAGAAATATTTTTATATGATCAATTTATGCATTCCTTTCATGGACACGATCTAAATCTATGGTTCCTGTAAATTAGGTCATTTTCAGCATTTCTCATCGATTTAGCAATAACAACCTTTTTATGTGAACACATTCTGCAATTCTTTCGTGGACAAGATCTAAATCTACAATTCCGATAAATTAGGTCGTTTGAAGCATATTTCATCGATTCAGCAGTGAAAAGCTTTTTAAATGAACACTTTATACAAGTCTTTTATGGACACGACCTAAAACTGCGGTTCCGGTTAATTAGGTCATTTTAAGCATATCTCAACGATTTAGAAATAGAAATATTTTTATATGATCAATTTATGCATTCCTTTCATGGACACGATCTAAATCTATGGTTCCTGTAAATTAGGTCATTTTCAGCATTTCTCATCGATTTAGCAATAATAACCTTTTTATGTGAACACATTCTGCAATTCTTTCGTGGACAAGATCTAAATCTACGATTCCTATAAATTAGGTCGTTTGAAGCATATTTCATCGATTCATTAGTGAAACGCTTTTTAAATGAACACTTTATACAAGTCTTTTATGGACACGACCTAAATCTGCGGTTCCTGTAAATTAGGTCATTTTAAGCATATCTCATCGATATAAAAATAGAAATATTTTTATATGATCAATTTATGCATTCCTTTCATGGACACGATCTAAATCTATGGTTCCTGTAAATTAGGTCATTTTCAGCATTTCTCATCGATTTAGCAATAAAACCTTTTTATGTGAACACATTCTGCAATTCTTTCGTGGACAAGATCTAAATCTACAATTCCGATAAATTAGGTCGTTTCAAGCATATTTCATCGATTCAGCAGTGAAAAGCTTTTTATATGAACACTTTATACAAGTCTTTTATGGACACGACCTAAAACTGCGGTTCCGGTTGATTAGGTCATTTTAAGCATATCTCATCGATTTAGAAATAGAAATATTTTTATATGATCAATTTATGCATTCCTTTCATGGACACGATCTAAATCTATGGTTCCTGTAAATTAGGTCATTTTCAGCATTTCTCATCGATTTAGCAATAAAAACCTTTTTATGTGAACACATTCTGCAATTCTTTCGTGGACAAGATCTAAATCTACAATTCCGATAAATTAGGTCGTTTGAAGCATATTTCATCGATTCAGCAGTGAAAAACTTTTTATATAAACACTTTATACAAGTCTTTTATGGACACGACCTAAAACTGCGGTTCCGGTTAATTAGGTCATTTTAAGCATATCTCATCGATTTAGAAATAGAAATATTTTTATATGATCAATTTATGCATTCCTTTCATGGACACGATCTAAATCTATGGTTCCTGTAAATTAGGTCATTTTCAGCATTTCTCATCGATTTAGCAATAACAACCTTTTTATGTGAACACATTCTGCAATTCCTTCGTGGACAAGATCTAAATCTACGATTCCGATAAATTAGGTCGTTTGAAGCATATTTCATCGATTCAGCAGTGAAAAGCTTTTTATATGAACACTTTATGCAAGTCTTTTATGGACACGATCTAAATCTACGGCTACGGTTAAATAGATCATTTTAAGCTTTTCTCATCGATTTAGCAATGAAAATCTTTTTATATGAAAAATTTATGCATTTCTTTCATTGACACAATCTAAATTTATGGTTTCTGTAAATTAGGTCATTTTCAGCATATCTCCTCGATTTAGCAATAAAAACCTTATTATGTGAACACATTCTGCCATTCTTTCGTGGACAAGATCTAAATCTACGAATCCGATAAATTAGGTCGTTTGAAGCATATTTCATCGATCAGCAGTGAAAAGCTTTTCATATGAACACTTTATTAAGTCGTTTTAGGCATATCTCATCATTTTAGCAGGGGAATTATTTTTATATGAATACTTTATGCATTTCTTAAATGGACACGATCTAAATCTATGGTTCCAGTAATGTAGGTGATTTTCACCGTTGCTCGTCGATGTAGCAGAGGAACTATTGTTAAATGAATACTTTATGCATTTCTTAAGTGGACACGATCTAAATTTATGGTTCCTGTAAATTAGGTTATTTTCACCATTTCTCATGGATTTAGCAATAAAAATCTTTTTATATGAACACTTTATACAAGTCTTTTATGGACACGACCTAAAACTGCGGTTCCGGTTAATTAGGTCATTTTAAGCATATCTCATCGATTTAGAAATAGAAATATTTTTATATGATCAATTTATGCATTCCTTTCATGGACACGATCTAAATCTATGGTTCCTGTAAATTAGGTCATTTTCAGCATTTCTCATCGATTTAGCAATAAAAACCTTTTTATGTGAACACATTCTGCAATTCTTTCGTGGACAAGATCTAAATCTACGAATCCGATAAATTAGGTCATTTGAAGCATATTTCATCGATTCAGCAGTGAAAAGCTTTTCATATGAACACTTTATTAAGTCGTTTTAGGCATATCTCATCGATTTAGCAGGGGAATTTTTTTTATATGAATACTTTATGCATTTCTTTCATGGACACAATCTAAATTTATGGTTTCTGTAAATTAGGTCATTTAAAGCATATCTCATCGATTTAACAGTGAAAAGCTTTTTATATGAACACTTTATGCATTTCTTTCATGGACACGATCTAAATTTATGGTTTCTGTAAATTAGGTCATTTAAAGCATATCTCATCGATTTAGCAGTGAAAAGCTTTTTATATGAACACTTTATGCAAGTCTTTTATGGACACAATCTAAATCTATGGTTCCTGTAAATTAGATAAATTAAAGTATATCTCAAAGATTTCACAAAGCTGCACACGATCTAAATCTACGATTCCGGTAAATTAAGTTGTTTTAGGCATATCTCATCGATTTAGCAGTGGAAATAATTTTATATGAATACCTTATGCAATTCTTTCATGGATACGATCTAAATCTATGGTTCCTGCAAATTAGGTTATTTAAGCATTTCTGGTCGATTTAGCAGTGAAAAGTTTTTTATATGAACACTTTATTCATGTCTTGTTTGGACACGACATAAATCTACGGTTCCTGTAAATTAGGTCATTTTAAGCATGTCCCAGGGATTTAGCATGGAAATCTTTTTATATAAACACTTTTTGCAAGACTTTCATGAAATATTTTTATATCAACAATTTATGCATTTCTTTCATGTATACGATCTAAATCTATGGTTCCTGCAAATTAGGTTATTATAAGCATTAATCATCGATTTAGCAAAAAATTCTTTTTATATGAACACTTTATGCATGTCTTTTTTGGACACGACCTAATTCTACGGTTCCTGTTAATTAGGTCATTTTAAGCTTTTCTCATCGATTTAGAAATAGAAATATTTTTATATGATCAATTTATGCATTCCTTTCATGGACACGATCTAAATCTATGGTTCCTGTAAATTAGCTCATTTTCAGCATTTCTCATCGATTTAGCAATAAAAACCTTTTTATGTGAACACATTTTGCAATTCTTTCGTGGACAAGATCTAAATCTACGATTCCGATAAATTAGGTCGTTTGAAGCATATTTCATCGATTCAGCAGTGAAAAGCTTTTTATATGAACACTTTATTAAGTCGTTTTTGGCATATCTCATCGATTTAGCAGGGGAATTATTTTTATATGAATACTTTATGCATTTCTTAAATGGACACGATCTAAATCTATGGTTCCAGTAATTTAGGTGATTTTCACCGTTGCTCGTCGATGTAGCAGAGGAACTATTGTTAAATGAATACTTTATGCATTTCTTAAGTGGACACGATCTAAATTTATGGTTCCTGTAAATTAGGTTATTTTCACCATTTCTCATGGATTTAGCAATAAAAATCTTTTTATATGAACACTTTATACAAGTCTTTTATGGACACGACCTAAAACTGCGGTTCCTGTTAATTAGGTCATTTTAAGCATATCTCATCGATTTATAAAAAGAGAAATATTTTTATATGATCAATTTATGCATTCCTTTCATGGACACGATCTAAATCTATGGTTCCTGTAAATTAGCTCATTTTCAGCATTTCTCATCGATTTAGCAATAAAAACCTTTTTATGTGAGAAATTTATGCATTTCTTTCATTGACACAATCTAAATTTATGGTTTCTGTAAATTAGGTCATTTTCAGCATATCTCATCGATTTAGCAATAAAAACCTTTTTATGTGAACACATTCTGCAATTCCTTCGTGGACAAGATCTAAATCTACGATTCCGATAAATTAGGTCGTTTGAAGCATATTTCATCGATTCAGCAGTGAAAAGCTTTTTATATGAACACTTTATTAAGTCGTTTTAGGCATATCTCATCGATTTAGCAGGGGAATTATTTTTATATGAATACTTTATGCATTTCTTAAATGGACACGATCTAAATCTATGGTTCCAGTAATTTAGGTGATTTTCACCGTTGCTCGTCGATGTAGCAGTGGAACTATTGTTAAATGAATACTTTATGCATTTCTTAAGTGGACACGATCTAAATTTATGGTTCCTGTAAATTAGTTCATTTTCAGCATTTCTCATCGATTTAGCAATAAAAACCTTTTTATGTGAACACATTCTGCAATTCTTTCGTGGACAAGATCTAAATCTACGATTCCGATAAATTAGGTCGTTTGAAGCATATTTCATCGATTCAGCAGTGAAAAGCTTTTTATATGAACACTTTATTAAGTCGTTTTAGGCATATCTCAATGATTTAGCAGGGGAATTATTGTTATATGAATACTTTATGCATTTCTTAAATGGACACGATCTAAATCTATGGTTCCAGTAATTTAGGTGATTTTCACCGTTGCTCGTCGATGTAGCAGTGGAACTATTGTTAAATGAATACTTTATGCATTTCTTAAGTGGACACGATCTAAATTTATGGTTCCTGTAAATTAGGTTATTTTCACCATTTCTCATGGATTTAGCAATAAAAATCTTTTTATATGAACACTTTATACAAGTATTTTATGGACACGACCTAAAACTGCGATTTCGGTTAATTAGGTCATTTTAAGCATATCTCATCGATTTAGAAATAGAAATATTTTTATATGAAAAATTTATGCATTCCTTTCATGGACACGATCTAAATCTATGGTTTCTGCAAATTAGTTCATTTTCAGCATGTCTCATCGATTTAGCAAGAATAACCTTTTTATGTGAACACATTCTGCAATTCTTTCGTGGACAAGATATAAATCTACTATTCCGATAAATTAGGTCCTTTGAAGCATATTTCATCGATTCAGCAGTGAAAAGCTTTTTATATGAAAAATTTATGCATTTCTTTCACGGACACAATCTAAATTTTTGGTTTCTGTAAATTAGGTCATTTAAAGCATATCTCATCGATTTATCAGTGAAAAGCTTTTTATATGAACACTTTATGCATTTCTTTTATGGACACGATCTAAATTTATGGTTTCTGTAAATTAGGTCATTTAAAGCATATCTCATCGATTTAGCAGTGAAAAGCTTTTTATATGAACACTTTATGCAAGTCTTTTATGGACACAATCTAAATCTATGGTTCCTGTAAATTAGTTAATTTTAAGTATATCTCAAAGATTTAGCATGGAAATCTTTTTATATAAACACTTTTTGCAAGTCTTTCATGAAATCTTTTTATATCAACAATTTAATATTAAAAAAATATAATAAAATTCACCTGCGGTACGAAATTATTTAGACGGGAGTCGCACTAAACGACGAGGGGCACCCGAATGAACGAAATAGTTGCGCAAAGCATACCCACAACGCTGCGCGGTAGTCCATTCAGTAGAAGGGGGAAGTCGTTGTTCTCTAATGGGACTGCCGCTTGTTATTTAGCCGGTGCATGAAATGAAGTTTAGCGCGGCCGTATACGATTGATCGTACAGCACGTGTCCGGGCAATTTTCTTATTGTACGCCGTGAGTCTAAAGATTTTCTCACACGAATATGTTATATAAATAATAATCTATATATTTCATAATTCCTTGGTGTTTGTATATGACACACATGGCGTTCACAGCGCCATGAATAATGTCGCGGTAAAAAATTGTATTAAAAAATAAGACAAATTTTTTGTTATTTTCGACATTTTTGGCACTGCAGCCCCATTCTGTATGATATTCTGAACAATATTTCCAAATTTGTTGTAAATCCATTCACTATTAGCGGAGAATAGTTTGAACCTATAAAATCGGATAATTTTATGTGAATTCCTGTCGGTACGGCAGCTAGCTACGACGTCCTCTTAATGATATTTCGCATAACGTATGCAAAGTTTGGTTTGACGCTCGCAATAGTATGAGAATAAATTGGTACTTTGCCGCGCTATTGCGCATAAATGTATTGTCATTTAAATCGAATTTAGTGCACAGACCTAGAAAACGTAATTTATTCTTCTTTATTACGATTACGGTAGAAACCATCGCACAGATGATTACTTGTAATTTTTATTAATGTACCTGTAATGTAGTATAACTGATTAATGTACTATTTTGAAATACTGTGTGCGAAACGTGATTTTTATGTATACTAAATTTATATTAACTTTTGCGCATGTGAGAATTTCGTACTCTAGTACCAGAACATAGTGTTTTATGCACGTTATACTTGGATAATAAATTAAATTTTTCGACAAGCATTCCGTGCATGATCTATATTTGTTGAGGCCTGCGATGGCTCGGTCGGTAGGGCGTCGAGCTCGTAATCTGGAGGTCCCAGGTTCGATTCCCGGCCCCGATCGATTGATACAAGCACCACTGGGGAATGTATTTTCAACAAGTGCTTTCTTCACCAAGACATCGTATGACCTCCGTCGCTGATTAGCACCGATTTGGGAGCATAAAGAGAGCGACGTTCAAATAATAAAAAAAAACTATATTTGTTGATCAATATAAGGCATACGTAGTTCGAAACCGTGTTGTTACACGAAATATGATTAATTTAGGGCCAAAATATTTGTAATATGTAAAAAAATTTCTCCATGTAACCAAATCCTATGAAGCGAACATTAGCGAGTATTCTTTATGACTTTAAACGTTATTAATTGACTATTGAATTTCAAGCGCCTTTTTTTGGCTATTTTTCTCCGGAAACTTTGTAATGGTAATTTTTGGAGTTAGTAAAAATTTTAATTTGTATAAGCTTAAAAATAAATGGAGTTTAACAATATTAGTTATCGGATAATTGCTTATTAAAATTGCTATCGGAGACAAAATTCTAGGTGCATTTTTTTAACTCCTCAAACTGACAATTTAGTATACTAGCACTTTGAGGAGCTCCTCAAATTGCCTAATACAGTGACGGCAGTTTGAGAAGCTCCTCAAATTGCCTCATTTCTCCTCAAACTGCCAAAAACTTACAAAATTTCTCCTCAAACTACCTAATTAGTATAAATATATATATATATGGGTGGTTCTCTGTGACATCGAAGATGAAAAAAATAAATATTGCTATAACTGTGGGAATATGTTTTAGAGGTATCCAGTAGTTCTCCTGAATTTTTTCAGATTTTTTCTGGGCCATTATTTTAAGTTACAGAGAGTCAAAGTTGACATTTTAGCACTTTTTTGCATTATATGCCCATTTTCATGAATTTTTAGCTCCCAGGGGATGCATTTTTCACTAAAAACATAAGTATGACTTTTTTTGTAAAATTTTACGAACTTTTCATAAAAAATACTTTTAAAGTCATAAATGTATGCTGTCACACTCTTGTAAGCCATTTCAACCTTAAATAGTGAAAATCAGCGATTCTGCTCCGGACTCTGGTAACTTAATACTGTCTAAAAGATGTCTTTTTATAGTCAGAAACTGCCTAAAAATTTCCAGAGTGGGTCTAAATCATTAAGATCACTTATGGTCAAAATATCCGGGAAAAGTGCCCGAAATATTAATAGAAATGTATATTTGTTGCCTTATAACGATGAATCTATTAGCATGATCATTGCAAAAAAATTTGTGCACTTACCTTGGAGTGGTAGAAAAGTATCTTCACTTGTTTCAGTATCCATCTAATCCCCTGTAAGCTGTTAAAAATATAAATATTATTATACAAATGTAAAAAATTAATTTTTAAACATTTATAATGCTGAATTTTTAGTTTTACATCCCTTACAAGAAGTATAATACTAATCTGAAGGATTACTATGAATATATAAACATCATTATCACAATAACTGAATATACGTATTTAATACAAAAGATATATAAATAAATCGGATATATAATTATAATGAATAATATGATAACGTGACAGTGACAAGTTTGTGAAATCTAAACAATGTATTGCTGAATAATAATAATAATAATGTTGATACTTTTATAGTAATCCTTCAGATTAGTATTATAATTCTTGTAAGGGATGTAAAACTAAAAATCCAGCATTATAAATGATTAAATAATAATTTTTTATAATTTTATAATAATATTTGATTTTTAGCAGCTTACAGGGGATTAGATGGATACTAAAACAAGTGGAGATACTTTTCTACCATTCCAAGGTAAGTGCATAAATTTTTTTGCAATGATCATGCTACTAGATTCATCGTTATAAGGCAACAAATATACATTTCTATTAATGTTTCGGGCACTTTTCCCGGATATTTTGACCATAAGTGATCTTAATGATTTAGACCCACTCTGGAAATTTTTAGGCAGTTTCTGACTATAAAAAGACATCTTTTAGACAGTATTAGGTTACCAGAGTCCGGAGCAGAATTGCTGATTTTCACTATTTAAGCTTTAAATGGCTTACAAGAGTGTGACAGCATGCATTTATGTCTTTAAAAGTATTTTTAATGAAAAGTTCGGAAAATTTTACAAAAAAAGTCATACTTATGTTTTTAGTGAAAAATGCATCCCCTGGGAGCTAAAAATTCATGAAAATGGGCATATAATGCAAAAAGTGTTAAAATGTCAACTTTGACACTCTGTAACTTAAAATAATGGCCCAGAAAAAATCTGAAAAAATTCAGGAGAACTACTGGATACCTCTAAAACATATTCCCACAGTTATAGCAATATTTATTTTTTTCATCTTCGATGTCACAGAGAACCACCCATATATATATTGTAACAATGAGACTCATTTGCTACAATTTAAAAAAAAAGGAACGGGCATCAGGTCTTGAACCCGAACCCCTTTGTATCCGAAGGCGTTCACGCTACCACTGCGCTACGCCCGCATTTGGTCGTAGCTGTACTTTACCGCGTCTTCTGCCTACCGATACGCTCGCCATATGCCAAGTGCCGATTCTTGCGCTGGCCGCGTCGGTACTACACCACGTCACAATATATATGGGAGATTCCATGTGAAGTGATCCAGTTAAAAAATAAAATTTCATTTTAATGTATGGAATCAGTAAAAAACTACTTGAATAGAGTGTAGCTACATTTTTAGACCTGAATTACAATTTGTACCAAAGCTGTAGCCAATCAAAAAATCGAATTTTTTGAAAAAATTGACTTTTTGGCCATTTTTATCACTTAATAATTCAAAATCTAACAATTTTTTCTTATATACATTAAATTTGAAAAAGTTTATTAATTTCAAGAAGAATCAGTTGAAATATTTCATTTATATTATTTTAAAACATTGAATATAGTTATAATCACTTAAAACCTTTATAGTAAAAAAAAGGGTTGTACGATCAAAAATATTTTATCCATCCAAAAATCTAATTCATCGATGATTAATTACCTTCAAAATAATGCAAAGTTTGAGTGCGGCAGAGCATTTTAGACAAAGTTATGGTGTTTTTAGGCAAATTTTTTAAAAAAAGAGAGCGAATGCATTTTATGAAGAAAACAGACTAACCGTATACTTGCATTCAAACAATATGACACTATTATTCCTCAATATTACTAAAATATACTATTTATTGTTAGTTACTGATACTATTATTTAGTTGTCATTTAAGTCTGATACTTTTAGTTATACCTGTTATATAATTGGATTTATTGGAATTATAAAAAGTTTCAAGTATTTATCCAATTATATAATAGGTATAACTGCTTATACCTACTGTTTTGTGCTTGTAAGCAACTTAGAGATTAAAAAGTTTCAGTGACTAACAATAAATAGTATATTTTAGTAATATTGAGGAATAATAGTGTCATATTGTTTAAATGCAAGTATACGGTTAGTCTGTTTTCTTCATAAAATGCATTCGCTCTCTTTTTTTAAGAAATTTCCCTAAAAACACCATAACTTTGTCTAAAATGCTCTGCCGCACTCAAACTTAGCTTTATTTTGAAGGTAATTAATCATCGATGAATTAGATTTTTGGATGGATAAAATATTTTTGATCGTACAAACCTTCTTTTTAATATAAAGGTTTTAATTGATTATAACTATATTCAATGTTTTAAAATAATATAAATGAAATATTTCAACTGATTCTTCTTGAAAAAAATTGTTAGATTTTGAGTTATTAAGTGATAAAAATGGCCAAAAAGTCAATTTTTTCAAAAAATTCGATTTTTTGATTGGCTACAGCTTTGGTACTA
Source organism: Theocolax elegans (assembly GCA_026168455.1). NCBI lineage: Eukaryota > Metazoa > Arthropoda > Insecta > Hymenoptera > Cerocephalidae > Theocolax > Theocolax elegans. The sequence continues at coordinate 341,207 of CM047430.1, forward strand.
ATTGTAATTCAGGTCTAAAAATGTAGCTACACTCTATTCAAGTAGTTTTTTACTGATTCCATACATTAAAACGAAATTTTATTTTTTAAGTGGATCACTTCGCATGGAATCTCCCATATATATATGGGGTATTCCACGTGAAGTGGTCCGATCAAAATTTTAAAATGCGCCAAATTTTGGGTACACATTGCAAATGTTTTTCAGAATACAGAAAAAAATTTTTAGGTACTGGAATTTATTAGTTCAAAAGTTATTCTAACCTCAAAAAGTGAACTTTTTCCAGTTTTTTTCAACACCAGCTGGGTTCATCGCTATTTAACTCAAAATCTATCAACTTTTACTATAGAACATTATATGTAACATTCGTTGCTAATTATGTCTAGAATTTATCCGTCTGGGTTAGAATTTCTAATTTCAAGGTAAATGTTAGATAAACTACATGTCAATATTTAACTTTAAAAAAATCTAACTTCGCCACAATTGATTTTTTTATCCAAAAATCCAAAAGAAAGCTTGGAGCAATACCTTTCAAATCATCTGTAGCATTTTTATGGCCTTCAATTCTGTAAAAAGTTATGATAATTTAAAGAAAGACGAAATTTTTTTAAAAATTTAAATGGGAAATACCATGTTAATTTTTGTGAATTTTTTGTCTTTCTTTAAATTATCATAACTTTTTACAGAATTGAAGGCCATAAAAATGCTACCGATCATTTGAAAGGTATTGCTCCAAGCTTTCTTTTGGACTTTTGGATAAAAAAATCAATTGTGGCGAAGTTACATTTTTTTAAGTTGAATATTGACATGTAGTTTATCTAACATTTACCTTGAAATTAGAAATTCTAACCCAGAAGGATAAATTCTAGAAATAATTAGCAACGAATGTTACATATAATGTTCTATAGTAAAAGTTGATAGATTTTGAGTTAAATAGCGATGAATCCAGCTGGTGTTGAAAAAAAACTGGAAAAAGTTCACTTTTTGAGGTTAGAATAACTTTTGAACTAATAAATTCCAGTACCTAAAAATTTTTTTCTGTATTCTGAAAAACATTTGCAATGTGTACCCAAAATTTGGCGCATTTTAAAATTTTGATCGGACCACTTCACGTGGAATACCCCATATATATATATATATATACTGTAACAGTTTGGTTGCCGCGCGGATGTTTATTTTAATATCGCGGCTGCTCAGCGGTACGGTTAAACTTACCGTATTTAAATAAACATATTTTTCCCGCGATGCGGCGACGGTTACCTGTCCGTTCTACCAAATCTGTTAAATGTTAGTCTGAAACCGAGTTACTGTTTCAGATAACAACCAGGTAAAATTCAAATCTGAAATTGACCGCGAAACAGGGATATTGCGTCGAGCACTTGTCAACCAGAAATATACGAGCTCATAGGATTACGGAAGGAATCGTACGTGGTTAAATTCAATTAATCGAACACCGGATTGAATTTTAATAATAATATGAATTTATTGAAATAAATATAAAGAAAGATAACAAATAAAATATCTGATTGTCGCCGAGGTCTACGCTTTGAATTACAAGTCGGTAAACGGCCGACTTGTAGAGAGAGGGGAATAAAATATCGCGAACTAAAATAATATATCCAGTCAACGGGACTGGTATAAAGAAACACGATTATTTACTAAGTGCAAATAAAAACACGATCGCGTGAAGTGGTACCACTTACTTTGTACGCTGCTGTAGTCGTTGGTAAACAACGACCAGCCGATCGGTTGCTTTCTCTCTCTCTCACTCTCGCTGAGGTGTCGGACGGATTGTCCGCTCGCCCGTGCACCGGGGTTGTATGGCTGCAGGCAAGTGCACGGTGTAGCACCACTCACTGCAAATGCAGGATCGGCCTGCAGTCGAAACGCACACACAAAACGCACGGTAAATCACAGCGCGGCGAAGCTAAAAACGGGACGCGGGGGGATCACACCTGTCACGTAAGAAGGTGGCTCTCACTCTATCGAGTGCGCGCGAATCTCCCCCTTACCTCTCTAATAAGGTGCGTGCGCGAATCTTTCGCGCGCGAAGTCGATCCCGCCCGTGTAGCTACGACGAACCGAGCCGAGCCGAATCTCGCCGGCTCGAACCGATGCGAACATTATGATACTGTTCGCTCGTGTTGCTCGAATTCGTCAAACGGTGAGGTAAACAGTACCTTACCGTTACAATACATATGTATATGTATATTGGAGATTTCATATGAAGATCCGGTTAAATAATAAAATTTTGTTTTTATGTATGGAATCAGTAAAAAAACTACTTGAATATAGAATGTACCTAAATTGTTAGACCTGAATTTCAATTGGTACCAGAGCTGTAGCCAATCAAAAACTTGAATTTTTGAAAAAAATGACTTTTTGGTCATATTTAAAATCTCACTATATACATTAAATTTGAAATGTTTATAAATTTTCAGCAGAATCTCTTGAAATATTTCGTTTATATTAGTTTAAAACATTGATTATAGTTATAATTAACAAAAACTTTTATAGTCAAACATGGGTTGTACGATCAAAAATTTTTTTCTGCCCGCGCGGGCGCAAAATGCGTTTTTGCGCCCGCTTTTTCGGGCGCAAAATGGCCAATTCCCGCCTGCTTTTTTTTTTTATTGTTTTCTCGCCCGGTCATTTATACATGAAAAAATAATAAAAATATTAAACAAACAATGAAAATTTAATTTTAAATTATTTATTTTTTTAAATGATTTATTTACAAATTGTGAAGGATAATAAAAAAAACATTTTTTTATATTCAATAACTCAACGTTTTAATGCAAAATTTCACCCAAAATTAAAAAATTAAATTACATTAATTACATTATGTAATTTTATAATATTTGTTATATTAAATTATAATAATTTAATAATTAATAATTAATAATATTTAATAATAATGAATAATATTTAATAATTTAATAATATTTAACAATTTAATAATTATAATAATTTTATTTTTATTCTTTCCAGGGGGGGGGGCTCCGCCCCCGCCCCCCCCCCGGCGAGGGCTTCGCCCCCTGCACCCCTACTGGGGCTCCGCCCCTGGACCCCGCCTGCGCCCCCTCGCAAAGCACATTGTCACAGTATATAAAACTGTCCCTGGACTGAACATCCTATATTTTTTGAAGAACTAAAACGCCTCTTTGATAATCTAGCAAATAATGCAGATCAATATTTGCAGGTGTCTCTAACCAAGCTAATAAAAGCTCAAATGGTATAATGGTAATAAAATGTCCAAAGGCTATCTATTATAGTTTATATGAATCTGCAGACTATCAATAGATGCTTGTGCACTAGCTCAAAAAAATTAAATTAAACTTCTTTTGAGATAGTTATTTATAAGTTACGTCGAGCCCTGAAATGTAGCTCATGATAAAAATAAAGATAAATTCTATTAGAGCAGCTTGTTTTTCGAAATTTTACTTATGAAATCCTGATAGATAAAAAAGTTTTAAAGACATGAAGCACATATGAGAAAGCAGAAACTTTAAGATGCAGATACATTATTTTATTGTAATTTTTTTTCTTCGAAATAGTAATAAATAAAGAAATATTAAAGTTTTGAATCATATAATTTTTAGTCAGTCTAATATTTTAGAAAAATAAGAAAATGAGATCACCGACACGGTGGCGGAGTGGCGGAGACGCACCTCGGCCGATCTCGAAAGTTAAGCAGCACTGAGTGCGGTTGGCACTTGGATGGGTGAAACCATTCTTGTGCGGCTTTCTGGATCGGTTAGGTGTTTTTCCACACTTCACAACGCGAGCGGAAGGTGTGGAACATTCGGTTTCGGTGTTTGGGTCTACGAAAGGTGACCTAAACATCTAAACAGAATGTTCACGGGCATAACCCCGAGCGAATGCGAGACGGTGGGGACTGGGATGGGAAAAATTGGAATGTTTTCACCCCCACACATAGGTGGTAGGGGTGTCCCCGTAAAAACCCGTTTAATGGGTATACGGGGTGATGAGCAAATAGAATAATAAAATGAGATCAATGATCTACATTTTCAAGCGATCCTATGCTGTGTTACCTGTGTTAAAATTGCAAACTTTGAAATTGAAAATTTTTAAAACTATGAGGTAGAAAGGTTTTCAATTTTGATAGATAATCTAAAATATAAATTACTAAATATTTATAGCATTTTCATAATTTTTATTTATTTCAATTCAGTAGTTACCATCCTTAACAAATTGCTGACTTTGCATTTTGACTGTTTAGTCGATTGATAATATCTAATTTTTCAATTTACATTGCGACTTGATGTCGATTAAATAATTGCAAAAGTTTAAGTAAAAGTTTTATAACATAACACCTGAGAAGCCAGACGTTGCATATCGGTACAATGTACTTCCTTTTATTTTATTATTTATTTCATTGACTTTTTTATTAATGTTTTTTGTACTTATAATTTAAAATGTTGTAGACAAAACAAAACACAAATTATAATAAACAATTATGAAATAGTCAAAAATAAATAATAATAGTAACAATAATAATATCAATAATGTTAATAATAATAGTTATAATAATATAAGAGTGGAAGTATGAAACTACAACCAATCTCTCTGGTTAGTCGCTGATATAATGAATACGCGGTCGCAAATAAATGGGTAGATACACGGCTGATAGTTATACGTTGTTGTGGATTACAATCATCACCCACATAATACTAACATCTTGTTAAACCTTTTGGAATAACAGCGTGGTATGAAGATGGAAACTCTATAAACAGGTCATTTTTCCAAGTGAGGTAAGTATATAAGGCAGCTCTATAAACGGGCTTTGCCTGTGTAAATGAGGAAACCTCTATAAACGGGCGCTCTTCGCACGAATTATAAATGAGAAATATTGGGTGTTTCTAACTGGAAAAGCAGAAACAATACAGAAATCATCACTTGGGTGGCGTTGCAACCAAGAGGTGATCTACTCGTATCTGAAGGCTTGCTTATTCTGGTGCGTGCTGACATTAACAGCAGTCTTGCACTCTTGGGCCGCTATTAGTTTTTGGGTCCAAACCTAGCTTACCAGCATGGGAGGTTGCCCTTCACAATGGTATCGTTAGAAATAGCGTAAAGCTCGCTTACCGTAGTAACGCTGCCGAGGGATCGGAAGGGACCTTGCATCGAGTCCCGGAGATTGGAGCGGTCGTTACCACGGAAGTGTAGGGAAGCCATGACATCGAGTTGATTCAGTACGAGTCGTTGACGTAGCTATTTGATTACAGACAAATACACAATAAATTTTTGCACGTATTAGATTGCTGCCGGTGCTCTGGACTGACTCAGAAGAGTTAAGGGAAGTTCCCATCTCCCCCTTTTTGTCAGTGAGCAACCTCACTGACATAATTGTATAAACAGAGAATCTCGCGCATGATATCGAAGGGTCGCCAACTAGTTGGGAGGCTGCCGAGAGCAAACTGTACGAACAGCTGCTCAACATACGCAACAACCTAGCTGAAATGACTGAAAGAACAAATGTTCAAAAGAATTTTAGCCACATAATCATTAACGGTATGAGTGAGATAAATAAATCTGTGGAAGTCGCAATGTATTAATTACAATGAATGAAACTGCTTAAATAAACGACGGCTACTAACGTGGACATATGTATAGTTGAGCTGTACAGCCAGAGAATTGGTCGGTGGTTGTTCAACAAAAAAATGCGGACAGGCCCGGCGAAAATCACCGCCGAACAACGACAGATGTCAGACCGGCCTAACTCCAAAACAAGGGAGAGATACTATCTTGATCAAACCGAATAAAGGACACAGGTATGCGGACGTTTTACGGACAGAACGTCAATAGATCCAAACAGAAATGAACTGAACATCCGACAGACACAAAAGACTAAAGATGGCGGAGTCCTACTGCAACTTGCAAAACAAGACAAGCGGCAGGAACTCCAACACCTTTACAAGACTCCCTTGGGGTCGACGTATAAGTAAAAGACATAACATCTACCGCTAAGCTAAAATTCCTAGACATGGACTGTATTACAAACGAGGCTAACCTGACAGACGCCGCAAATTACGAACTTGATAGTATGGCAGTTCATACAGCGCAGAATACACTTCTTCGGGTAAAACGCTAGTGGCCTGGCACTTGCACTGAGTGAACTAGACGCTAAAGACGCAAACGCGTTACTTCGAAAAGAATTAAAATCGGATGGACTAATTGTTGCGTAAGGCTTAGATTACGCATACCTAGATGGTTTAAGTGTCTCGGTTTCGGGCACTATGAAAAGTACTGCAAGGGATTGGACAGACATACATGCAGCTGGCGATGCGGTTAGGAAGGACACGACGCAAGGGTGTGCCAAAACATGCCCGAGTATTTTCTATGTCCAAAAACAGATAACAAAGGACCAGCGCATGCTGCTAGCACAGGCACATATGTAGTATTTGAGGCAGCAGTGACGAAACTAAAGAAGACGAGAAAGACAAACTGACGATAACAATTCTCCAAGGCAACATACACCGGTGTAGCGTAGTACATGCGTTTCTCTGCTTTTCATAAGCAAATAATACAGAAACCTGACGCCGTCGAACTGGCTTGCTACCAGCATGAGCACAACCGCAGTATGGCTGTGCCGGAAAAGCGCGAAGGGGATCAACGGGCAGCGATCCACTGAGGACTTCGCTTGGTCGACGATCGGTGCTGTCACTTTTATCAGGGGTCACCTGAGCCCTAATTGTAGTGCTCTCGAATACGCGTGAAAGCTAAAGACTCTTGAAGATGCCATAAAAGACATTCCCGGCAATAAAATTATGTCTGTAATTTTATTGATGGCGCCGTCGAGTGGGGAATGCCCGAGATAAACAGACGTGGACAACTACTGTTGAAGATGGCCGCAAGGCTAGAACTGATAGTGGTAAATGTCTTTTTATAGTCAGAAACTGCTTATAAATTTCCAAAGTGGGTATAAATCATTAAGATCACTTATGGTAAAAATATCTGGGAAAAGTGTCCGAAATATTAACAGAAATATATATTTGTTGCCTTATGACGGTGAATCTATTAGCATGATCTTTGCCAAACAATTCATGCATTTACCTTGGAGTGGTAGAAAAGTATCTCCACTTGTTTTAGTATCCATCTAATCTCCTGTAAGCTGCTAAAAATACAAATATTATTATACAATTATAAAAAATTAATTTTTAAACTTTATAATACTGGATTTTAAATTTTAAATTAACATTATTTTTACAATAAGTGAATATACGTATTTAATACGAAAAATATATAAACAAATCAGATCTAAGATTATAATGAGTATTATGATTACGTGACAGTCACAAGTTTGTGAAATTCAAACAATGTATTGCTGAATAATAATAATAATAATGTTAATATATTTATAGTAATCCTTTAGATTTGTATCATAATTCTTAAAGTGATTGAAAAATTGAAAATCCAGCATTATAAAGTTTAAAAATTAATTTTTTATAAATGTATAATAATATTTGTATTTTTAGCAGCTTACATGGGATTAGATGGATACTGAAACAAGTGGAGATAATTTTCTACCCCTCCAAGGTAAATGCATGAATTGTTTTGCAAAGATCATGCTAATAGATTCACCGTCATAAGGCAACAAATATATATGTCTGATAATATTTCGGATACTTTTCCCAGATATTTTGTCCATAAGTGATCTTAATGATTTAGACCCACTCTGGAAATTTATAAGCAGTTTCTGACTATAAAAAGATGTCTTTTAGACAACATTAGGTTTCCAGAGTCCAGAGCAGAATTGCTGATTTTCACTACTCCAGGATAAATGGCTTACAAGAGTATGACAGCATACATTTATGTCTTTAAAAGTATTTTTAATGGAAGGTTCAGAAAATTTTACAAAAAAAGTTATATTTAAGTTTTCAGTGAAAAGTGGATCCCATGGAAGCTACAAATTCATGAAAATGGGCATATAATGCAAAAGTGCTAAAAAGTCAACTTTCACTCACTGTAACGTAAAATAATGGTCCCGAAAAAATCTGAAAAAATTCAGGAGAACTACTGGACACCTCTAAAATAGCAGCTTACATGGGATTAGATGGATACTGAAACAAGTGGAGATAATTTCTACCCCTCCAAGGTAAATGCATGAATTGTTTTGCAAAGATCATGCTAATAGATTCACCGTCATAGGCAACAAATATATATGTCTGATAATATTTCGGATACTTTTCCCAGATATTTTGTCCATAAGTGATCTTAATGATTTAGACCCACTCTGGAAATTTATAAGCAGTTTCTGACTATAAAAAGATGTCTTTTAGACAACATTAGGTTTCCAGAGTCCAGAGCAGAATTGCTGATTTTCACTACTCCAGGATAAATGGCTTACAAGAGTATGACAGCATACATTTATGTCTTTAAAAGTATTTTTAATGGAAGGTTCAGAAAATTTTACAAAAAAAGTTATATTTAAGTTTTCAGTGAAAAGTGGATCCCATGGAAGCTACAAATTCATGAAAATGGGCATATAATGCAAAAGTGCTAAAAAGTCAACTTTCACTCACTGTAACGTAAAATAATGGTCCCGAAAAAATCTGAAAAAATTCAGGAGAACTACTGGACACCTCTAAAACATTTTCCCACAGTTATAGCAATATTCATTTTTTTCATCTTCGATATCACAGAGAACCACCCATATATATATATCTGTGTGTGTGTGTGTGTGTGCGCGCGCGCGCGAGCGCGGCGTAATATTTATGTAATATATATATATATATTTCAAAATTAGGTTTTTTCAAGAATTGATAAAAGATGCATTTTTTCCATGCGCAAAAAATAGTTGTAAATTTAACTTGAAAGAATATGTATTAGTATACTCATTCTTGATAAAACTCATAAAATTTTTAATTGTGCTCCCAATAATAATAAGGGATCTAAAATTCAATGTAATGCCTTACATACAGATGCAAAATTATATACTGTAACGGAGTGGGTACTGTGGAATGTAAGGCCCCCGGTTAGGCTCAATCTGTCCCAACTTACCAACCTAAGTGTACAGTCCCACAATGTGGCGGGGAATCACATTGATTCCCGTGCAATGCCATTGACAACGTCAAACACCTCGTTCGACTTTAATATTGTGTATTGGTCCCTACGCCGGAAAGGGCGGTATTTGTGGGTGAGGACTATGACCGGTAAAACGTTATGTTAATCGGCGAGAAAGATAGTGTCGCCGTTAACAGTAACAAATTAAGGGGAGTCGTACCGATGACTACCCCCAAGGTCAGCGCGAAAACGATTCGTTACAACTTATTAACAGTCGAGTTATGAGAAACCGATCCGGGAATGATCGGCTGCTTAACCTGATGGCTATACGTCATGCCGTGTGACATATGTACTTCTGTCGTAGGGAGCTCTGACGTAGTAGCTGCCTACGTCACGCGCGCCTTCTCTCGTGAAGTGGCTCCCGCAAACCACCGACCTGGCTACCCGGGCGGAAAAAGAGGAACGCTTCCTCTCCTGGACCGTACCAGGTAAATCGGGATACGAAATAATAATAAGACACACGAATCTCAGTAATTCGTATCGTGGGAAAAAGGCTGGGCGACTGAGAGAGCTTGGCCTCGGCACTATCTCTCTCTCTCGCACCAACGGTCGGGACGACTGCCGACTCCTGTCTTCCTTCTTTTTCGTACGGCGGGACGTACTACTCCGCACGCCGACGTGGATGTTGGTGGAGAGAAATACCTCACACGCACACACAAAACACACCAACACTTTAGTTCTTTTTACTAACTAACACAAAGGTCGGACCGACTCGACACCACGTTGTCTCAGCGTGCGCGCGCGACCTTAATACCTCTCCTCTCTCGGCGCGCACGATTCCCGCGCATTGGTGCACGCGCCGCGCTGTATATCCTCTTTCGCGTTGCTCACCTGATCGGTAACTCGCTTACCGTTATAATACAAATACATATATATATATATATATATATATATTATGTATAAATAGTTCGCCGCCGTCCTGTCTAAGATTTCAGGGTTCTAATAGATGCCGATGTATAAAGAAATTTTTCATTCCCTATATATGGGCATATATGGTTCCAGAAACCATATTACATACATAGATATATATGTATCCTTCAGATTAGGATCATAATTCTTAAAGTGGTTGTAAAATTGAAAATCCAGCATTATAAATGTTTCAAAGTTAATTTTTTATAAGTTAATTCAACCAATTGATTAGTTCAATGACTAAAATACGTCTGTCGATTATTATTCAAATACCTTGTGCATACAATTTGTCACAAAATGTGAGTAGTTATTTACATGTATTTATAGTTTTAATTATTTATATCATTTTTATTGTATTCAAATAAAGCTACAGTATCGATTATTATAATTTTCTCGTTGGTATATCATCGGCATATTGTAACGGTAAGGTACTGTTTACCTCACCGTTTGACGAATTCGAGCAACACGAGCGAACAGTATCATAATGTTCGCATCGGTTCGAGCCGGCGAGATTCGGCTCGGCTCGGTTCGTCGTCGCTACACGGGCGGGATCAACTTCGCGCGCAAAAGATTCGCGCACGCACCTCATTAGAGAGCTAAGGGGGAGATTCGCGCGCACTGGATAGAGGAATAACCACCTTCTGACGTGACAGGTGTGATCCCCCCGCGTCCCGTGTTCAGCTTCGCCGTGCCGTGATTTGTGCCGTGCGTTTTGTGTGCGTTTCGACTGCAGGCCGATCCTGCATTTGCAGTGAGTGGTGCTACACCGTGCATCTACCTGCAGCCACACAACCCCGGTGCACGGGCGAGCGGACAATCCGTCCGACACCGCAGCGAGAGTGAGAGAGAGAGAAAGCAACCGATCGGCTGGTCGTTGTTTACCAACGACTACAGCAGCGTACAAAGTAAGTGGTACCACTTCACGCGATCGTGTTTTTATTCGCACTTAGTAAATAATCGTGTTTCTTTATACCAGTCCCGTTGACTGGATATATTATTTTAGTTCGCGATATTTTCTTCCCCACTCTCTACAAGTCGGCCGTTTACTGACTTGTAATAAATTTTATTTGTTATTTATCTTTATCTTTATTTCAATAAATTCATATCATTCTTAGAATTCAATACGGTGTTCAATTAATTGAATTTAACCACGTACGATTCCATCCGTAATCCTAAAAGCTCGTATATTTCTGGTTGACAAGTGCTCGACGCGATATCCCTGTTTCGCGGTCAATTTCAGATTTGAATTTTACCTGGTTGTTATCTAAAACAGTAACTCGGTTTCAGACTAACATTTAACAGATTTGATAGAACGGACAGGTAACCGTCGCCGCATCGCGGGAAAAATATGTTTATTTAAATACGGTAAGTTTAACCGTACCGCTGAGCAGCCGCGATATTAAAATAAACATCCGTGCGCTCATCGAGGAGTCCAATGCTCGGACACAGGGTGAGGATGAGCCGGTGAGAGATTACATCACCTGCTCAATCGCAATCATGCGAAAACTCAACCCGATCCCGAGCGAGCGTAGGCAATTGGACCATCTCTACCGTAACATGCTACCTCAGCTTCAGCGGTTGTTTAAGAGAGCTGAAGCCAAATCGGTTGAAGATTTATTGGAGCTGGCGATGGACGCCGAGCAAACGCTCGAGCGGGAAAAGTTATATCGACCGCCTCCGGCAGAGGAAGATTTAATGCTGCCGGAACTTGCTTACAAGGCAAAGTCCAAAAAGCGGTCGGCCGCCAAGCCTAAGGTAGCAAGCGTGGCTAAGGAGGTGAGTGAGTCGAGTCGGGAAGATCCGATTGAACGGCTCACAAAAGTCCTGGAAGAAACCCTTAGGATCTTGCGAACGAGTAGCCAGACAGCTGGGGTTAAGGTGGATAAAGATACGCCACCTAGGAAGAAAACCCACAAGTCTCCTCCTCGGTTTAAAAGGAGGAAGGAGACACGTAAAAGTCCCGATCGACGGTCATCGAGTGGTTCATCCTCGAAGCTTGGGGAATCGTCGGATTCAAGAAAGAAGATAAAGAGCAAAGAAGACTTCCCCAAGCCGATCAAGTGCCATACTTGTGGTAAGTTGGGGTACACCGTTAGGACGTGCCCGGACTGCGCAAAAAACGCGCGGGGAAGCGGTTAGAGGGGACAACCGCATACCCCAAAGTACAGGGAGTCCCCAAGGAGGACAAAGGTCTGACTCCCGATTACCGAGATAGTCCAGCTGCAGTTAAGCAGAAAAGGAAAGGGCTTATTCCTGATAGATCCCAGGAAGTCGGAATGGATCCGGAGACCAACGATGTCCTAAAGTTAGTGACATCGAGCACTAGCCGAAGAAGTTATCGTCCTGAGGACGAGACGCGCTGGTGGTGTCATGTTAACATAGATGGATTCCGGATCCGTGCGTTGTTCGATCCAGGTGCATCGACCACCGTAATGGGTCCGAGCGGTTTGCAGTTAGCAACCGCTCTAGGCAGGTCGCTTCTCGAGTCGCGAGCTGGCAATGCCAAGCTTGCTGATGGTAGTACTCATCCGTTGTGTGGTCACGTGATGCTACCATTTACCATCGGTAAAGAGACTCGAGAAATACGTGTTGCGATCATGCCGAACCTGGATGCTGAATGCTACATCGGAGTAAATTTTATCCGAGCATTCCGAGCCGTCCTAGACCCAGATTCCGACCGTTTATTCCTAAAGGGAACGGATCAAGTCCTACAGCTGGAAGTGGCAAGTATGGAAAGTGGCAATGCTTCATTATCGTCAGCAGGTGTCGCTGACGTAACAGAAGTAGAGCGCACACAATTGCGCGAACTTCTAGACCGAGTGTTGTCCACAACCTTGCCAAAGATCGGCCGTTCTTACGATGTCGAACATATAATCGACGTCGGATCAGCCAGGCCGATCAAACAGAGGTACTACCCCGTCTCTGATAAGATTCGAGAGGAAATGCAACGTCAAGTTCGCGAGATGCTCGAGACTGGCGTTATTGAACCCTCGAAAAGCGGTTGGTCCAGCCCCGTGGTGATGGCGAAGAAGGGTGAGAATGCTAGGCGTTTTTGCATCGATTTTAGGAAAGTCAACGCTTTGACGAAACCTGATGCATATCCTTTGCCATATATGCAGGATATCCTACGCAAACTCAAGAAAGCCCGATACATCTCCACGATCGACATGAACTGTGCGTATCACCAGATACCTCTACAGGTGGAGTCGCGCCCGATAACGGCTTTTACGGTACCTGGAATGGGTTTGTTCCAGTTTACTCGTATGCCGTATGGATTGGCAAATGCTGGCGCGACATTCCAGCGCATGATCGATCAGGTGATTGGACCCGAACTCGAACCGGTTGCTTATGCATATCTCGACGATATCATTATTGTCACGGAGACGTTTGAAGAGCATAAGCAACTGTTGATCGAGGTGTTAACTCGCTTGGCAGAAGCCGGTTTATCTGTTAATCGGGAGAAATGTGTCTTCTGCCAGCCCGAAGTGAGATATTTAGGTATGCGAGTTAACCGAGACGGGATACGACCTGACCCAGCTAAAACGGAGCCGATTAAAGAATATCCGGCTCCCAAGAATTTGAAGCAGCTGAGACGGTTTCTCGGTATGGCATCTTGGTACAGACGCTTCATGCACGACTATGCTACCATAGCTGAGCCGCTAACGCGTCTGACCAAGAAAGACCAGAAGTATCTTTGGCTGGAAGAACAAGAGAGCGCTTTCCAGCAGCTTAAAGCTTTGTTGATGACAGCACCCGTTCTGCAAACTCCCGATGAGAATGGTGAGTATGTGGTCCAGACTGACGCTAGTGACACTGGTATCGGTGCAGTGTTATTACAGATTGTCGGTGGAGAAGATAGAGTCCTGGAGTTCGCCAGTAGAATCCTCTCGCCCGCCGAACGCAATTACAGCCTCACAGAACGGGAATGCCTGGCCGTAATATGGGCGATTAAGAAGTTTAGACCATACATCGAAGGTTACCAGTTTAAAGTTGTCACTGACCATAGTAATCTTGGTTGGTTATGCAATATTCGCAATCCAACGAGCCGGCTCGCCAGATGGGCGTTAGAACTCCAGTCTCATAACTTTACTATTGAGCACAGGAAAGGAGCTCTAAACTACGTTCCTGATGCACTTTCTCGTATGTATGAGGAAGACGAGCCGGCCTTATCCTCCTTCTCTTGGAGCCAGACTACTAAGGACCCCTGGTACCTTTCGTGGACCAAAGACGTAAGTGAGCGGCCGAGGGAATTTCCTGATTGGAAGATCCAAGGTGGAAACTTGTATTCGTATCGGGTGGATACTGAATTGGATGACGCCATGGAAGATCAAGACGCTTGGAAGTTGATCGTACCCGAAGAGCACAGGCAGACCATTCTCCGAGAATGTCATGATGATCCAGCATCTGGCCATCTAGGTAGAGAAAAGACATTTGCTCGCGTGGCAAAGTTATATTATTGGCCACGTTACTATGCCGAAGTTGGCGAGTATGTACGCAAATGTCAGGTGTGCCAGCAATGCAAGGTGGAGCAACGCCCTCCCATGGGTTTGGTGGGTAGGCGAGTGGTTGAAAAGCCATGGAAAGTGGTAGCAGGAGATGTTACTGGACCACTTCCCCGCTCCACACACGGATTTGAATATATTTTGATCCTCCAAGATTTGTTCACGCGCTGGATTGAAGCAGTGCCGATCCGGAAAGCTAACGCTAAGACGATCGTGAAAGAGTTACACGAACGAGTCGTCATGCGTTTTGGCACACCGGAAGTATTTTTATCCGACAACGGCACTGAGTTTAAGAACAAGCTCGTAGATGATTATCTCATGGAACGAGGAATATTTCATACAACTATTCCCCCGTACCACGCTCAGGCCAATCCCGTCGAACGTGCTAATCGAACGCTGAAAACGATGGTAGCGTCTTACATTACCGAGAAGCACAACACTTGGGACGAGAAGTTACCGGACCTTGTGTTTGCTTTAAATACGCCGGTACAGAGTTCGACAGGATGGAGCCCGGCCATGTTAAATTACGGCCGGCAGCCTGAGCCACCCGGCACTGCTCGTCGAGTTCAAGACGAGCTGACTCAGCAACGCTTGGAATACCAGCGTTTGCTTGAGTGGAGTGATCGGTTATCACGACTACCTGAGCTTCACAAGAAAGCTTCAGCTAGAACTAATAAAGCTCAGGATAGGCAAGCCGGTTACTATAATGCCGGGAGACGAGCGGCTTCTTTTGAAGTCGGGGACTTGGTATGGAAGAAGAACCGAGTCCTCTCATCCAGCGCACAAGGCGTCTCGGCCAAGTTAGCTCCAAAATACGTCGGTCCTTATTTGATCGTCCACAGATACGGCCCAAATACTGTTAAGATCCAGGATACTCAGGGACATGAGGAGAAATGCCATGTCCAGTACCTCAAACCGTACTTATCGGATGACCATGGCGATGAGTACGGCCAAGAAGACGACATCGAGACCGATCTACCTACGAGGGAAGAGGAACCCGAACGCGACACGGTTCCTGCGAGCGAAGACGTCTCACGCGGCGAGACGCAAGCGAGCGCCGTTCCACGCGAGGAACGAGATAACGCGTACGTCGTGTCCCCCGTTAAACGAAGTAGAGGTAGGCCGCGTAAAAACGCGAGGGTCGTCGCCAGACCGCGGGGTCGGTCGACGGTAATTCCGACCGCTAGCCACCGCGGGCTAGCCAAACGAGGTAGAGGCAGACCACGACGGAACTGCAGTTAGTGTCCGGATTTTTGGACCAGGTTTTTTGTTGTACCTGTGTAGCCTCTTCCCATCCCAAATTCGTCAGGGATGCAGAAACCACATCACGGGTATGTGGAATCTGGAAGGGGGGTGTAACGGTAAGGTACTGTTTACCTCACCGTTTGACGAATTCGAGCAACACGAGCGAACAGTATCATAATGTTCGCATCGGTTCGAGCCGGCGAGATTCGGCTCGGCTCGGTTCGTCGAGGCTACACGGGCGGGATCAACTTCGCGCGCAAAAGATTCGCGCACGCACCTCATTAGAGAGGTAAGGGGGAGATTCGCGCGCACTGGATAGAGGAATATCCACCTTCTGACGTGACAGGTGTGATCCCCCCGCGTCCCGTGTTCAGCTTCGCCGTGCCGTGATTTGTGCCGTGCGATTTGTGTGCGTTTCGACTGCAGGCCGATCCTGCATTTGCAGTGAGTGGTGCTACACCGTGCATCTACCTGCAGCCACACAACCCCGGTGAACGGGCGAGCGGACAATCCGGCCGACACCGCAGCGAGAGTGAGAGAGAGAGAAAGCAACCGATCGGCTGGTCGTTGTTTACCAACGACTACAGCAGCGTACAAAGTAAGTGGTACCACTTCACGCGATCGTGTTTTTATTCGCACTTAGTAAATAATCGTGTTTCTTTATACCAGTCCCGTTGACTGGATATATTATTTTAGTTCGCGATATTTTCTTCCCCACTCTCTACAAGTCGGCCGTTTACTGACTTGTAATAAATTTTATTTGTTATTTATCTTTATCTTTATTTCAATAAATTCATATCATTCTTAGAATTCAATACGGTGTTCAATTAATTGAATTTAACCACGTACGATTCCTTCCGTAATCCTAAAAGCTCGTATATTTCTGGTTGACAAGTGCTCGACGCGATATCCCTGTTTCGCGGTCAATTTCAGATTTGAATTTTACCTGGTTGTTATCTGAAACAGTAACTCGGTTTCAGACTAACATTTAACAGATTTGGTAGAACGGACAGGTAACCGTCGCCGCATCGCGGGAAAAATATGTTTATTTAAATACGGTAAGTTTAACCGTACCGCTGAGCATTTGCGATATTAAAATAAACATCCGTGCGGCAACCAAACTGTTACAATATATACTTTTTGAAAAATTTCACGTAATATCTCAATTGAGGTCTCATTTCAAAGTTGCATTACAATCATTAGTCAATTGATGACTTTTTACAAAAAAGTTTAATTTATTTAATTTTTGAAAAGATCGACTTTATTATTCTAAGACAAAATTTTTCAAATACTTCGAAAAAGTTCGAGTGTGTTAAAAAAGTCATCAACCGACTGAAGAAGCATGAAAACATGTAATGAACGAAAGATTGGTAAGGTGAGACGTAAAATATAATATGTCAACAATTGTAAGTAGGAAATCGTTATTGCTATTTGAACGGCTAATATTTGTCACCCTAGTCTATGGGTATTTTAAATTCTAATACAATGCTATAATTAATAATGATTTATTAATATCAGTTGATCTATTTTGATTTATACACATTTTATCATAGGTATTATTATAATTAGTTTGTTTATAAAGGCATTTACGGTCGTTTTTCCGAATAAATCAAATTTAAATTAAACGAAGTACTATCTGCTCTTCGTCCACCATATTTAGTGAAATTTCCCAGAACAGATCCCCGTTAAATAAAAATTATAAGTGTTGTAAAGGTAAGCTACATACTCTTATGCGTATGAAGCTATACCTTATAACGAGCGCGAGTGACGATCGGAAAAGCTCGTAGGTGATCGGGAAAGCCCGCGCGTAAGCCGTGTACGGACTAATAATGATCCGACGCGCAAGCTGATTGAGGAGAGTATATAGAGAGTTTATGCGAGTCATTGCAGATAGACACGTCGCCGGTAACGCCTTCCTTGCTAATTCGTGGCAAGAGAAAAAGAATCGTTATCGCGGATTCTAGCTCGGGTTCTGGGTTTCGCGCCGTGAAGAGTGAGTGATCCGGTGGAATGAGCGTGCTGGTGTTAAGAGCACAGCTCCAGCGACTCCCAGGAACCTGCGAGGACGGCGAAGTTGCCGCGCGCGAGAGCCCGACGGAGAGAGGGGAAACAGGCGAAGTCGAACGCATCGACGGGGAGAATCGAAATTCAAGGTACGTGGTGCACCACTCGCGAGCCGCTGAAGCCGTAAAGACTCTCTCTTTACGGCTATAACTTTAAGTTAGGGACCGGCGGATCTCGCCCGCGCGCGACGGCGAGGAAGCTAACGGGCGACCGCGTACGCGTGCTAGAAAGAGAGAAAGTACAAGTAACCCCGGTGGCTGCACCTCGTCGCGAGACCTCACTTTGTTATTTGTTATTGCTTTATTCTACGTTAACTTAAATTTATATTTCTTGATAATAAATAAAATTCAAATGTAATCAATATCCGAGTACGAGTTTAATTATTGATTACAGGCGTACGTTATTCCCATTATCCCGAATACTGCCCTCTCCGTTTCACGAGCGGCCGAGGTAAACTTACCGCGAATTTATCGGCAAGTGATCTCCCGGTTGTTAACGGACATCGCAACGGTAGGACGTGCGCGGGGTTTACTGATTTGAATCCGCCGCGCACTCTCGGAGCACCGTCTAGGGAGTATAACTAGACGGTGCCGTAGCAACCGATCCCTTTATCCCTACCGACGCGAGAGATTGTACCCCGTTACAGCGTTTCGTCCTCGATCTCTAGTTTGGAATCCACAGTAAGAAACTGAAGATCTTACCTTAGACGCCTATCGCATGATGTACTGCGATGCTAGCAAGATGTTATACGGCTCTATATATAAAAGAAGATGACGATAGCAAGTGTAGAGAAATACTTATTCCCCTCTAGCGGTGGCAAAATCAATCTGGGCTATCTACTGAACTTGGGTTTGAATGATATATATCTTTTGTTTTTAAGTTATTAGTACCCTCTATGATGAGATTTTTCAAAGAGGATTGTTAATCTGCATGAGGATAAGAGTGGAAGATGTAAATCATACAACGTTATTACTTACAATTAGTTGCAACGTTTGATCGACTATGTACGCCGGCCTCTTCAGGCACTTTATTAAACAAATTTTATTTAATAAAGTACATCATGCATCAATAAAAATACTAGCAAAAGTAATTAAAAGAAACTTATAAATTGTTCGAAAATAAAGTTTTTTGATAACATACTGCTGTTTTTGTTTTGTACAAGGGAGGTAGTCCCCGTAACGTCAAAATAAGTGGATTAATATAATTAAAAATATAATTT
This sequence comes from Theocolax elegans, assembly GCA_026168455.1. Lineage (NCBI taxonomy): Eukaryota > Metazoa > Arthropoda > Insecta > Hymenoptera > Cerocephalidae > Theocolax > Theocolax elegans. Next base: position 360,230 of record CM047430.1, read on the forward strand.
CAATTCGGAGTTATAATGTAAACATTATAAATGTAAACATTGAATAATTATAATGAGTCACGCCAATTTCAAAATTTGTGTTTTCAAATTTTATTTGTTTAATGAAGTGCCTAAAGAGGTGGGCGTACGCAGTCAACGAAAAGTTGCAATTACGTACTATCGTTGTGTGATTAACATGTTTCATGCTTGCCCCCATGCAGATCAATAATCATCTTTAGAAAATATATATGTTTATTTGTATTTATGATACAAGCGACCAAAATGAAAGGTTTTATGGATGAATCTTTTGTTTATTATTAGTAATTGCTTCTGATGAGTAATAATTAATTTAAATAATTGAAACTACTTGTATATCCGTCCAATAATTTTTATTTTCACCGTTTCGGCCATCTATTTAATTATGACCCTCTTCAGGAACTAAATAAGTATTATTAATTAATAACAAAGCAAAAAAACTTTTCATATAAAAAACCACATAACGCATCACACTTACAAGTTACATATTACAAGCAAAAGCAATGCGAGCTCTTTGTCATACGGCGAAGATAGATCTGCTCTGGATATATTTTGTCAATATCATCAAGAGTCAAAACTAATACATTTAAACTAGAAAATCTGTGACAATTCAACGTACTTAACATACAGTATAACACTACACCTCTATACAATTTTCATGTATTTGAATTAAACCTCACATTTTCGCGATTACAATATTTTATAGACTATATTATATTACAATATCATTATTAACTTAACCAAAGGAGTTATCCAATTAACAATTATAGCCTTGCCTTATAATTTCATTTTATTTATAAAATTTTTGTATGAGACCTAAAGATTTTGAGTGTTAAATTGCCTATTTACATTACAATTATTTTTTCGTATAAAACACATCTCCGAAATAGTCTTTTTTCTGTGTTATTTTCTTTGTCTTGAATTTTGTCTGGTTAAAAGAGAACACATGATTATTAACCTTTATGTGCTGATATAAGGCCGTTCTTTAATTCTTTTTTTACAATCATTGTATGTTCATTTATTCTTGTTTATAATATCATATATTAACTTAACCAAAGGAGTTATCCAATTAACAATTATAGCCTTGCCTTATAATTTCATTTTATTTATAAAATTTTTGTATGAGACCTAAAGATTTTGAGTGTTAAATTGCCTATTTACATTACAATTATTTTTTCGTATAAAACACATCTCCGAAAATAGTCTTTTTTCTGTGTTATTTTCTTTGTCTTGAATTTTTGTCTGGTTAAAAGAGAACACATGATTATTAACCTTTTTGTGCTGATATAAGGCCGTTCTTTAATTTCTTTTTTTACAATCATTTTTATGTTCATTTATTCTTGTTTGTCCAATGTAACATACATTGCAATTGTTACAGTTGATTTTATATACCACACTAGTTTTTTCAAAATTACCTAACAAATCTTCATCTAACTTACAAATGTTAACTTTATTAATCATCTTATTAATTAAAATAATTCCATATGTTTCTAGACTGCTTTTTATGCTTTCATTCATACATTTTACATAAGGCAATACCATTTAATCTTTAACATTTTGATTTTCTTTAATCTTATCGGTTTGTTTTTTTAAATAATTGTTGCAATGATGAGGGTCAAACAGTAAAAAACACAAATTTTTACTTTTTTTGTACAACGTTTCGTCTCCTTATTTGCAGACCTCTTCAGGTACTGAAATATTTATTGAACACAAACTATATAAATTATAACAATACATCAATATAGACAATTATAGAAAACCATTATATACCTATGACCCTGAACGAACGAAAACAATTAATACTGCTCAAGCAGCTAAGTCGAATAACAAGAACATATGGAAAGTACCTGTATACAAAAGAATTTTTTAATAATAATGATAAATTATTAATAACTAAAGTTGATAAAGGTAATATAACGGTAATTATTGAAAAAGAGGATTATAATAAAAAGGTTAACATGTTATTAAATGATACAAAATATAAAAGAATTGATAGCAGTCCGTTAAAAAACTTGAAACAGTGATTAACAAATGTAATCTTGTTTACCTAAACCAAAATCACATATAAATGACAGTTTAGAATTAAAAAACAAAATTGATAATTTTAAATACCGGAAGGTTATACTATTTTTAGTTTACATGTTGTAAGCTTTTTATGATGCCATTGAGAAATATTGGACAAAAATATATAATAAAACTACTTTAAAAATAACAGATATTTTAGAAATTGTAAGATTTTTGTTGAATAACAATTATTTCCAGTTTAATAAGAAATATTATAACAAAAAAAAACTTCCATACTGATTTTAGTTTTTTCTATTGCATGATTTACTATCTTCTATCTGCTACATTCACAAACAGTTACAATAAGATAATGAAAACATATTTGTAGACGTTTCAAAAAGCCTAGTTACAATTAATATGAAATAGCCGCAATATAATACTAAATATATATTGTTCTCCTAATATGGTACCGTTATGTACATTAAAATTTTAACTTGTATGAAATGTCCATATTTTTACAAATATGTTTATTCCATTAAAATTAATACCATTAAAATAAATTCTAACTGGGCTTTTTGAACTGTCTACAAATATGTTTTTATTATCTTTGTAACTGTTTGTGAATATAGCATTCAGAATAGACTGAGAAATGATTGATCATGAAAGTTAAGTAGCATTGACCGCGGTTAACAAGTGGATGGGTGAATAACTAACATAAACAGAAAAATGTGTAATACTTTTTTTTATTTGTTTTATGTTTTTTTGACAATTTTATTTGTTTTTACCTAATTTTTTTTAGAAAATTATCTAAAAAATTTTATTTTTTTTATTTTTTAGGGAAATTAGTACTGAATCAATGTGAATTTTTGTAACAGGGTATTGTTTGGACACTGATTCTGAATTGATTGAATACTGAATTTTTAAGGGCACATTGCCCTTCTTCAATTGAATAATTTCAAAATTGATACAGTACTGATTCCATAATGATACAACATTGATTCATTACTGACTGTGTACTAATTCAGTAAGAAATCAGTTTTGCGTTTTGGTGAGAACTTACTACTGAGTCAGTATTGATTTTGATTAATATCAGTAGCTATTATTTATTAATTCCATAATGATTTTATCACAGAATCAATATTGAATCAATAGGAACTTTTTCAACGGAGATTAGTTTTCTGAATGTAATGATATACATCGAAAGGGATAATATAATACTGATTGGTACAAAAAAACCAACATATTCGAGTATAGATATTTGAATTTTTTATCGCAGCATCCAATATCGCAACAAATAGCAATTGTGAGTATGTTGGTGGATAAATGTATTAAATTGGCTCATAGTAGAGAAAAATATAAAATTCATTACACATACGTTAATAAAAAATAATTACCCGGAAACATTCATAAACAAACATGTCACCGACACGGTGGCGAAGTGGCGGAGACGCACCTCGGCCGATCACGAAAATTAAGCAGCACTAAGTGCGGTTGGCACTTGGATGGGTGACACCATTCTTGTGTGGCTTTTGGAATCGGTTGGGTGTTTTTCTACACTTCACAACGTGAGCGGAAAGTGTGGAACATTCGGTTTCGGTGTTTGGGAAGGTTTTCCTACAAGGTTTTCCCTTCCTCACGGGCATAACCCCGGGCGAATGCGAGACGGTGGGGACCGGGATGGGAAAAACTGGAATGTCTTCACCCCCATACATAGGTGGTAGGAGTATCCCTGTGAAAACCCGTTTAATAATGGGTATACGGGGTGATGAGCAAAGAGAATAAAAAAAAATAACGTACATGTCAACAATAGATTGAGAAAATTACAAAACGATAAGATTAAAGAAAATCAAAATGCTAAAGGTTTAATGGTATTGCTTTATGTAAAATATATGAATGAAAGCATAAAAAATAGTCTAAAAACGTATGGAATTATTTTAATTAATAAGATGATTAATAAAGTTAACATTTGTAAGTTAGGTGAAGATTTGTTAGGTAATTTTGAAAAAACTAGTGTGGTATATAAAATCAACTGTAACAATTGGAATGTATGTTACATTGGACAAACAAGAATAAATGAACATAAAAATGATTGTAAAAAAAGAAATTAAAGATCGGCCTTATATCAGCCCATAAAGGTTAATAATCATGTGTTCTTTTTTAACCAGACAAAAATTCAAGACAAAGAAAATAACACAGAAAAAAGACTATTTTCGGAGATGTGTTTTATACGAAAAAATAATTGTAATGTAAATAGGCATTTTAACACTCAAAATCTTCAGGTCTCATACAAAAATTTTATAAATAAAATGAAATTATAAGGCAAGGTTATAATTGTTAATTGGATAACTCCTTTAGTTAAGTTAATTATGATATTGTAATATAATATAGTCTATAAAATATTGTAATCGCGAAAATGTGAGGTTTAATTCAAATACATGAAAATTGTTTAGAGGTGTAGTGTTATACTGTATGTTAAGTACGTTGAATTGTCACAGATTTGCTCGTTTAAATGTATTAGTTATGACTCTTGATGATATTAACAAAATATATCCTCGCAGTCTATCTTCACCGTATGACAAAGAGCTCGCATTGCTTTTGCTTGTAATATGTAACTTGTAAGTGTGATGCGTTATGTGGTTTTTTATATGAAAAGTTTTTTTGCTTTGTTATTAATTAATAATACTTATTTAATTCCTGAAGAGGGTCATAATTAAATAGATGGCCGAAACGGTGAAAATAAAAATTATTGGACGGATATACCAGTAGTTTCAATTATTTGAATCTTTTGTTATTTGCGTATAACTATCGTGAATCGTCTGCTTTAATATAAACACTTATTCTTCATAATCGTATGACTTATTTAAAAAGATACTATTACCGTCTATTGAACAAATGATTTACCTAGAGTTTATTATATTATCAGCCTTTGAAAGTTATCGAAAATCAGAGAAAAATTCAAAACTGTGTTTTCTCCTATACTGTCTGTATATGTTGGTCTTTCTCGACATCTTATGATAATAAATAACATGAATGATTGATGAAAAGTAATAGTGATTTATAATAAATAAACGAAATAATACTTTTAGATACTAGTGTGATAGTGTTGATTTTCAAACAAGCGAGAGTTTATTCGTCCGAGTGAAGCGAGGCTAATACTCGCACGAGTTGACAATTATCTTCATACGTGTATTAAACAATATTTTTGTATTTAATATTCATACGTGCATTTATAGCATCTATATTAAAATAGATATTTTAGTTACAAGAGCGAAAAAGTTGAATCTTGAGGACGGTAAAGGTTCGCCTAAATAGAGAATTATATTTTGCATGTGTAAAAAATAATATTTTAAGTTGCAGTATGAATAAAGTGTATTTAAAAATTTTTTAGGTCTAAGTCTGCGGCAATATAAAATATTGTTCGATACAGAGGCTTGCGATGGCTTGGTCGGTTAGAGCGTCGGGCTCGTAATCTGGAGCTCCCAGGTTCAATTCCCGGCCTCGGCCGCATTGATTGAATTTATTTTCAACAAGTGCTTTCTTAAGAGGAGGTCGTAACAGAAAAAATTGTCAATCAAATATGCCAGTTCATATAATTAAATTTGTATTCTGCACTATTCTTCTCTTTTAATGGATCAAATTACTCCAAATTTTGCAATAATGATTCATTTGGTCTCGAGAATAGCGCTCTGGTCTTAATGTAGTTGAAAAATTTCGTATTATTATTAGTTGTCCTAATTTAATAAATAATTTAATAATAATTTGTATGATTTATCTGACCATTGTATGAAATGCAGTGTTATTACGGTTCTTCACTAATTTTTGCTTCTAAAGCTATGTTATGATACAAAACTTTACCAGAACAATCAAAATAAAATATAGAATGTCGCTCTGATAACATTTTGTACAAAAAATGATGAAAATGTTCTAAAATTAGTTTGCAAACAATAAACAGTTTTGCAGAATATCTGCGAAAAATATAAGTTTTTTTATTTTGCCTAAAGGTGGCGCTGTGTAATATTCCTATAAGCCTCGATTTGTTGAATCGACCTATCAGCTATTAGTGTTGAGTGCTTACCGAGACGTACATGCGGTGTGCCTTACCTATTGTTCTGTATATTACTACGTATTATATGATTTGTGACAAGGTGGATTTAATCCACTTGTCATAGATGCCAGCATTACCGATACCGCGAAGCGGCGCGGTATCGATAGCATATAAGCAGGCGCTACGACCAGTGCGGGCGTAGCGCAGTGGTTAGCGTGAACGCCTTCGGATCCGAAGGGGTTCGGGTTCAAGACCCGACGCCCGCTTCATTTTTTATTCAGCACTTAAAAAGTCTCATGCCACAGATTCTATAATTATTTTTTTATAACCTTCAATTTTCAAATCTGTCCAATCTGTCAACTTATTAATCAGTTTTGTACGACCTCCCCTTAACAAAGACATCGTATGACCTCCGTCGGTGATAAGTATCGATTGGGAAGCATAAAATGAGCTACGTTAAAATAATTAAAAAAAAGTTCGATATACCTGTAAAAGGTGATTTCCAACTTCTGCGATTATCAATCTCGCTTTATTGGGGAATTAAAAATCTCACTTGTTTAAAAAACAGCACTTTATTATAAACAACATATTATTATACAAAAGTACTATTTTGATACAGAGAATATAAATGAGATTAAAAAAAATAAATAATACGTAATATAATATTTTACACTGTGACGTTGTAAAACGCACAACGCACAATTACATGCAAATGGCTTATATTTACAAGTCATGTGCATGCATACCTCCACCAGACGTTAGCTCACGATCGCGTCGCAGGTAGTGAATCCCTCGCTGGCGGACCGAAGTGCACCGATGCACTTGAAATAAATAATAATACCCACGCTACGGGTATGTTCTAGCGACGGAGCCGAGGAAAGATGCGGCCGATACTCGACGGTAACACGCGGTTTCCGAGTCAGATCACGGCCGAGAGATATCGTGAGCCAAGGACTGAGCCCAGGTCGTCTCACGATACCTGGCGTACCAATATCTGCTGATGTCAACAGGATGGGAGGTTAGGCGGCATCCTAACCTCAACCGTCACGCCCGAACTACGTACAACTAGTCGGAAGAGCCAGGTTGCTCCCACCTTACACCCGCATGCCGGGGAACGCAGCACCGACGGCGACGATCGTGCGGCACTAGGCGAGGTGCGCGGGAAGGGAAGAATCACTCGAGTAGCGAGAGTGCTGCGCGCGCGAAGAGCTCGAGTGAGCGACCGTAGTGGGATTATGGGAGAGAGCGCGCGGAGCGAGGGGGAGCGCGCGAGTAGAGTAGGAGTCGCGGTATACCTAATGTATGCGTGCGAAGGTATACCGCGGCATAATAGAATATATATATATATAAATATAGACGGTGCGCGCACACCTATGTATGCGTATATACTATTGTATATAGCGCGCACACGTATATTAGCTTAATTAATTTTTTTAGCTAGATCGCGTCGTTAGTTCATTAAATAAAAATATGTAGATCCGTCGGTAGAGTTTGGGGCGATTTGTAGTTTTTTAATATGTATATAACTGTAAATAGTTGCTGAAATTAAATTTTAATTGTTGTATGAGTGTGTCAGGAATAGTTAGTAGTAATTACATGGCCGGTAGGCACGGGGCGACAGCACCGACTGGGTTACCGATATGGTAATTATTTATTTGTAATGCGCGCCTTCCGAGTGCCAGGGATGATTGGTTGCGTGATCGACCCAATAATTAACAGGTTGGTGGTGACGTAAACCACTATTATTGGATAATCGGACTTGACGGCAATAAGATCAAGGTTGACTACGCGTATCGATCACGCAATCAACCACCATAATCAACGCCGGTAGATAAGGAGTAGAATAAGATAAAGAAGGATAGCGATAGGGTGGGGAGGAAAATCCTTAATTTGGGAGGATCGAGCCACGCCGTGAGCCGGATGAAGAAGCCGGTCTCGATGATTTGCTACCTGATCGTCTGACGAGATAGTCGTAGTTGAGCGAGGTTGTAATTATTTTCTTGAAAAGTATTTTGAGGCGGAGTAGCCATTTTTGTAGAGTAAAGTAGAGTTGAGTTAGAGTTGTAGTCGAGGCGTGAGTGGAGTTGAAGATTTATTAGGCGCCGAATTATTATAAATATTTAAATATTATATATTTATTTGTACCGCCGAACGGACTAATTTGAGAGAGCGTGTGTACGTGTGTGAGTCGGTCGCGAATCGCGTTCAATATTGTATCGGTGCCGGAATTTATAAACAGTTTTCTTTCTAATTTCTAAATAAATTGAGTTGTGGTTATAAGATTGTATTTGTGAGTGTATTGATTAATTTTCCTTTACTCCAAAAGCCGCCGGTTCCGAGGTGGTCAGCCATCGGGATTCCCTCTGTGACGAGGAGTCGAGGTGAGGATTTGCCGGGTTGCCGAGTAGTTTTCTAGAGTAATTATTCCTTTTTTTATCAATATCGCCAGGCGCCCAATTAACTACAAATCGGCGATATTTAACTATTTTGAACGTCGCTACGACGGAACCTCCGTTGGTTCATAAGTTTGCTTAAATTACGATCCGACGAAAAGTAGCGTCGCAACACACTTAGTGCCAAAAGCACTAAAAATACAACATTTTGAATTGACAACATAATAAAATTCACCAGTTTATAGATTAAAGAGTCAAAGACATAAGTAAAAGCTTTTACTTATTAGATACTAAAAATGGGATACTGCAGCTTCTAAATGCAATTACAAAATCATATTGTCATTTCGTAAACACACGGTCTACCGACCTGCATGATTAACGCCAAAACAATTATTCTATTAATTTATTAAAAAATGATTTATGAAAGCTAAAAAAATTTGAAAAACTTACCAGCAATGATAATTTTTGAAGCGCCAATCGCTTTAGCTGTAAGTAATATTACAAGACCAATTGGACCAGCACCTAATATTAAGACATTCGATCCAATTCCTACTTGACCCCTTTTACATGCACGTACTCCTACTGATAGAGGTTCAAGTAAAGCACCTTCTTCTAGAGATACATGATCCGGCAATCTACATTATATTAAAATTAAGCTATGGTTAGTCATTATGACATAGTATGACATCTATTATGACATATATATCTTGGATAAATTAATTACTGTCATTTATCCTGCATTGATTTTGTGAGAATAATATTGTACCAAAAATTGCTACTTTTGTAGTAAATATTGCTATTTTTATAGGATGTCACGCCGCACTGAGGATCAGGGTGCGGGGCTACTAAAATAATTTACACAGAGGATTTATAAAAAACTAATGGTAATATTTATTTAACAAACAATCTACTAGTGTAGCGCAGAGGAAAGAGAGAAAATACGGAAGAAACTACAACACTAAGATGGTGGAAGAAAATTCGCGCATACACACGCGGGTGGACCGAGGATTCGCAACAACTAAAGGGGAAACGTGCACCGTAAGCACTCATCTCTTGAAAACTGCAACAAACGAATAATTGCACCGCTCGCTTCGCCACACACTGCTCTCACGCCTAAGGAACGGGTTGCTGAAAGAGATAGCAAAATATACCGCTGATATTAGAACGAGGCGAAAGTTCGTCCGTGCGGTCAGCCGTCGGTGTATGATCGCTCTTCTCACCGAGCTGTCAACGGGACTACTTAGTCGGCTGCGGACGACGTGGTGGATCTTCGCTGATGCCGACCTGCCGTAGAATTGACTGGGGATTCCGGGGAATATTTATAGGTAAATCGTTGAGTCATAGGAGCTTACTGTAGTCCATTTTTTTAATTATAGGTGGAAAGGTTAGTGTCCCCCTAACCTCTCAACTCCTGTTGACAAGAGATTACATTCCCTTTTTACTGTCCTGGCTTCTTGTTCCTCGTTATCCTTTTCTCTAGTTGTGTACTTACTCTTATTTAATAATATTTCTATAGGAAACTGCACGAAGCCTCAGCAGTTAAGATCCGGCACTCGATACAGCCACGGATTCAGATTGGGTAAAAGCCCCGGTGGTCAGTGCTGGTCCCACGAATTTTGGGGAGGACCAAACTCACATCGTTAAAACGGTAAGTGCTGCGGAGGTTGGTCACTCGGCCTCTGTAGCATCAAATCCTACGTATGACCTGCTCTCGACTGGGATGAGGAGTGACGCTGACGGAGTATTCCTCTGTCTGCGTGAGAAAATAGATACCTTGGTAATGTTTGTTCTTAATATTAACAATATCCACAAAGAACTAAAGAGTATGGCAAGAGCAACAAGTAGGGCCCTTAATGAATACGCGCGGGTGATCTATGTGCTCGACAGCGCCAAAAATTATAATAGAAGATGCGCGTAAGGATGAAATGTGCCAAACGTCACCCATCTTCCGCGCTGAAGAGCGTCAAAGGAGGCTGGTAGAGAGGGGAAGGCCCTCACCACTCCAGCATTTTCCGGAGAAAAGGAAGAAGGGGTCGAAGCAGCCCACTAAGAAAACTGGGCCACCAGATGCTTTGACATCCGTTCCTGAGACCGGTGGAAACCAGTCAAAGGTCCCTGACTGGGCTACGGTAGTGCTCAAGGGGAAAAAGAAAGAGGCTCAGCGGAATACGCAGCTGAAACAGGCCAAGGATGTCGGAGGGCCGCCTAAGGTGTCCAAAAAACATAAAGCGGTCGTAAAACCAGCTTGTCCCGACGCCATTAAGATCAAACTCTCACAAGGGCGAGCGTACACCGACATTCTTCGGCAAATACGAGCCACACCAAACCTCAAGCTACTGGGAGAAACAGTCTCCCGTATCCAGCGTATCAGAGAAGAAGATCTGGTCATTGACCTTGGAAAACCTGGCGTAGGAACTCCAGACCTCGAAGCAGCGGTCTCGTCCACGCTACGTGGGTTGACAGAGGTCCAGATGCTGACCCACAAAGAGCCCATTACTATAAAGGACATGGACGAGGCCACGACGGCGGAAGAGGTGGTAGAGGCACTATCTGCGGTGGTCGGCCTATATATGGTATCTTCTGGGAATATAAAACTTAGAAGGTCACATGGAAGCACTCAGATGACCAGTGGCCTTCTTCCCGCGTTTGCAGAAAAAAAACTGCTATAGAATGATAGGCTTCGGATAGGCTGGGTCAACTGCAGGGTTCGGCTCCGCGAGCCGATCTCGCATTGTTACCGATGCCACGAGGTCGGTCACTTCGCAAAGGCTTGCAAAAGCGCAGTCGACCGATCATCGCAGTGTTTCCAGTGCGGCCAAGAGGGCCACAAAGCAGTAGATTGCGCGGCGGATAAGAACATAGCCGCGCCTAGAATTGAAGCATCTGTCAGAAATGGTTAGGGTGCTACAAATCAACCTAAACCACTGTGCTGTGGCCCAGGATCTGCTGCTACAGTTGGTCAGAGAAGAGCAGGCTGATATTGTTATCCTCAGTGAGGAGTACATGGATCCCACAGAATCGAATTGGGTGAGTGATGCCATTGGGAGAGCGGCCATTTGGTTATGTGGAAACCTGCATCTATCCGGAAAAACGGCCGCTCCGCTCCCCAATTTTACCTGGGTGGAGGTGGCGGTGGCGGCACCCAGTGACAACATCGACGGATTTCTAGGATCTCTTGATGCAGTACGAAAACCAACACTCGTGGTCGTACACTAAGAATTTGCATCTCCTCGAGGCCTTTGCGCTATTGGAGTTGGAGATTGCTAACAGCGGAACGACTCCCACTTTTACCAAGGCGGGGGCCAATATAAGAGTGACGCTGACGGAGTATTCCTCTGTCTGCGTGAGAAAATAGATACCTTGGTAATGTTTGTTCTTAATATTAACAATATCCACAAAGAACTAAAGAGTATGGCAAGAGCAACAAGTAGGGCCCTTAATGAATACGCGCGGGTGATCTATGTGCTCGACAGCGCCAAAAATTATAATAGAAGATGCGCGTAAGGATGAAATGTGCCAAACGTCACCCATCTTCCGCGCTGAAGAGCGTCAAAGGAGGCTGGTAGAGAGGGGAAGGCCCTCACCACTCCAGCATTTTCCGGAGAAAAGGAAGAAGGGGTCGAAGCAGCCCACTAAGAAAACTGGGCCACCAGATGCTTTGACATCCGTTCCTGAGACCGGTGGAAACCAGTCAAAGGTCCCTGACTGGGCTACGGTAGTGCTCAAGGGAAAAAGAAAGAGGCTCAGCGGAATACGCAGCTGAAACAGGCCAAGGATGTCGGAGGGCCGCCTAAGGTGTCCAAAAAACATAAAGCGGTCGTAAAACCAGCTTGTCCCGACGCCATTAAGATCAAACTCTCACAAGGGCGAGCGTACACCGACATTCTTCGGCAAATACGAGCCACACCAAACCTCAAGCTACTGGGAGAAACAGTCTCCCGTATCCAGCGTATCAGAGAAGAAGATCTGGTCATTGACCTTGGAAAACCTGGCGTAGGAACTCCAGACCTCGAAGCAGCGGTCTCGTCCACGCTACGTGGGTTGACAGAGGTCCAGGTGCTGACCCACAAAGAGCCCATTACTATAAAGGACATGGACGAGGCCACGACGGCGGAAGAGGTGGTAGAGGCACTATCTGCGGTGGTCGGCCTATATATGGTATCTTCTGGGAATATAAAACTTAGAAGGTCACATGGAAGCACTCAGATGACCAGTGGCCTTCTTCCCGCGTTTGCAGAAAAAAAAACTGCTATAGAATGATAGGCTTCGGATAGGCTGGGTCAACTGCAGGGTTCGGCTCCGCGAGCCGATCTCGCATTGTTACCGATGCCACGAGGTCGGTCACTTCGCAAAGGCTTGCAAAAGCGCAGTCGACCGATCATCGCAGTGTTTCCAGTGCGGCCAAGAGGGCCACAAAGCAGTAGATTGCGCGGCGGATAAGAACATAGCCGCGCCTAGAATTGAAGCATCTGTCAGAAATGGTTAGGGTGCTACAAATCAACCTAAACCACTGTGCTGTGGCCCAGGATCTGCTGCTACAGTTGGTCAGAGAAGAGCAGGCTGATATTGTTATCCTCAGTGAGGAGTACATGGATCCCACAGAATCGAATTGGGTGAGTGATGCCATTGGGAGAGCGGCCATTTGGTTATGTGGAAACCTGCATCTATCCGGAAAAACGGCCGCTCCGCTCCCCAATTTTACCTGGGTGGAGGTGGCGGTGGCGGCACCCAGTGACAACATCGACGGATTTCTAGGATCTCTTGATGCAGTACGAAAACCAACACTCGTGGTCGTACACTAAGAATTTGCATCTCCTCGAGGCCTTTGCGCTATTGGAGTTGGAGATTGCTAACAGCGGAACGACTCCCACTTTTACCAAGGCGGGGGGGGGGGGGAAGTTAGTGATCGTTACAAGGGGAGCGACCATCAAGCACTCGTGTACCAGCTACAAACGATGATTAACAGGACAGCAGGTCGGAACAAAAGCTTCCAATATAAGAGATGGGTACCGTCTTCCTTCGACCGGGAAATGTTCCTCTGCTCCATAGCAGAAGTTGCTATCAAAGGAACACCAGAAGAACAAGCCGAGGAACTCACACGTGCCATAAACCGGCTTGCGATGTCTATATGGCCGGGAAATCCATCCCCCGTGGCCATCCACCTGTTTACTGGATGAATGAGAAAAACGCAAAAATACGCCGTGATTGTCTGCGGCGACTGCATCAGAGAGCTCGGAACAAGCCACGGTACCAAGAACTAACCGAAGCCTACCATCAAAAGATGATAAGATGCAATGAATAAGATCAAACCCATGGGTGCCTCAACGACATCGTGTCCACATTTTCTTGACAGAGCGGTGCGACACCTATTCCCACAGCATCAGGAACAGGCAGTCGAAATAGGCCTTATGTGGAACCGACAGTGCAGTCGTGCCGCCAGACTGTAGCATAACCGAGCTCAAATTGGCTGCAAGGAGAATATCCATCCGTAAAGCTCCAGGATCGGATAGAATACCTGGTCCAGCCATCAAGACCGCTGAGCTGAATGTGCCACTAATTTTTGAAGACACATTTAGTGCATGTTTTCAATTAGGATGCTTTCCAGCACAGTTGAACGTGCAGAGGCTGGTGCTCTCCCAAAGGGGAGCCAACCACCGGAGAACCCTTCCGCGTACCGTCCACTCTGTTGGATATAGCTGGGAAGATTTTCGAGCGGGTCATTTGTGGCAGACAACAAGCAGCCGTTGCACAGGCAGGCGATCTGTCCGACAATCAGTTTGGTTTTTCAAAAGGCGCTTAACTATTGTCGATATAAGTCGAGTTGTTGAGCTGGCCAACAATGCCATCGGTGGTACTAGGAATTCTAGGCGCACGTGTGCTATCGTCACACTGGATATCCGCAATGTCTTCAACTCGGCTCGATTGGACAACATTATATTGTCCTTGAAATGAGGGACAAATAGAAAGGCCGAGAACAGTTGGAGCTCCTCTTCGGAATCAGATATAGAAACAGAAACTGAGGTCCGTCCTGAATGCAAGAAAGAAAGACATATATTGGAAACGCTAATGTATGTAATGCAATAAATAGAGACGATAAAGAAGTAAATCGTCAAAAATGACAGCGAGAGAGCGCATACGGCTCTTCACAACATTCATGCGATTATGTCAACATTAATAGCGAAAAGTGCGTATCTGGAAGGGCAGATAAAATCGATGAATGAGAGAGATTAAAGTAAACAAGAGTCGTACGCAGGGGTCGCAACAAGACTTGTAGCGCCGAAAGAAACGGCAAAACAGGTAAATATAAAGAACCCGAAAAATCACAAGCTAGTGATAAGACCAAAAATCGCTGAATCTTTTAAGACAGAAGAAGAGATGAAACAGAAATTTCAGGCGGACTTCAGACCGAGAGTAGAAAAAGTGCAGATAAGAAGCCTACGCACAATTAATAAGGGCTTGTTGATAGAAACGGAAAATGAAGAATCTCTGCAAAAGATTCTTAATAAGAAGGAACTGAAACAACATTACCGAGGTTGATCATTTATGACTTACCACAGAACATAAATGAGAAAGACATTGTCGAAATAATAGCTAAACAAAATCCATGCACACAAGACGAGGCCAAAAGACAGATAACCCCGAAATTTAGAACCGGGAAGAAAGAGGGAACTAGGACGAACTGGGTAGTAGAGGTTACACCGGAAATGAGAAGTAGGTTATTAGAAAAGAGGAGAATATTTGTAGACTACCAATCTTGTAAAGTGCAGGACTTCGTGCTAGTCTCCAGGTGCTATAAGTGCCAGGGCTACACATAAGTAAGGTATGCCATAACGAGGTATACTGTTCTCATTGCGCCGAAAAAGGTCACTCCTTTGATAAATGCCCGAATAAGAATAGCCAGAAGAAGTGTATTAACTGTGTAAAGGCCAAGAAAAAGTCATAACACAATGTCTTAGACACAAAATGCCCATGCTATATCAAAGCACTGGAAAGACTAGTCAATAACACGGATTACGGAGAATAAGAACCGGTTATTTGTGGCTCAACTTAATGCCAGGCGATCGAGAAGGGTAGTACCCGAAATCAGGCAAAAAGCGTATGAAAATGGGATATAAGCTTTAATGTTACAAGAGCCGTATACAAGGTCGAATAAAGTGATGGATTACGGAATGGGAATAAGAATTGTCTCTGGAAAGGAAAACCCATGGGCTGCTATAGCAATAACAGACCCGAACGCAGTAGTTTTGCAAATATCAAATCTCTGCATGACACACTTTGCGGTTGCAGAAGTCTCGATGCCATATAAAGTATATCTTATAAGTGGATACTTCCAGCTAAAGGATGATATCGAAGTGCATCTTAACACGCTGCAAACAATTATTAATGCACTGCAAGGAAAGAATTTTATTATTGGTATCGATTCTAATGCCCGATCTGCCCTATGGGGTCCAGTAGACACAGACGCAAAAGGAGAAAAGCTAGAAGAGTTTATAATCCAGAATAAGTTGTGTGTGATAAATGACCCTAATTGCAAGCGAAGTCGGAGAAGGACACGTAGATGTAACAATAGCCTCACCTAATATGATCGAAAGAATACATAACTGGAAAGTTCAAAAGAACTGGACTTCCAGCGATCACAGGACTATAACGTTCGAGATAGGAGAAATAGCTGTAAGCGGAAGATACAGAAACAGCGAAAATATGAGGCGTTACATGATCAGCAAGGCTAACTGGGGTTTATTTGTACACACTCTAAGAGAAAACTGGAAACCAATTCCGAACTATCACGATACAGGCTCAACGATCGCCGGCTTGAGAAACATAACCAATGGCATAAGGATGGCATGTGACAAAGCCATACCAACTAAGAATAAATCAAATAGGAAAGTCCCATGGTGGAATGAAGAACTGACTCAGGCCAAAAAATACACAAACAAACTGAGACGGCAATTTCAAAAGGAAAGAAACCCAGAACAAAGGGAATATAAGAAAAGGGTTTATAAGTCGGCCAAGAGAGCAGTATACAAGACAAATTGACTCTACAAAGACCCATAAATGGGAAGAGTTCGTAACTAAACAAGGCAATGACAATCCATGGAGCTTACCGTACAAACTGGCCGCCAAAAAGGCAAGGATTAGAGACATCGCAAGTAATATTCTAACAGATAGTGGATACACGATGACAGAGATGGTACAAGTGGTAAAGAAAATGAAGCCAGGTAAAGCTCCAGGAATAGACTGTTTCGATCTGACAATAATTAAAAGTGCTCTAGAGGTAGTCGGCGAAGATCTGATAAAGATATACAATAGCTGTTTAAAGTATGGCATCTTTCCGAACATGTGGAATGTTGGAAAGGTCATTACTATAAAGAAAGGAATCGATAAAGATCCAAGTCTCCTAAGCTCGTATAGACCAATATGCCTTTTATCTATATTAGGCAAAATATTGGAAGGACTGATAATCAGAAAACTGGAAAAAGTAGTGGAACCCAGTCTTTCAGATAAACAATACAGCTTCAAGAAGAATAGATCCACAGAAGATGCGATAGTCTATGTAGTTAATAAAGTGAAACAATCCAACAAGAAATACGTGATCATAATGTTTCTTGACATAAAGGGAGCATTTGATAACGTATGGTGGCCGGGAGTACTGGAAAAGCTAAGACACATGAGATGCCCCTGGAGACTGTATGAAATAATTAGGGATTACCTCTGTAATAGGAAAGTAATCATTTCCGAAGTTGGCAACTTTGCGAGTAAAGATGTGACAATAGGTTGTCCCCAGGGCTCACTACTGGGACCGATCCTATGGAACGTAGTGTTCGACGAAATACTTCACGCATTAGAGAGAGAAGGACATGAGACGATAGCCTATGCAGATGACCAGGCAGTAATAGTAGAAGGAGACTCCAGGAGAGAACTAGAAATAAGAGGACAATCTGCAATTGACATGATAGAGAGATGGAGCAAAAAGGTCAAAATGAAACATGCACCAGATAAATGTGGCATGCTCTTAGCCAAGGGAACATTCCATGAAAAATGTTACCCAGTAATTAAAATAAATGGCAAGAGAATTAAAAGACAGGAACCAGTAAAATATCTGGGAGTTTCATTTGGCAAAGGCCTAAGTGTGCAGCATCATGTCACGGAGATCTCCATGAAAACCAGAGGAATCTTCCAAAGGTTAGCGAGATTAGCTAGAGACGAGTGGGGCTTGGGCTATCGTTCTCTGGAAATAATATATAAAGGGGTATATATACCAATTATAACGTACGCAGCAGCAGGATAGTTTAAACTCGCAAATAATGTCCAAAAGAAAAAGCTCATAATGTCACAAAGATTTGCTCTAATGAAAACAACGGGAGCATATAGAACCACTTCGGCTGAGTCCATCACAATGATAACGGGTCACTTGCCGATAGATCTGGAATGTGAAAAAAGAATAGGAATGTATTACATAAGGAAGAACAAGGAATTTAAATACATGGACTACACATACCAGACGGTGGAGAATCCTCTACCAGGCAATGAATGGAAGAGAAAATATAATGCAAGGTGTGAATTGGACAAGGAATTGAGGAAAGTGTGGCAGTCGAGGTGGGATAACTCTATAAAGGGCAGACATACATATGAGATAATGCCAAACGTGGAAGAAAGAAGGAAAAAGTCGTGGCTTAAACCGAGCAAGTATCTAATGCAAATTCTTAGTGGACATGGAAGTTTTCAAACTTTCAGAATGCGATTTAACTTTGTAGAATCAGACCTATGCAGCTGCGGAGAGACAGACTCCCCGGAACATGTTATATGGAAATGCGTGAAGTACGAACAAATAAGACGAAAACACATGCAGGAGACAGAGGCAGGAATGAGAAACACAAAAGCCTTATTGGAAACAAAGGAAGGGACCGAGAGGCTGACAAGGATAACAAAAGAAATCTTACTCGCAAAGGATGCTACGGAAATTCTAGAAAGAGATTTAGTCGTAGACATAGTGGAAACTGAGGAAGAAGCGCAAACAGAAGAGTTAAGGGAAGAGAGTGAGTGAGTAGGTTAGGGATAGATAATATTCCAGAAAGTAGATAGACAAGAGAAAAAGAGAGAGAAAAAGGAAAAGCATAAGTGAGAAGGGAATGAAAGTTGTTAGGTTAGAAAGATTTCCATTGTAACTAACAAATGAAGGAATAGGAAAGGAAATAGATACAGAGGTAATCAAGATAGCTTATCATACTAGAAAATAGGTAAACTAACACATTCTATTAGATAGAATATAACTGACGAGAATGAATGACGATGAAAGAGGAAAAATGGCAATGGAGAGAAAGAAGAAAGAATGGAGATGAAAGATAAAGTTTAAAAGATAGTGTGAAAGGGTATGAAAGCTAGGGAGAATGAATGGACGCTAGATAGGAACTCCTTCTTTTATAAAAGTAGATAGACAGAAGAAAACAAGAAACCAAAGTAGGGTAGAAGAAGAAAGAAAAGGAAGAGAGAAGAAGGAAGATATTAGGAAGAGAAGGAAGAGAGAAGAAAGAAGTAGGAAAAATAGAGAGTCCTAGTCCCTAGTTCCCTAAAAATAGAAAAGATAAAATAAAGTAAAAGGAATAAAAAATAAAAAATAAAACCGAAGCACAAGAGAGAACATAGAAAGAGTTGAATCGCAAGAAAAGGAAAAGACAAAGTAGATAGCAAAAGAGATGTGACAAGGACGACCGCCGGTATGCCAGAGGTGAGGTACGGCGACAATAATCGATGTGTTAGACATCGATCTAGCTCGGTTTTTTTTTTTTTTTTTTTTTTTTTTTTTTTTTTTGTCCTTGAAATGATTAAAGGTGCCGATCTACCTACGCAAAGTCATCTCGAGATACCTCACAGAACGAACCCTCCTCTATGACACCAAAGAGCGTACTCCTATAACATCACCGAAGGCGTGCCGAAAAGTTTGGTCTTGGGACCTCTTATTTGGAACGTTATCCGAGGGAGTTGGAAAGTTATCGAGGGAGTGTCAATGGTGGCTTTTGCGGACGATGTGGCTTAGGTCGTCGTCTCAAGGAGCATCGATGAAATAGAATATCTTGGAAATGTCTCTATCTCGGTAGTGGCTGCATCGTTGAGCATCCATGGGCTGTGTCTGCGGCCGAAAAGATCGAGGCGGTACTTATCTCCAGAAAGAAGCAAAGGAGGAATGCCACCTTTACTGTAAATGGTAAGCGTGTAAGACCGGCGGACACGGTGAAATACCTAGGAGTCATCTTGCATACGCGGCTAACATTCAAGGAACACCTACAGAGTGCAGGGTCGAAAGCCGCAGGAGTGGCTAGAGCTTTGTCGAGCATAATGCCCAATATCGGAGGGCCAAAGTGGCCACGTCGAACCCTGTTAGTACTGAAGTTAATAACAAAATTAATAAAAAAAGATCCACTGTTTTTTTGAACTCCTGATTTTTTTGTTTCGGGTTTGGAAAGAAAATTCAAAAAATTTTTTTAAGTTATAAGTAATAGTAGGGGTTTAAGAACAGTGACCTTGAGTTTGAACTCCAGGTTAATTTTCAAAGTCAAATTTATGTATTCGTTGCCTTCATGAGAAGATTCTTTTCTTTAAAAAAATAAACTTTTTAAATAGGGAGGAAAATATCTTTCAAAAGCTCTATGTAGCTGTAAAATTTATAATTTATGTTTAAAGTACGTTTATCGTAGAAATCGACATCTTATTACAGCGCCATTCGAAGCCTCGAGATCGAGCGGCTATCGACGGAGGCTATAGCTCCGACATCCTTTTAATGAGCTGGGTAATCAATACTTTGCGTTGTTCGCCTGGGCATTTTTTATTAATTTTGGTTATTGGGTTATGGGATTTAGGTTATTTAGATTATCGGGATATTGGGCAATTGGCTATTGGGCTATTGTTGTTATTATTATTATTATTGACCTCACCCTTGTTCGATGATTCATGTGCATAGATGAAGAAAATAATAAATTTGAACACTACATGACCTTGGGGGGTCAACCGCACCCCACACATAATAATTTATCTGAACGAAGAATTACCCGCCCTTTCCGAATCTGGGATCAAAAATAAGGGGTACAAATTCAAAAAATCACTTTGACTTTCAAATGATCTTGTAAATAAATCTAGGTCAAAACTGATTTCATATAAAGAGAACCCCCATTGTCCCGAACAACTTTCGTTTAAACAATTTTTTTGTACAACGCCAGCTTTCGAAAATTTCTCGGTGGTTTCTTTAAAATAGGACACCCTGTATATGTGTGTGTATACATATAAATTGATGAATCGGTAATTATGCCGACAAATTCTTACGGGAAATGGGAATTATGCTTACTTTGGGGGGAATTATGCCGACGTCAGCATAATTCCACCGAAAATTCAATCATGTATCGGTACTTATGCCGACACACAAAAAAAACGGAAAATTAGCTTTGTGAGCCCCGCTTTGACGTTATAATATTAATGAAGGATTGAAGTTATAACCTCATTCGAAGTGCCGGAGGTCTCATTAATATTATAAGGTCAAAGTCATCTCGAGATACCTCACAGAACGAACCCTCCTCTATGACACCAAAGAGCGTACTCCTATAACATCACCGAAGGCGTGCCGAAAAGTTTGGTCTTGGGACCTCTTATTTGGAACGTTATCCGAGGGAGTTGGAAAGTTATCGAGGGAGTGTCAATGGTGGCTTTTGCGGACGATGTGGCTTAGGTCGTCGTCTCAAGGAGCATCGATGAAATAGAATATCTTGGAAATGTCTCTATCTCGGTAGTGGCTGCATCGTTGAGCATCCATGGGCTGTGTCTGCGGCCGAAAAGATCGAGGCGGTACTTATCTCCAGAAAGAAGCAAAGGAGGAATGCCACCTTTACTGTAAATGGTAAGCGTGTAAGACCGGCGGACACGGTGAAATACCTAGGAGTCATCTTGCATACGCGGCTAACATTCAAGGAACACCTACAGAGTGCAGGGTCGAAAGCCGCAGGAGTGGCTAGAGCTTTGTCGAGCATAATGCCCAATATCGGAGGGCCAAAGTGGCCACGTCGAACCCTGTTAGTACTGAAGTTAATAACAAAATTAATAAAAAAGATCCACTGTTTTTTTGAACTCCTGATTTTTTTGTTTCGGGTTTGGAAAGAAAATTCAAAAAATTTTTTTAAGTTATAAGTAATAGTAGGGGTTTAAGAACAGTGACCTTGAGTTTGAACTCCAGGTTAATTTTCAAAGTCAAATTTATGTATTCGTTGCCTTCATGAGAAGATTCTTTTCTTTAAAAAAATAAACTTTTTAAATAGGGAGGAAAATATCTTTCAAAAGCTCTATGTAGCTGTAAAATTTATAATTTATGTTTAAAGTACGTTTATCGTAGAAATCGACATCTTATTACAGCGCCATTCGAAGCCTCGAGATCGAGCGGCTATCGACGGAGGCTATAGCTCCGACATCCTTTTAATGAGCTGGGTAATCAATACTTTGCGTTGTTCGCCTGGGCATTTTTTATTAATTTTGGTTATTGGGTTATGGGATTTAGGTTATTTAGATTATCGGGATATTGGGCAATTGGCTATTGGGCTATTGTTGTTATTATTATTATTATTGACCTCACCCTTGTTCGATGATTCATGTGCATAGATGAAGAAAATAATAAATTTGAACACTACATGACCTTGGGGGGTCAACCGCACCCCACACATAATAATTTATCTGAACGAAGAATTACCCGCCCTTTCCGAATCTGGGATCAAAAATAAGGGGTACAAATTCAAAAAATCACTTTGACTTTCAAATGATCTTGTAAATAAATCTAGGTCAAAACTGATTTCATATAAAGAGAACCCCCATTGTCCCGAACAACTTTCGTTTAAACAATTTTTTTGTACAACGCCAGCTTTCGAAAATTTCTCGGTGGTTTCTTTAAAATAGGACACCCTGTATATGTGTGTGTTTACATATAAATTGATGAATCGGTAATTATGCCGACAAATTCTTACGGGAAATGGGAATTATGCTTACTTTGGGGGGAATTATGCCGACGTCAGCATAATTCCACCGAAAATTCAATCATGTATCGGTACTTATGCCGACACACAAAAAAAACGGAAAATTAGCTTTGTGAGCCCCGCTTTGACGTTATAATATTAATGAAGGATTGAAGTTATAACCTCATTCGAAGTGCCGGAGGCCTCATTAATATTATAAGGTCAAAGAGTGCTTTTTTACCCGTGAGGGGTATTTAGGTATTTGGGTTATTGGTTTTTTATACATTATTCTATCAATTAATATTCTCCCCCTTATATCTGAGTCGTTACATATGTTTTATAACCTCAAAACACCAAGATAGCACGTAGTGTCACCATAAGTACCGATACTGATGTTTATATATTTATACGGGCTATTTCACGCGAAGTGGTACGATGAAAATTTTAAATCGCTCCAAAATTTGAGAACAGGCTGGAAACATCTTCCAGAATATAGAAAAAAAATTTTAGGTGTTAAAAATAATTTGACTGAGAGTTATTCGACCATGAAAAATGGAAATTTTTCAATTACTTAGAAAAATTGCTATTTTCAAAGCCAATTATCTCAAAATCTATTGATTTTTTTTAAAAAACATTACGAACAACCTTTGTTTAAAATAATATTTAGAACTTATCTACCCTGGTTACAATTCTTAATTTTAAAATCTCGAAGAGATAGGACACCCGGAAATATTGATTATCAAAGAAAGGCGACCACGCCACAATCAATTTTGATGTAACACCGCTCAAAAGATCACATTTTTCGAGAGCTTCTGAATGGCTTGGGTTAGATTATTGTCCAAGACCGCTGGTGTAAGTTATGCCTCATAAACCTCATAAAATCACTCATTTTCACGTATATATATATATCTCTCTATAATATATAAATATTTCGCCGCCGCCGCCGCCGCCGCCGTGTCTAAGAATTCAGAATTCAACATATATATATATATGTTTTATATATATATGTCATATATATGTTATATATATGTTATGTATATATATATGTTATATATATATGTCATATATATGTTGTATATATATATATGTTATATATATGTCATATATATATGTTACATCTCTCTATAATATATAAATATTTCGCAGCCGCCGCCGCCGCCGCCGTGTCTAAGAATTCAGAATTCAACATATATATATATGTTTTATATATATGTCATATATATGTTATATATATATGTTATATATATATATGTCATCAAATTTTAACAGAGGCAATATAAAATACGAATTACATTTCAAAAATTTTTTGAAATTTATTATTTTAGTAGTATTTAATTTAAATATTATTCAAATCAAAATTTAAAAATTGTATGGATATATAAGTAAGTAGATTACGTATATTTATATAAAACAATATTTTATATAAACAAGTATGTATTTATGAGAAACAAAAGGTTATTTAAGGAATGCCTTTGTTTATAATAATTAAAATAAATATATGGGCTCTGTAACTAAAGGGAAAAATAAATTGGATATAATTATGGATTAAAACGCAAATTTTGAAAGCGGGTGCAAATTACGATTTACGGGAGAAATGGAAGAAACAGGTTTTTATGTATATACCGCTAAAATGTTATAAATAATTCTTTAAAGCTAATACAAAAATTAATTTAATTAAGAAGAAAGTTTTATTACTCTTAAAGCATAAAATATTAATGACATGTAGAACTCTTGGCGATGACTTAAATAAATTAATTTTAGGAGGTAAAGTTCTATTAAATCCGTTTCAAATAATCTAAAATTTTAATAGGTTTTTACTAAATACTACAATGAAGTATATGCATTTTTGAGTTAAATAGCGATAAACCCAGCTGGTGTTGAAAAAAACTGGATAAAGTTCACTTTTTGAGGTTATAATAACTTTTGAGCTAATAAATTCCAGTACCTAAAAATTTTTTTCTGTATTCTGCAAAAAAATTGGCAAAGTGTACTCAAACTTTGGTGCATTTTAAAATTTTGATCGGACCGCTTCACGTGGAATACCCCATATATATATTATATGTATATTACACCTTTGGTGTAAGTTATGTCCTAAAATACGTGAAAATTAGTGATTTTATGAGGTTTATGAGGCATAACTTACAACAGCGGTCTTGGCCAATAAGCTAACCCAAGCCATTCGAAAGCTCGCGAAAAATGTGAACTTTTGAGAGGTGTTAGATTAAAATCGATTATGGTGTGGTAGCCTTTTTTGATATTCAATATGTCCGGGTGTTCTATCTCTTCGAGATTTTAAAATTAAGAAATGTAACCATGGTAGATAAGTTCTAAAGATTAATTTAAACAAAAGTTGTTTGTAATGTTTTTTCAAAAAAATCAACAGATTTTGAGATAAATGGCTTTAAAAATAGAAATTTTTCTAATAAATTGAAAAATTTCCACTTTTCATGATCGAATAACACTTAAGCAAATTATTTTTAACACTTAAATTTTTTTTTCTATATTCTGGAAGATGTTTCCAGCCTGTTCTCAAATTTTGGAGCGATTTAAAATTTTCATCGTACCACTTCGCGTGAAATAGCCCGTATAAATATATAAACATCAGTATCGGTATAAGTATTAAATTCTAACGTTTAAAGGTTTTAGCCGCAACGTAATTTAAACGTTTTTAAGACATTGTGTGCTGATAGGGAGTATAGGCAAAAGAAAATTCAAATTTTAACAGTGGCAATATAAAATATGAATTACATTTGAATAGATTTTCAAAAACTATTAATTTAGGAGCATTTAATTTAAATATTTTTTAAATTAATATTTCAAAATTGTATGGATATAAGTGTGTAGATAATTTATATTTATATAACACAATATTTTAAATAAACAAGTATGTATTTATTAGAAATAGAAGGATATTTAAGAAATGAATTTGTTTATAATAATCAAAATAAATATTTGGGCTCTGCATAGTAAAAATAAATTGGATATAATTATGGATTAAAACGCAAATTTTGAAATAGAGTGCAAATTACGAATCACGGGAGAAATGGAAGAAATTTACAATTATTAAAATATAAATTTAAGCTTTATAAGAATTCATATACTTTAAAATTTACAGTTAACATTTAATATGTCTATTTTTTTTTATTATTTTTATTGTGATTTCATTACACTAAATTTTGGTAAACTTTTATTTATAAATTATAATAACTATAGCAATACCTCCAAGGTGTTGTGTGAATCTGTTTAATTTTTAAGGTGTCCATGATAGTGAAAAAATAATACAATTTAAAACATTATTTTAAATAAATTAATTACGAAAAACCTTTTTCGAAATTAAAACTAGGGGGTTGGCGCGCGAAGCGCGCAGGGGGGCGAAGCCCCCCTAGTATATATATATATATGTGTGTGTGTGTGTGCGTGTGCGTGCGCGCCTGCGCGCGCGTGTATGAATGTGCGTGTTTTTTTTTCTTATTTTTTGAGAAGGCGATAAAAATGCTCTTTTCGCACGGAGTGTGGGACACGGTCACCGTAACCCATACCCACTAAAAAAACCACCCTGCCACTGGTCTTGGCTGGGCTCCTCCCGACTGATCTTTCCCCCTCGGAAATCGCCGTAAGGCATTACTTCGAAAGTGGCACTCATGTCACGGTTGGCCTTTCGTGATTGGCAATCACCTCAGTGTCTCGTGCACCTGGGGCGGTTATTAATGTCGCCCCTGGTACGCTCTTCTTCTTTTCTGATATCGTTCAGCCGCCCCACAATGGATGCTACGAAGGTCATTATGTCATTGCAACCTTCTTGCGAACCGAGAAGGCACATCTCGATGCCCTCTGGTGTCAAAGGCCCCTTCCAAAAGGATTGGAAATCACCCCTTTCTTCCTCTAATCGAAGACACCAGGACATGATGTGCTGTACGTCTTCACCGACACCAGGGCAGGTCGGGCACCCCGCAACCCCGTATATACGGATGCAGTGCAGGTAACTGCGAAGACACCCATGCCCGGTAAACACCTGGGTCAGGTGGAAGGTGACGAATCCGTGTTTCTTATTCGTCTACTTGGCGACATCTGGGATGGCGCGGTGGGTCCAGCGGCCTTTGCTTGCCGAATCCCATCTCTGCTGCCACAGTTCGATGGTCCTGATTGACCACCGACTGCTACTACCACGTGCTGCTTCGCTGCTGCTTTCGGAGGTACGCCGAACTTTTCTGTACACACCAGCCGTCTCTATCGCCAAAAGATCGATGGGAGGTATTCCCGCGATCACCGAGAGGGCTAGATCTGACACGGTTCTATAAGCATGAGCCACCCTTAGTGCGGCTACTCTGCAGGCTCGCCGACAGAATGCACCGTAGCTTACATTACTTCTTAGGGCATCCGCCCAAATCGGGGCTCCATATAAAACTACCGACCGTACAACTGTCGCTAAAAGGACTCGACGTGGCTGCTTTGGCCCTCCGATATTGGGCATTATGCCCGACAAAGCTCTAGCCACTCCTGATGCTTTCGACCCTGCACTCTGTAGGTGTTCCTTGAATGTTAACCGCGCATCCAAGATGACTCCTAGGTATTTCACCGTGTCCGCCGATCTTACACGCTT
Source organism: Theocolax elegans (assembly GCA_026168455.1). NCBI lineage: Eukaryota > Metazoa > Arthropoda > Insecta > Hymenoptera > Cerocephalidae > Theocolax > Theocolax elegans. The sequence continues at coordinate 387,269 of CM047430.1, forward strand.
ACCATTAACAGTAAAGGTGGCGTTCCTCCTTTGCTTTGTTCTGGAGATAAGTACCGCCTCGGTCTTTTCGGACGCCAGACACAGCCAATGGGTGCTCAATCATGCAGCCACTACCGAGATAGAGACATCTCCGAGATATTCTATCATCGATGGTCCTTGCGACGGCGACCCAAGCCACATCGTCCGCAAAAGCCGCCATCGGCACTCCCTCTAGAAGCTGCTGCCTAAGCAGTCCGTCGTAAATAACGTTCCAAATAAGAGGTCCCAAGACCAAACTTTTCGGCACGCCTCCGGTGATGTTACAGGAGTACGCGCCATCCTCGGTGTCATAGAGGAGGGTCCGTTCTGTGAGGTATCTCGAGATGACTTTGCGTAGGTAGAGCGGCACCTTTAATTGTTTCAAGGACAATATAATGTTGTCCAATCGAGCCGAGTTGAAGGCATTGCGGATATCCAGTGCGATGAGAGCACACATGCGCCTAGAATTCCTAGTACCACCGATGGCATTGTTGGCCAGCTCAGCAACTCGACTTATAGCGTCAATAGACTCGCGGAGCCGAACCCCGCAGTTGACCCAGCCTATCCGAAGCCTATCATGCTATAGCAGTTTTTTTGCTGCTGATGTGAGCATATTTGGCCCGATCACCGCAGAGATTGACTCTGCCACTTCCTCCGCCGTCGTGGCCTTGTCCATGTCCTTTATAGTAATGGACTCTTTGTGGGCCAGCATCTGGACCTCTGCTAACCCACGTAGTGTGGTCGAGACCGCTGCCTCGAGATCTGGAGTTCCTACGTCAGGTCTTCCAAGCTCAATGAGCAGATCTTCTCATGTGTGTGTTTGTGTTTTTCTGCGTGTATGTGTATATTTCTATAGAGAAAGAGAGAGAGAGAATTTATATACATATATATATATATATATAGATATTTCAAATTTGTTTTTTGCAAGTATAGATAATATATGTATTTTTTCCGCGCGTAAAAATTTGTTGTGAATATAACTTGAACAAATGTGCAGTAGTTTACTTATTATTTATTATAAATTTTTAAATTTCTAAAATTCAATGTAATGCTTGATATGCAGATGCAAAATTGTTTCTATATAAAATAAATATTATCAAGCATAATAACATACACATTTCCAAATATCCATATGATATACAATGTGATAAAAATTAAATACATTAATTATTGGATTTTTTTAAAATAATTCTATTAGAAACAGTGATGGCAAAAAAATTCAAATTTAACAGTGGTGATATAAAATACGAATTACATTTGTACAGTTTTTCCAAAATTAATAATTCAGGAAAATTGATATCCAAAAAAATACATCAAATTTAAATGTTATTGAATTTAATGAAAGAACCCCGCACAAACCTTATGGAAATTGCCGTTCTGTTGATTTTGATGAAACTTTGTGGATAGGTTCCTTTTTTCATGAGGAGCGAAAGATTTTTTCAGCTGTATTCGATGATTTTCTGGCTCTTTCAAAATTACCTTTTATGTCTAATGCGTGTACTTCTATCGTACTACTATCGTGTGCGAGTAAAATGCAATAATAAATGAAACTTGTCAACAGTATTGAAAAATAACTCGCACATTTTTGTTCGCGCGTATGTCTGTAAACGGACATCGCGATATATATACGCGTGCGTGTTTGTGAATACGAGAGTCAAATAATGAATCACTAATAGTTGCCATTTATTTACATATCGCGTCACTCTTAATATAACAGAACTAAATATTATTAAAAAAATATTTTTGCACTATACTGAACATTTATTATTGTACACGTTCAGATCGTTATATTCATTTTTCTATTTGTCGAGCTACTGCAACTTTATCGTATATCGTTTTGATTTATAGCAGCATTCATTAGAGTCCGCAATACTCTGAGAGATGGATAATGTACATTATTTTCGTAGCGTGCATAACCTAAATACCAAAGAATAGAAGTTACGTGAGCACATGTACCTAGAGTCCGAACACCCGCTTTACATATGCAATAGTAACCTAATACGGGTCCATCTTCAGTCTCTTTAACTTCAGCTTTAGGATTGAATTCTTCATTAAAAGCTATCCATATTTGATGGCGCGTATCATTTCGAAATCTTGAAAATATCCTAAATCTAGCGATTCCTACTTCAATACTATTCACGTCAATTTCAATTATTTGATCCTGATCTTGATTCTGATTATCTTCGGCGTGTATGACAGCGTCCTGAATATATGAAGGAGCTAAAAATACTTGATATATTCCGTAAGTAAGTTCTTGTAGGTATTGCACAGTGAGTAGAGGAAATAAAGGTAGGTGATTATCGTTTAGTGGAATTCATCGTGCTCGGCTATGTCTTAAGTTTTCCACTTCTACTCTAGCATGGACTACATTTTCTTCATGAGATCGATCTAACATTTCTTGAGCTAATTCTTCAGTAGCATCTTGCATCATGATAGGTTGACCATATTTGTTTATAATAGCTGCAGCGATTCGCAAAAACTATTTAAATTCGGAATGTGAGTGGTAGAAATCCTGTTTGCAAAGAATTTGAACATTTCTTTTCATTCAACATTTGAGATGTCCGTTCCGAGCTTCCACGATCCATCTACTTTTTGTAATAATACGAGCGCTATTTGCTTCTGCAGTCGTAAATTGATTTTAATTACGTTTCAAAAGAGGAGGCATTCTTGTTTAAATACCAATCAATCAAAGCGTAGGGGTAGCATCTCGGTAACCTCGATCTAAAATAAATATGTCTTCAGGTTGAAACCAATTCTGCAACCCATCGATATCTCTATGAAATTCATTTATGAGGATACGTGCATCATTATTGGCAGCATTTGAAAAATATGGACCTTGAATATCCAATATGCGTCCACTTGGAGCAACAATAAGTGAAGGCTTAACTAAATGTTTATTTTTATGAACACAAAAAGATTGTCTTAAAGCTCTGAAGCATGAACTCTTTTCTATATCTAAATAAGTACAGTCAACGAAAGCAATTGCTCTAGGAATATATAAGCTTCCCTAGTAATTGATTAAAATCCTATGTTTTCATTTGCAAATCGTATTAATAAAGACTGTTGGTCTGTACTTATAGCGAGACTAGTTGCTTGTCTAATAGTATAATGAAATATTACAGACAAGAAATCATCACTTAAGCTTTATTTCAATTCGCAAAGAAAACACAAAAGATCTTTTTTAGCTACATTTCAATGGCCTCCTTCTACTGGCACTGGATCAAAAAAGTAAAAATTTATTGAAATCTTTTGAAACGGGTGAAACCGCTCGGAATTCTCTTTCCGTTAAACTTAGCTCATTTTTATATCTTCGAACAGTGCTATGAGTCACTTCTTCGCGTAATCCATTCAAATATTTGCAAGTCCTCTTAACACGTAAGCTCTGTTGACATATCTGAGGTTATTGATCAACTCTTCTGGCAAAAAACGTCTTGCATCTAGATGATTATTACAACAAACAATCCTAGTAGGCACGCAAATATTTCTTTTTGAATATATATGAATTCTACACACTAAGGTTAGATCATGAATATCATTGTATCCATTGCATATGAGGCATGTTCGCCAATCACGTTGAGTAAGTACATTCAAACGCAAAGCTTGTGGATCATTTTCGATTACCTCAATTTCACGACGAATATTCTGAAAACAATTATTGCACATTCTAGTTTCAGGAGAAATAACTGCCCCAGGAAAACCTGCGTCATTCCGTCGATTTGTAACAATATTTTCCAAAACATCAGCATTTGCCAGTCTTTGTAAATACATCATATTTCGTGGTGCGAGAGCCCGATCACAATAATGTATTCGCATTCGAAAAGCCACTGCCACTCTTATAATAGAATGTAGAAGCACTAACAAGCATGAAACTTATGAAGTATCGATACCTTATTTGTTATTTTCATCGCAAAAGGCAACGGCGACAAGCGAATAATAACAATTCAAAAACAACATCGGCCAATAAATAGATAACTATTTGAACGAGATTTGTATTTTCTAATAAACTAGACAAAAAATAGTTTATCCATTAGCTACAGCAGGATTGTTAATGTCTGTAACAATAAACGCAATACAAGCGCTATACGAAAAATACCTATGTTTTACCGGAGAATCATTATGCATTATATTCATTCTACAAGGTAAGTACATACTATAGACATGTAAGGTAATTGTGAAAGAGTCAGAAAACTCATCAAATAGACCTGAAAAAATAATAAAAATGTATTTGACTTTACCCCCAGTTCTTAACATTCAACATCCAATATGTCGGAAACTATGCATTTGCAGACTTTTGTTCCATCGAGCTTTCGTTCCTCTTGAAAAAAGGAACCTATCCACTGTAACGGTCACGCTGGGAATTAGGGCGTGGCGTCAAAAGCGAAATAAATAATTAGGTTTATATAAAATAATATTTATTACAAATATGTATAAAATAGGTTTGGGCGCCAGCCGCGTACGGATCGCGGCGAATTTGTATTAATTAAGCTCGGCTGCGTACGAGCTGCTGCTGCTTGCTGCGCTAGGGGAGGAGAGGGGAGTAAAGGGGAAGCACACTTACGAGCCGGGGAGGTTACTAAATATCCACTGCAAGGCGTACACCCACCTTGATATCGAGGGGATCGTCTCCTGGAGTTGCTGCTCTGCGGTCAGTTGCTCTCGCACACACACACTCAAAATACAATATTCTCGGTTTATCGGTCGTGACTCGGTCTATCGATGTAGCCTCGATGGCGTCCCGATGAGCTCTCTCGAGCTCGGGCTCGTTCGCTGCGCGAGTGCTCGCGGCCATGTTTATCAAGGCGGACGACGTTGCCGGGGCTGCTGCTTCCCTATAAACCAGGTAAGCCTTTATGATCGTTCCGTGATGTTGATTTATCGGCTAATAGGTCTACTCTGTTACAGGTGCAGACAGACGGCCGATCCTCGAGTCTTCTCTCTCACTCGCTCTCACGGTGGCTGCTCAGCTGGTGCGCGTCGGGTCAATGACTGCTGCTCTTCGTCGGTGCTGCGTTGCTGCGGGGATTCTGGCTGCTTCCTAGGTGAATATCTATCTCCCGAGGGAGTGCTGCGTATTGATTACTAATTATTAATTGAGAGTTATGGTAATGTTATGATTACCATAACCTCACTTCCAATCCTCTCCTAGCATGTAGCTGTCAGTTACTATGTGCAACTACATGCGTCCTTGATTCCTTCTAATTAGGATTATTATTAATTATTTAACTGTTTCACAGCTTCCTGGTTGTCTTGTTGCTGCTCGTGCTGCTCCATCTGGCACCTTGGGCCATCGCAGGCTGCTTCATGGTCCTGGTGCGAAGCCTCCTGGAAGTTGTGTCGCCTCTCCTGACATGCTACTTCCATGTGCTAGGGGGGGAAGGAACCAAGAGAAGTATTGGGGATTTGGGGAGCTTCGGGTAGGCTAGGTAGGCTTAGAGATGTGAGGGTAGGTAGGCTAGTTTGTGTTGGGACTCGCTCGCTTATTATTTTGACAGGTATTACATACCTTGTCACACCACAAAGTTTCATCAAAATTAACAGAACGGCAATTTTCATAAGGTTTGTGCGGGGTCTTTTCAAAATTGCATGGATATATAAGTGAGTAAAAAATGTATATTTATATAAAATAATATTTGAAATAAATAAATATGTATTTATTAGAAGCAGAAGGTTATCTAAGGAATGAATTTGTTCACAATAATCAAAATAAATATATGGGCTCCGTAACTAACGGGAAGAATAAATTGGATATAATAATGTATAAAACGCAAATTTTAAAAGACGGTGCAAATTACAAATAACGAGAGAAATGGAAGAAACAGGTTATTATTTATATGCCGCTAAAACGTTATAAGTACTTCTTTAAAATTAATACGAAAGATTATTTATTTAAGAAGAAAGTTTTATTACTCTAAAAGTACATAATATTAATGACATAGAACTTACGATGAGTCCGCTGGGGATTAGGGCGGAAATCAACTACAAAATCTTAATATAAAGTAGATATTTATTTAGCACTTAATATGCTCCAAAAGAAAGGGGTACACTACTTCGTTACCGAACACCACAGGTGTAACATTCGGCTTTGCTAGCAACGTAGGCCGCGGTTGCTCGCACGCACGTATGCACGGGTCGTACCGCGCCATTATTCGCGTCGCGCACATACACTGTATAGGGAGCTGGATAAGAGGAACGGGAGCACGCCTCACCTGGATGGTCGGCTCCTGGGTCTCTTAATCACCACACGTAAGTACAGCTGTTCGAAGGTAACGGAAAACTCGGCAGTCGGTCGCTGTCTGCTTCGTGACTCTCGATGCGGAGAGCCTCTGCTAGAGTCGGGTGCGCATGCGTGCCGATCTCGAGTCTCGAGACGTGCGCGCTCGGCGGACTTCGTGTCGTCCGCTCACAGTGTTGATCCTACGATGTCGACGAGGGTTTATCAAATTGATATTTTCAGGACGTTACGCTAGAGGATTTCGGCGACGTATTCACGGGTACTGCTGTAGGACTCGCTGAGAGGTAAGATTTTTAGGCTAAAAAGAGCCATTTACAGTTGGTTATATATACGGTACGAGTCGACGGCTACAATCCCGGTGAGGCGTTCTCGTATGGCGTGGAAACGTCCACGTCCTTGGAACGACGTCAAGTAAGCGGTAGCACTCATCGGTGCTCAGGATTCACCAAGCAGTTCCTGGATAACTTGGGTATGTATGGATAATTCGTTTGTAAGTTAAGAGTTTACCTGCGTATCGCTCCAGCCTCTAACTCGACCTGTCACTTCAGCTCCTGAGTCCTCTGAGCTTGCTGGAGAACCTATATAGAATTATAGCTTCTCCATCCTCATTCCTTGCTATAACACAAAGAATTTATAAATTACTTTTACAGGTGCTGAAGTCAACACTGGTCACTGGGCTCCACTTAAGGTGCTTCTTTCCTGGTCAACGGCTGGAGGTCCAGATCTTCTCTTCATAGGACTACATGGAGTCGATGTGACAAAAAGGGAATGCTAGAGGGACGTAATTTACGTATGGTACTTGGAGGTACCATAATCGCGGGATCAATGGAGCAGTGTGTGTGTATGTGCCATTGTGAAGTTTTAGGAATCGTACGTCCTCTACTTGGTACTAAACATGCTTACTTCGCATAGTAAGCTTCTATCATTTTGCACATCCGCATATGTGTATAAGTTTTTAATATTGCACGCTTACTGCACTGTACGCTTCTCTTCTTTTCTTCAATAGGAGGCTGCTTCAATGATTCTTCGTGCTTCGTATGTTATTGACGTGTCATTCAGTCACCAAGCCTAGCCTTCGCTGACTGTTCTCACGTACGCCGATGCGTCTTTCCTACCGCTTTACATGGCAACCCGAGGTGGTACATATCTCTTCACATCGGATGTGTGTACCTCGGTCCGTTTCCGACCAGACTCTTCTAGTCTCAGAACTACTGGAGATAGTACTTCTTTAATTTCAAAGGGTCTGTCATACTTTGATGCCAGTTTAGCAGACATGCCTTACGCAACTTAGGATAGTGTACGGCAAATTTAGATTATAAGCCTTGACGACCTGCTTGAGACATGTTATAGTTCTGACATATTAGACACCGTAAGACAAATTGGTGGGTATCGTGGTATATACCTGGCCTGGTGGAAATGAGAATCTACAAGAACTCGGTTCCTCTGCTCTAACGGTAGCACAAGACGCCAGCCTTCCTCTCGTTCTGATACAGAGTCCAGAAGTTTACCACTTGTAAAACGATATAGCATATAATCTTTAATTTTCCACTCCGGAAATCTTCGGAGGGCATGAGCGTACATCGTTTAATCTAGCAATATACCATGGGTCTGTAATTACTTCGAACGAGGCAATCTCTTCTTCGTCGGGGTCTGGGTTGATGGCACGAGAAAGCGCGTCCGGGACATAGTGCAAGGCTCCTTTCTTATGCACTATTTCAAAGTCCCATTGCTGCATTTCAAGTATCCATCGTGCTAATCTACCCGACGGCTCCTTGAGATTTTTGAGCCATATGAGAACACTATGGTCGGACACAGCCGTGAATCGATAGGCCTCAATGTATGGTCTGAATCTCTTAATAGCCCATATGAGAGCCAAGCATTCCTTTTCCGTTGTCATGTAATTACGTTCAGCGCGATTTAATAATCGGCTGACATAGACAAACGGATGCTCGAAACCCTCGTCGTCCAGTTGCGTCAACACCGCACCTATTGCTAAGTCACTACCGTCACTTTGGACGGTAAATGGATTAGAAAAGTCTGGACGGGCTAATACAGGCGCTGCAGCTAACGCAACTCTAAGCTGACGAAACGCCTCCTCCTGCTCCTCGCCCCAATCCCAAGCCTAGTCTTTACGCAGCAACTTGGTAAGGGGAGCTTTAATGTCAGCTTCTCGATTAATGAATCGAGAATACCAGCCTATCATACCGAGCAAGAATCTTAGCTGCTTGACAATACGAGGGGTAGGGTAGTTAAGGACTGGAGCGACTCGTTCTCATCAGGCCTCAAGCCGTCTGCGTCCAATTTGTACCCAAGGAACGTTACACTGGAACAACAAAACTCACACTTTTCTCGATTCACTTCGAGTCCAGCGTCATTCAACGTCCTTAGCACGTAATCGAGCCAGTTTAGATGGTTCTCAAAAGTTTCGGTAATGACGATCAAATCGTCTAGATAACCAAACACATGAGGTTCTACCTTAGGCCCAAAAATTGCATCTATATGCCGTGCAAAGGCTATAGGAGCATTCATGAGGCCAAAAGGCATTCTCATAAACTGCCACAGCCCCGACCCTGGTGCAGCAAATGAAGTATAATGCCGTCTCGCCTCGGCCATTAATATTTGGAAGTACGCTTTCTTAAGGGGATGCCATAATTGAATTGAATTCTACTATGCCGACACCTGTATAATACACGCACTATTTCTCATATTACTATTATTTAATACAATAACAACCTATAAACGCAGTAAAAGCATATTTGTAATACATATATTGAATAAATTATAAGTACAAAAGTTTGAATTGTTATAAAATGTGCTTATAATTTGAAAAATACGATCTCAAACATAACGTTCATCAGAACATAACCTCTTAGTTAACAGGAAACAACGATTTAATAGAATTTCGTAAAAACTGGATAGATTTCTACCAAATACAGTGCAGACGCACACTTTCACGATATTGGTGAATGATGGAATACTAAAAAAAAAGAAAGTCAAAAGTGAACGACGAAGAAATAAATTAAAAATACGATTGATACAAAGACGTTGGGAACCTGGTACTAGATATTTGCGATGGAAATAAATATAGATTGCAATAACAAGAATCAAGAAACAAAGTAGAGGCAACATTGTACATTATCTTGGAATCCTTTTACAGTAAAAACTATAGGAATACATAAACAATTGACAAATTAAATGAAAAATAAAAACGATATTTAATTCGTCTAAAAATGTGTAATTTAGCAGACGGAAGGGTAAGAAAAAGTTTAGCTACGTAGTTTGTACATCCATCAGTAAGGTGGCGATGCTAAACGTTTCCAGCTTATTAAAATATGTTCCATTTCATTCGTGGTGGAATAGGAGACGCATTCTATAGGAGGTGCATGCACCGTTTCGAACGGACTGCCGCACGCACCTTCTACTTTCAAATACATTGTATTATGCCATCCCACAAGATAAGTGAATTATTTGTTTAATTATAATTGTTTACGATATTGTCAGCTCGAAAACAGGCCAGAGGCATATTATTAATAAAAATATTAAGTGCACAACAAGTACAAAACGTGAAATGGTCTTATAATATTACAAATATTTGAAAGATAAGCATCCAAACATAACCTCCCTAAGTCTAAAGCAACGGATTCTATAGGAGGTGCGTGCACCGATTCGAACCGTCTGCCGCACGCACCTCCTACTTTCAAATACATTGTAATATGCAGACACTGAATCTTGGGTGTTTTATTTAATTAATTACAATTATTTAAATTATTGTCAGCTTGAAAACAGAGAAGAGGCATATTATTAATAAACATTTAAAGTTTATAACAAATACAAAATTTCAATTTATGTTAAAATATTGAAATAATTTGAAAAATAGGAATGGAAACCTAACCTCTCTCAGTCTAAAGCGGCAGATTCTATAGGAGGTGCGTGCACCGGTTCGAGTCGTCCGCCGCACGCACCTGCTACTTTCAAATACATTGTAATATGCAGACGATCTTGGGTGCAGTATTTGATTAATTACAGTTATTTAAATTATTGTCAGCTTGAAACCAGAATAGGGGCATATTATTAATAAACATTTAAAGTTTATAACAAATACAAAATTTCAATTTATGTTAAAATATCGAAATAATTTGAAAAATAAGAATGGAAACCTAACCTCTCTCAGTCTAAAGCGAAGGATTGTATAGGAGGTGCGTGCACCGATTCGAGTCGTCCGCCGCACGCACCTCCTACTGTCAAATCCATTGTAATATGCAGACGATCTTAGGTGCAGTATTTGATTAATTACAGTTATTTAAATTATTGTCAGCTTGAAACCAAAATAGGGGCATATTATTAATAAACATTTAAAGTTTATAACAAATACAAAATTTCAATTTATGTTAAAATATCGAAATAATTTAAAATATACGAATGGAAACATAACCTCTCTCAGTCTAAAGCGAAGGATTGTATAGGAGGTGCGTGCACCGATTCGAGTCGTCTGCCGCACGCATCTCCTACTTTCCAATACATTGTAATATGCAGACAATGAATCTTGGGTTTTTTATTTAATTGATTACAATTACTTAAATTATTGTCAGCTTGAAATGGTGGGCAAGGCATATTATTAATAAATATTATTAGTGTTTAATAATTAAAAAATTTCAATTTATGTTAAAATATCGATAAAATTTGAAAAATACGAATGGAAACATAACCTCTCTTAGTCAAAAGCGGCGGATTCTAGAGGAGGTGCGTGCACCGGTTCGGGTCGTCCGCCGCACGCACCTCCTACTTTCAAATTCATTGTAATATGCAGACGATCTTGAGTGCATTATTTGTTTAATTACAGTTATTTAAATTATTGTCAGCTTGAAAACAGAGTAGAGGTATATTATTAATAAACATTTAAAGTTTATAACAAAAGCAAATTTTCAATTTATGTTAAAGTATCGACATAATTTGAAAAATACGAATGGAAACATAACCTCTCTCAGTCTAAAGCGACGGATTATATAGGAGGTGCGTGCACCGGTTCGAGTCGTCCGCCGCACGCACCTCCTACTTTTAAATACATTGTAATATGCAGACGATCATGGGTGCATTATTTGTTTAATTACAGTTATTTAAATTATTGTCTGCTTGAAAACACAGTAGAGGTATGTTATTAATAAACATTTAAAGTTTATATCAAAGACAAAATTTCAGTTTATGTTAAAATATCGAAATAATTTGAAAAATAAGAATGGAAACATAACCTCTCTCAGTCTAAAGCGACGGAATCCACAGGAGGTGCGTGCATCGATTCGAGCCGTCTGCCGCACGCACCTTCTACTTTCAAATACATAGTATTATGCATTCACTGAATTTTGGGTGTTTTATTTAATTAATTACAATTATTTAAATTATTGTCAGCTTGTAAACACAGTAGAGGTATGTCATTAATAATCATTTAAAGTTTATAACAAATAGTAAATTACAATTTATGTTAAAATATCGATATTATTTGAAAAAAAAGAATGGAAACATAACCTCTCTCAGTCTAAAGCGGCGAATTGTATAGGAGGTGCGTGCACCGATTCGAGTCGTCCGCCGCACGCACCTCCTATAGAATCTGTCACTTTAGACAGAGAGAGGATATGTTTCCATTCGTATTTTTCAAATTATTTCGATATTTTAACATAAACTAAATTTTTGTCTTTGTTATATACATTAAATGTTGTTTAATAATATGCCTCTACTCTGTTTTCAAGCTGACAATAATTTAAATAACTTTTTAAATTAATATTGAATTTTGTTGGTCTTGCTGAGCTAACGTCTAACGACTCTAAGAACTCCAAGTTGCTCGCTCGAAAAGGCACGACCATTCGCCGCGTATCAATCCCGAGGACAACATTATGAAGGCCACAAGCCACCAGACATAAACCAAAAGAAGAAGCAAATAAATACTAAGTAATAAAATTGAAAATATTTTAATAAGAAAGAAAGAAATTTTAAGTCTATGTGTTTCGTCTTGGGACCGTCTGCCAGAACTCATCAGTGGGGCGCAGACGGTCCCTGCCCCAGACACACAAGACAGTATTATTGAATCAAAATAATGATAAACTTAAAATTTTGGTATCGTAAGAACGAATGAACGGAGCCTATATAAGTACACATTAGATGGAAAATCTGATTGTGGATGGAAAAGTGCCCCCTAACATCAGAGTATGTACTATGGACATAATCTTAAACCAAAGTCCTGTTATTATTAAAAATATAATTTTTTCTCGCCCAGGCAAAAGTTTTTAAATTAATATTGAATTTTGTTGGTCTTGCTGAGCTAACGTCTAACGACTCTAAGAACTCCAACACATAGACTTAAAATTTCTTTCTTTCTTATTAAAATATTTTCAATTTTATTACTTAGTATTTATTTGCTTCTTCTTTTGGTTTATGTCTGGCGGCTTGTGGCCTTCATAATGTTGTCCTCGGGATTGATACGCGGCGAATTGTCGTGCCTTTTCGAGCGAGCAACTTGGAGTTCTTAGAGTCGTTAGACGTTAGCTCAGCAAGACCAACAAAATTCAATATTAATTTAAAAACTTTTGCTTGGGCGAGAAAAAATTATATTTTTAATAATAACAGGACTTTGGTTTAAGATTATGTCCATAGTACATACTCTGATGTTAGGGGGCACTTTTCCATCCACAATCAGATTTTCCATCTTATGTGTACTTATATAGGCTCCGTTCATTCGTTCTTACGATACCAAAATTTTAAGTTTATCATTATTTTGATTCAATAATACTGTCTTGTGTGTCTGGGGCATGGACCGTCTGCGCCCCACTGATGAGTTCTGGCAGACGGTCCCAAGACGAAACACATAGACTTAAAATTTCTTTCTTTCTTATTAAAAATTTTCAATTTTATTACTTAGTATTTGTTTGCTTCTTCTTTTGGTTTATGTCTGGCGGCTTGTGGCCTTCATAATGTTGTCCTCGGGATTGATACGCGGCGAATTCGTCGTGCCTTTTCGAGCGAGCAACTTGGAGTTCTTAGAGTCGTTAGACGTTAGCTCAGCAAGACCAACAAAATTCAATATTAATTTAAAAAGTTATTTAAATTATTGTCAGCTTGAAAACAGAGTAGAGGCATATTATTAAACAACATTTAATGTATATAACAAAGACAAAAATTTAGTTTATGTTAAAATATCGAAATAATTTGAAAAATACGAATGGAAACATATCCTCTCTCTGTCTAAAGTGACAGATTCTATAGGAGGTGCGTGCGGCAGAAGACTCGAATCGGTGCACGCACCTCCTATAGAATCCGTCCGCTTTAGACTGAGAGAGGTTATGTTTCCATACGTATTTTTCAAATTATATCGATATTTTAATATAAATTGAAAATTAGCTTTTGTTATAAACTTTCAATGTTTATTAATAATATACCTCTACTCTGTTTTCAAGCTGAGAATTATTTAAATAACTGTAATCAAACAAATAATGCACCCAAGATCGTCTGCATATTTCAATTTATTTTAAAGTAGGAGGTGCGTGCCGCGGACGACTAGTATCGGTGCACGCACCTCCTATAAAATCCGTAGCTTTAGACTGAAAAAGGTTAGTTTCCATTCGTATTTTTCAAATAATATCGATATTTTAAAATTAGTTGAAATTTTTTAATTATTATACACTAATAATATTTGTTAATAATATGGCTCTACTCTGTCTTCAAGCTGACAAAAATTTAAATAATTGTAATTATACAAATAATGCACCCAAGATTCAGTGAATGGAAATTACTATGTATTTGAAAGTAGGAGGTGCCTGCGGCAATGACTCGAATCGGTGCACGCACCTTCTATATATTCGGTCGCTTTAGACTGAGAGAGGTTATGTTTCCATTCGTATTTTCAAATTTTATCGATATTTTAACATAAATTGATATTTTGTATTTGTTATAAACTACAAATATTTATTAATAATATAGCTCTACTCTGTCTTCAAGCTGACAATAATTTAAATAATTGTAATTATACAAATAATGCACCCAAGATTCAGTGAATGCAAATTACTATGTATTTGAAAGTAGGAGGTGCGTGCGGCAGAAGACTCGAATCGGTGCACGCACCTCCTCTAGAATCCGTCGCTTTAGACTGAGAGAGGTTATGTTTCCATTCGTATTTTTCAAATTATATCGATATTTTAACATAAATTGAAATTTTGTATTTGTTATAAACTTTAAATGTTTATTAATAATATACCTCTACTCTGTTTTCAAGCTGACAATAATTTAAATAACTTTTTAAATTAATATTGAATTTTGTTGGTCTTGCTGAGCTAACGTCTAACGACTCTAAGAACTCCAAGTTGCTCGCTCGAAAAGGCACGACCATTCGCCGCGTATCAATCCCGAGGACAACATTATGAAGGCCACAAGCCACCAGACATAAACCAAAAGAAGAAGCAAATAAATACTAAGTAATAAAATTGAAAATATTTTAATAAGAAAGAAAGAAATTTTAAGTCTATGTGTTTCGTCTTGGGACCGTCTGCCAGAACTCATCAGTGGGGCGCAGACGGTCCCTGCCCCAGACACACAAGACATTATTATTGAATCAAAATAATGATAAACTTAAAATTTTGGTATCGTAAGAACGAATGAACGGAGCCTATATAAGTACACATTAGATGGAAAATCTGATTGTGGATGGAAAAGTGCCCCCTAACATCAGAGTATGTACTATGGACATAATCTTAAACCAAAGTCCTGTTATTATTAAAAATATAATTTTTTCTCGCCCAGGCAAAAGTTTTTAAATTAATATTGAATTTTGTTGGTCTTGCTGAGCTAACGTCTAACGACTCTAAGAACTCCAACACATAGACTTAAAATTTCTTTCTTTCTTATTAAAATATTTTCAATTTTATTACTTAGTATTTATTTGCTTCTTCTTTTGGTTTATGTCTGGCGGCTTGTGGCCTTCATAATGTTGTCCTCGGGATTGATACGCGGCGAATTGTCGTGCCTTTTCGAGCGAGCAACTTGGAGTTCTTAGAGTCGTTAGACGTTAGCTCAGCAAGACCAACAAAATTCAATATTAATTTAAAACTTTTGCTTGGGCGAGAAAAAATTATATTTTTAATAATAACAGGACTTTGGTTTAAGATTATGTCCATAGTACATACTCTGATGTTAGGGGGCACTTTTCCATCCACAATCAGATTTTCCATCTTATGTGTACTTATATAGGCTCCGTTCATTCGTTCTTACGATACCAAAATTTTAAGTTTATCATTATTTTGATTCAATAATACTGTCTTGTGTGTCTGGGGCATGGACCGTCTGCGCCCCACTGATGAGTTCTGGCAGACGGTCCCAAGACGAAACACATAGACTTAAAATTTCTTTCTTTCTTATTAAAAATTTTCAATTTTATTACTTAGTATTTGTTTGCTTCTTCTTTTGGTTTATGTCTGGCGGCTTGTGGCCTTCATAATGTTGTCCTCGGGATTGATACGCGGCGAATTGTCGTGCCTTTTCGAGCGAGCAACTTGGAGTTCTTAGAGTCGTTAGACGTTAGCTCAGCAAGACCAACAAAATTCAATATTAATTTAAAAAGTTATTTAAATTATTGTCAGCTTGAAAACAGAGTAGAGGCATATTATTAAACAACATTTAATGTATATAACAAAGACAAAAATTTAGTTTATGTTAAAATATCGAAATAATTTGAAAAATACGAATGGAAACATATCCTCTCTCTGTCTAAAGTGACAGATTCTATAGGAGGTGCGTGCGGCAGAAGACTCGAACCGGTGCACGCACCACCTATAGAATCCGTCGCTTTAGACTGAGAGAGGTTATGTTTCCATACGTATTTTTCAAATTATATCGATATTTTAATATAAATTGAAAATTAGCTTTTGTTATAAACTTTAAATGTTTATTAATAATATACCTCTACTCTGTTTTCAAGCTGAGAATTATTTAAATAACTGTAATCAAACAAATAATGCACCCAAGATCGTCTGCATATTTCAATTTATTTTAAAGTAGGAGGTGCGTGCCGCGGACGACTAGTATCGGTGCACGCACCTCCTATAAAATCCGTAGCTTTAGACTGAAAAAGGTTAGTTTCCATTCGTATTTTTCAAATAATATCGATATTTTAAAATTAGTTGAAATTTTTTAATTATTATACACTAATAATATTTGTTAATAATATGGCTCTACTCTGTCTTCAAGCTGACAAAATTTAAATAATTGTAATTATACAAATAATGCACCCAAGATTCAGTGAATGGAAATTACTATGTATTTGAAAGTAGGAGGTGCCTGCGGCAATGACTCGAATCGGTGCACGCACCTTCTATATATTCGGTCGCTTTAGACTGAGAGAGGTTATGTTTCCATTCGTATTTTTCAAATTTTATCGATATTTTAACATAAATTGATATTTTGTATTTGTTATAAACTACAAATATTTATTAATAATATAGCTCTACTCTGTCTTCAAGCTGACAATAATTTAAATAATTGTAATTATACAAATAATGCACCCAAGATTCAGTGAATGCAAATTACTATGTATTTGAAAGTAGGAGGTGCGTGCGGCAGACGGCTTGCATCGGTGCACGCACCTCCTATAGATTCCGTCGCTTTAGACTGAGAGAGGTTATGTTTCCATTCATATTTTTCAAATTTTATCGAAATTTTAACATAAATTGAAATTTTGTAATTATTATACACTAGATTATTATACACTAGAAGTTTTTATTAATAATATGCCTCGACCACCATTTCAAGCTGACATTAATTTAAATAATTGTAATTATACAAATAATGCACCCAAGATCGTCTGCATATAACAATATATTTGAAAGTAGGAGGTGCATGCGGCAGATGGCTCGAATCGGTGCACGCACCTCCTCTAGAATCCGTCGCTTTAGATTGAGAGAGGTTATGTTTCCATTCGTATTTTTTAAATTTGATCGATATTTTAACATAAATTGAAATTTTGTATTTGTTATAAACTTTAAATATTTGTTAATAATATGGCTCTACTCTGTCTTCAAGCTGACAATAATTTAAATAATTGTAATTATACAAATAATGCACCCAAGATTCAGTGAATGGAAATTACTATGTATTTGAAAGTAGGAGGTGCGTGCGGCAGACGGCTTGCATCGGTGCACGCACCTCCTATAGATTCCGTCGCTTTAGACTGAGAGAGGTTATGTTTCCATTCATATTTTTCAAATTTTATCGAAATTTTAACATAAATTGAAATTTTGTAATTATTATACACTAGATTATTATACACTAGAAGTTTTTATTAATAATATGCCTCGACCACCATTTCAAGCTGACATTAATTTAAATAATTGTAATTATACAAATAATGCACCCAAGATCGTCTGCATATAACAATATATTTGAAAGTAGGAGGTGCATGCGGCAGATGGCTCGAATCGGTGCACGCACCTCCTCTAGAATCCGTCGCTTTAGATTGAGAGAGGTTATGTTTCCATTCGTATTTTTTAAATTTGATCGATATTTTAACATAAATTGAAATTTTGTATTTGTTATAAACTTTAAATGTTTATTAATAATATGCCTCGACTCTGTCTTCAAGCTGACAATAATTTAAATAATTGTAATTATACAAATAATGCACCTAAAATTCAGTGAATGCATATTACTATGTATTTAAAAGTAGGAGGTGCGTGCGGCAGACGGCTCGAATCGGTGCACGCACCTCCTCTAGAATCCGTCGCTTTAGACTGAGAGAGGTTATGTTTCCATTCTTTTTTTTCAAATAATATCGATATTTTAACATAAATTGTAATTTTGGATTTGTTATAAACTTTAAATGTTTATTAATAATATGCCTCGACTCTGTTTTCAAGCTGACAATAATTTAAATAATTGTAATTAAACAAATAATGCACCCAAGATTGAGTGTCAGCATATTACAATGTATTTGAAAGTAGGAGATGCGTGCGGCATACGGCTCGAATCGGTGCACGCACCTCCTATCGAATCCGTCGTCTATTCCGCCAAGATTGCGTATATCGCTAACCTGTGTAAGGTGCGAATGTTAATTTATTAATTGAGAATTTTCTGAATTTGTACCATTTTTAAATATTAATCCTAAGCTACAATATTTTTGATTAAGTGTAAACGAATTTTGACATATTTTAATTTGCTGGAATTGTTTAGCATCGCCACCTGTTGATGCTTTCTCAAACTAGGTAGCTAAACTTTTTCTTACTTTTGCGTCTGCTAAATTACACATTTTTAGAAGAAATGTATATCTTTTTTATTTTTCGTTTAACTTTTTAATCGATTATGTATCCTTCTAGTTTTTACTGAAAAATGAATCTTAGATAATGTAAAATATTGCCTCTACTTTGTTTTTTTATGCTTGTAAATGCAATCTGTATTTATTTTCATCGTAAATATGTAGTACCAGCTCCCCAACGTCTTTGTACCAATAGTATTTTTCTATTTATTTCTTCGTCGTGCACTTTTAACTATTTTATTTAGTGTTCCAACATTTACCAATATCGTGAAATGATGCGTCTGCACTGTATTTGTTAGAAATCTGTCCAGTTTCTACAAAATTCAATTAAATCGTTGTTGCCTGTTAACTAAGGGAGGTTATGTTTGAGATCGTATTTTACAAATTATAAGCACATTTTAACGCAAATTAAACTTTTGTAATCATAATTTATCTAATATATGTATTACAAATATGCTTCCACTTCGTTTATAGGTTATCATTGTATAAAATATTAGTAATATGAGATATAGTGCGTGTAATATACAGGTGTCGGCATAGTAGGATTTAATTCAGGTATGGCATCCCCTTAAGATGAATTTTCGATATGTACCGTGCATTATGCAGCTTATCCAATATGGTATCCATATTAGGAATTGGATAAGAATCACGTTTTATGACTGCATTAAGGTCTCGAAAATCGATACAGAAGCGATAACTTCCTTCGTCCTTGCGAACGATGACCGAAGCAGCTGACCAATCACTCGCACTCGGTTCAATAATGCCCTTGGCAAACATCTATTTGACCTCACTCTGGGCAAATTCGAGGACCTTGGGAGACATAGGTCTTGCCTTATGACGAACCGGTCTTGCACCAGGTTCAACCTCTACATGCTGCTCCGTTAACGTCGTAAAGCCGTGGACGTCTCCCGAGGGCAAGAGTAGGCTTTCAACTAACTCTTTGACTTGTTTCCGCTGGTCGTCCTGTATCTCAATTATACCAGCACATTCAGCGGAAATCCTGGAATCGATGTCATGAGCTGTATCTCTGACGAAGTGTCTCCAATCACTCTCGCCAATGCGCCAGATAGCTTCGCCTAATTTGACTTCCACATTCCAATGTTGAAGAAAATCCATACCAAGAATGATGGAATGCTCAATATTCTCTACAATTCTCAGTTGGATATTGTCATCAAGGCCTTCTACAGAGAATAGAATGTCGATAAGGCCAAGGTCTTTAAGTGCTGGTCCAGCCATATCTTTCACGATAACCTTGACAGGTCTCCATTTAAACTTGTACTGTTCGACAACATCTGATCGTACAAGAGAGACCATGGCGCCAGGATCGAAAAGTGCTTTAAAGTCCTTTCCACTGAGTCGTACCAAAAAGAATAGCCGGTTATCCGATTGGATTCCAGCAATTATCTGATCGGTTTGACTATCGTCGTTAGGAGTCGATGCCGTGTGCGTCATTTTAGACGTACTTGGTACGGCATCTGCCCCCCCCCCTGAACTGTACTTCTCGGCAACGAGTTTTTACGGTTCATGTTATGCACACCATCGACAACTACCTTCTCCACCAAGGGCTCGTTGTTGAGGACAATTTCCTTCTCCACCAAGGGCTTCTTGTGCTCTTTACTAGGTGTGTCACATCGGGGTGACGATGAGTAACAAACAAGGTCGTTCACTCCGATAGTGCTAAGCGGCTGAGATAATTATCTCTTTACCTTCTTCACCAATTATATCACTGTTACCGTTAAACGAATATTTATTTCGTCCTTAGAAGGACAAAATAATTAAATTTTGTTGGTTCAAGTTGTGGCAAATCACATATTTAACACTTGCACCAAATTAAAATTAATTATTTAACTTGCTCACAAGTCTGAATAATTAATGTTTATTATAGTGTCTTGTTACTCCCACACACCAAGACTCTATACAATTGCTTCTGCAAGCAAAAATAATTATTAACAAAAAAAATTTTAAATTATTTCAATATCGTCGGAAATTTACCAGTAATGGTAAATTTAACGATTTGCCAAAATGTCTCTCTCGCCAGTTATAATCCAAAAGATTACTCACTGGCGAAAAGAATTTATTTTGTTATGGAAATTGAAATAATTAAAGTTTCAATCTATTGTAACGGTGTGCTTGCTCGGGGAAAAATTATCGAGTTGCCCGTCTTACATACATGTAGTTCGTGGCGAACAAACCTGTATTGTCTCGCCGACTAGATATCACGTACTCGATGACTAAATCAAAATATACAACTATATATATGATGTTTACAAAATATTTCCCGCGCAGCGGCTGCGGTTACCTGTCCGCACACTTGCCGTTAAAGTTATTTGGAAATCGAATTTCGATTTCCAACAACGACAGGTAAAACAATGATAATCTTTCCTAAAATGGATCGCGGAAAGAAAATTAAATGAAAGTTCACGAGAATCCGTATATTTATATACGACTCGAAGGAAGACGGAGGAACAAATATATACGCCGGTTCGGAAACTACAAATCAACGCGATTTGAAATAGATTAATTATTACCAGATTTATTGAGATGAAATAAAAATAACAAATAAACACAATAACACTTATTATGGTTTGAGGTCGTTATACGCACGAGGTTGAGTCGTAAACGTCGACTCAACGTGAGAGGGGAAAGGGGTATTCGAACTAACTCTTAAAAATAATCAAACGACCGCGTTAAACAAAATAATTAATAAGCAAAAGTTATTGCTCGCGCGAAAAGTGGTACCACTTACTTTATCTCTTTTCTTCGGATCACGAATACTAAGAAACGAAGTACTTCCTCTCTCTTGCTATCTCTTTTCCGTTAGATTGAAAATGTCGGTGGGAGAACCCCTCGACCACCGATCAATCTGTTTCGTGCGTGTGTACAAAATAACTACACTGAAATACACCGGAAAAACAATTCACGGGTATAGCGGTCAAGTAAAAACGGTGCGTCTTGACACACGTGTTGTCGCGATCTCTCGTGTAACTCGGTAGTCGTGCGCGCGCGACTCTCTCCCGAATTCTGATTATCATTGCGCGGGTATCAGCCGTTCGAGTCGTTGGCTATACCTATATCTATATATAGCGCTCGTGTTTACCTACCTAATTCGTATAATGGTGAGTGAATATCACTTACCATTACACTATTAATAAATACAGAACAACAAATTATAAAGGAAGAAACGATAAGAAAAAACAAATTAAATTATTTATCTCGCTAACGAGCCTAAATAATTAATTTTAAAATAAATATTAAAATAAATACAGTGTCTTGTGATTCACACACACCAAGATACCATTTATTATTTTGCTTATCCAAGCCCAAAACAAAAAAAAATTTTCCTTTATAATTTACACTACTCTACAAACACAAATTTAATTAAATTATTTCAAACAGTAGGGGTATTTACGAAATGCTGTAAATCCCGCATGGTTTGCAACAAAAATAATTATTTCACTAATTGTCGTCCCAAACGACAATTTTTTTAGCGAAATATATTCATTTTATCCTAAGGACTAAATAAATAATTTATGTTGCTACCAAGTTGAAATAATTTATATTTCCCTTTTCTAAATAAATTGAACGAAAAGAAAATGAAAATTTAATTACTTAACTTGCTAACAAGTCTAAACAATTAAATTTATACACCAAATAATTTTACTCAAACACACCAAAAAAAAATTATAACCAATTATTTAACTAATAAACAAGTCTAAATAATTGGTAAAAATGTATGGAGATATAATTTAAACACACAAAAAGAGAAAAGAAAGTTTTTTTTTACATATACTAAAATTTCACAGCAAATAACGAATACAAAATATTAGGTTAAATGCCGATCATTAAAATACATGCAAAAAAAAATTTTAGTTATTTAACTCACTCTCGAGTCTAAATAATTATATATTATAACTCTCGTATCTTTGCAGAACAATCACACAAAGATACTTAACATTAATTGTTTAACTTACAAAAAGTCTAAACAATTAACACGAGTTATAAAAAAAAAATTTCTCACAGTCAAAAATTTTTAAAAATATATTACAAGTATCGTGAACACTAATACTTAATAAATACCGAATATTAAATCAAGTAATCACTGCCAGGCAATTGTAATACAAAAATAATTTTAATTATTTTACTCACACACGAGTTTAAATAATTAATATTACAACTATTGTATCTTTGCGGCAGATTCACACAAAGTTACTTACTGTTAATTATTTAATTTGCAAACAAGTCTAAATAATTAATAGTTGTAAAATAGATTTTATACACACACATAAATTACATATATTATAAATAAATAGTAATAAATAATAAACACAATTATTAAATTATAATTACTATATAATAATATATGTAGGTCAGGGAGGGGAGAAAGCTCGAACGAAATTTCGCTCTCTAACACGTAATAAAACCAATTAAGTTGCTGCGTCCCGTATATAAAGAAAAAAAAATTATTTAAATTTTCTTTAAATGGGGGGAGGTGTGGGGCAGCTACCTCTCCCGAAAGAATCTATTTTAAACACTCTCACACCAATAATAAAATAGATTGTACAAGGGAACGAGTTCATTTTATTAATTTGGAATAAAATAATTCGCCGCAGTGGTTTCCCTCGGCGAAATCAGCTGCAAAGACTTAATACGCGAAAAGGCTAGGTGATTGCGCTATCTCTCTCTCTCATACACCATATAGCCCACCTAGTACCTAACTCCGATTCCCCGCGACTAGGGATTCTCTCTCTCACTCCCACTCGCGGGCGCAATCGGAGAGAGCCGATGATGATTGGCTCTCGCGAAGTCTTTCCCGTGCGCTGTTCGGGGGGGGGGGGGGGGGATTCTCGCTGCCCGCGATCCGCGGCGCAAGCTACTCTTTCCCTACTTTGCCGCTCCCATACAAGCTAAGCAAAGATCTCCCGTCAAGCTTGCGATCGAGAGAGACCAATCTCGGTGAGATCGGGCGCTTCCGGCTGAACACGGTCACGCGCGAACTCTCTCTCGATATACCGATGTACACCTCTACTCGGATACCCGAGCAAGAGGGGGAATACTCCGGTATAGAGACGCGTCTCACACGTCGTCTCTCGCGCTCTCTCACTCTCTCTCTCTCTCTAACTCGTACTACTCACTCTCTCTCTCTCTCTCTCTCTCTAACTCGTACTACTCACTCTCTCTCTCTCTCTCTCTCTAACTCGTACTACTCACTCTCTCTCTCTCTAACTCGTACTACTCACTCTCTCTCTCTCTAACTCGTACTACTCTCTCTCTCTCTCTCTCTCTCTCTCTCTCTCTCTCTCTCTAACTCGTACTACTCACTCTCTCTCTCTCTCTCTCTCAAAACTCAACCCGCTCACGTTTTGCCGCGATACTTCTCGTGCGCGAAAAGATAGCCGACAATTTTATGTTAATTTAAAGTCGGTGAAGACTAAACCGAACGTCATGTCACGGTCGCCATTTGTGACGTGGTATTCGCGTGCCCGGGTGCCCGGGCGCACACAAGTAATTTATTTTCCGAACTGCGGGCTGTCGCCTGGAATGCGAGTTCGCTGGGACGAACGGTGTGGAGGATTTGGGCGATCCTCCTTGCCTCGACACGGTATATTTCAAATTAATAGGATGTCGGCGGGAGCGGGGAGAACACAATAAACACTCAGAATTAAAATAAAATAATATAAATATTTATTTTAATGATAATTTAAAATTTTTGCCATCCAGGCCTCGTGCCGCGACAATGACCTTTCGCGCGGGCGGAAGTCTCGGGAGTCAACCGGATCGAGATACTCGCCTGCGGTTGACTCTGTCCCGATCTTCGCTATTCGGGTACCGGCGTACCCGAATACACTGCCGATGTACACACACTCATATACTGGGGGTAGAGGAGAAATGCGCGGTAATATAAATAAACTTACCGGGATGCGCCCCGTGGATGGCCCACCCGATCTCTGTCCCTTTTGGCCTCCTGAGCAACGGAGGCCGACGTCGGCTGCCATGGTGAAAGGCGGCCCTGTGCCGCGGCGAGTGTCCTGCGAACCGCGTCCACACTCACTCACAATCCCGTCCTTTATCACTCACCAAATCACTCGCGGCACACCTCGCGAGGATAATAATTCTGCGCCTCACGCGCCTTTTCTCAGCCGTAACTACTCTCGATCGACACCGGATAAGTTCGTCCGCCTCGAGCGGCGGATCGGGACGTACTGATTAGGCAATCGCCTAATTTTCCGAAAAAGGAATGAGAGTGGGAACACACACACACACACACACACGCTCTCGCGCTCTCATCGCTACGTACTATTGCGCGCGTAATTGTACACTTGATTTCTGTAAACAAATAAGTGTCGTCGGTTGGCCTTGACATACGAAAGGCTCCGACGACTTACAATTCGCGAATTTAAATATTCTATCGTCTTGAATAGATTGTGTGACGATTTCCGTCACAAAGTGTACATTAATCACACCATGCGTACGCGAGAAAAACTCCTTTATAAATTAGATTATTAATATTCAAAACACATAGATATTTAATTTACATTAATCTCGAGTTAAATTCGCATAAATTAAGTAAAAAGGAAAGCTGAATAAACAAAATTCTCAAGACGCGATCTCCCATACATTCCACGAAATTCGCGCTTTAATCATAGAAATTACAAAATGGCCAGACAGACCACTCACCGCAATTTCGTCGGGAAATATCCTATGGTGAACCTCTGGATTCTTTGCGCAATAATTCCAAAATAACCGTAATATTTATTTCCTCTCTCTCTCCTCAACAATATTATTCTCTCTCTATCTATCTCAAATTCTACCATCTTCCAAAAACACTTATCTTATAATCGAGATATTTAATTGGAAATTTCTTTACGTTTTCCATTTTCCGGGGATATCATGGATCCTCTAAGTGAGCTAAAACTACAGCTGCTATCTCTAAATCCTCTCATGCTCTCGACAAAGCGTCTGAAACTTGTTGTAGAGTACCTCGACGATGTACTAAGTTAATATCGTAATTTTGCAGTACTGTATTCGATCTTAATAATTCATCTGCCTGGTCTTTGAGATCGTTTAATCATAATAGACTGGAATGATCCGTTATTACGGTAAAGTGTTCTCTTTGAAGATAACCTTTAAGTCTATCCACTGACCACAACACCGCTAAACACTCTTTTTCAGTTACAGTGTAGTATCGTTCCGCTTTGGTCATGGTTCTACTCACATAGTAGATTGGGTGTTTCTCCCCATCAATCACTTGCGGAAGCACACCTGTTATCGCATAATTGCTTGAGTCTGTTTGCAAGGTAAATGGCAATGTTAAATCAGGGCGTGCTAAAATGAGTGATTGAGAGAGAGCTGTTTAGAGCTTATCAAAGGCTGATTGTTGTTCTGCATACCAGTGCCAACCAACACCTTTTCTCGTCCACTCTATTAGGGGGGATTTAATCTCTGCTAGATTGGAAATAAATTGGAAATACCATCCGATCATTCCTAGAAATCTGCGCAGTTGGTTGAGGTTTTTGGATGCTGGATACTCCACTATGGGTTTACTTTTGTCGGGGTCAGTACATAAGCCATGTATGTTTACAACATGACCGACATATTTTACTTCTGCACAGTCAAATTCTGATTTGTCTCGATTAAGTTGTAAATTTGCTTCTTTTAACGCTTTCATACCTTTGTTAACCAAAACACGTGATCTCTAAACGTTTGGGTAACGATGATTATGTCGTCTAGATATACAAAAACATGTGGTTCCCAATCTGATTTGATTAATGTTTCCATTATCTTTTGAAAGGTAGCTAGAGCGTTTGTCAAGCCGTAGGGCATTCTTTTGAATGAAGGTAGACCTCGTTCTGGCATTCCGAAAGCAGTTATCTCTTTACTATTTTCTTCTAGCAAAATTTGATGATATCCTTGAGATAAATCTAACTAGAGATATGTTTTGCTTTGCTTAATTTATCTAATATGTCATCCATATTCTTTAACGGGTAAGCAAATTGCTTCGTAACTTTATTGACTTGCCTATATTCTATACAAAATCGATATTTGCCATCAGATTTTAGTACCATTACTGGGCAACTACACCAAGGGCATATCCACCATTTTGTCCCGAATTAAAGCTAGTACATAAAATTTCTCTGTTTTGAAATCTAATTTCCATAGGATCCACCGCATTGTTCTCCTGTCCATTTTCTCTTGAACTTATCCGTCCCAGTTTCACTGCAGGATTTTGGGTTGATTGTGTGCATGGGGCACTAATAATATTATTTCGTAAACTATATGTATTATTCTGGGGCTGGAGGGGCTCTGAAGTAGATGAGGGTAATGGGAAATTTAATTGTAACCTATAATTCGCAGTCGCTGCTACTATGTTCTCTACCCAAACTATTAGTATTTTCGTCACTTACTAGAGCAATAGAATCACGAGAATTGCTAAGTGTTAACGGGTCTCTGTATCGTCCGAGTACGTGGGAAAACACCATTGTGCATTTCCATGTTCCACTCGTGGGCACCGAAGAACCTCCCAATTCATTCCTATTACTTATTGGCCTTATGCAGGACGGATTCCTACACGTACCATTTAAGTAATTTCGCCCATCTGAGATTGTGATAGAATCTCTGGGTCCTACTAATTGTCCATAGTTCACCTCGTCTACCAAAGGATTCCAATCTGCCGCCGTTGATCCAATTTTTTATATCCGCGTATTGCAATATTTCTTGGTTACTGCATTGACAAATATTTTCTTTAATTCGCTGGATATCCTCTTCTAACGAAAAACTACTATCATTTTCATCTGCAAGCGTATGCAGTGTTAAACTCCAATTTGGGTCTGACAATTTGACAATTTATTCGATAACTAAATAATTCAATAAATATGTACAAGGGAATTACTTAAATAATAAGTGCAGCTCAATACAATTTGTTAAACTAATTTATATTTTAATAGCTCGGTTGTAACTCACTTTACTATAGTAATAATACTACTAAAAAAAAGAAAAAATTTATTTTCTACAATAAATTAAATTATTTCTATAAAATGTGTACAAAAATTCCAATGTTTAATAAATAATGTTATTATTTTTCAAACAGATTGAAAATAATAATTAAGAAAAGAAAAGAAAAATAAAAGTTAGTTATTAAGCATTCCAAAAATATAATAATTATTAACAAGTTAAATTTATTATTTCAGCGCACAAAACCCAACAGAAAAAAAAATTGCTAAATTATTTCTGTCGATACTATGTTCACTAAGTTTATCAACAGGAAGTAATTTAGTATTAAAACAAAATGAATTTAAACGTTCGATGATAATTTATATATAATTATCGGTCTTTCCGAACTAAATGCTTTATTTTTGGAATAAAACAGGCCCATTATACCCTTTGTCCACCATGGTTGGTGGAATTTCCCAGAGCAACGGCCTTTTCCAAAAATTAAAACAAAAATTAAAGGCGTTTCGTCCTCGATCCCCAGTTTGGACTCCTCAGTCAGGAACCTACAAATTCAATAATCCCGAAGGTCCACGATTACAAATAATTTAATAAAAGTCACAGTCGCCATGTGATGAGTCCAATGGGGATTAGGGCGCAAATTAACTACAAAATCTTAGTATAAAATAGATATTTATTTAACACTTGTGTGCTCCAAAAGAACGGGGTACACTGCTTCGTTACCGAACACCATATACACGGACCGTCCCGCGCCGCTGTTCGGAGTGACTCTGTAATGTGGAAACATTTCCTGATGTTGTTATGAAGAATCACATTTACATACTGATGTAAATACTATATCATCTACAACTACTAGATCTTTGTATTTAGGGTGCTGTTTCAGTGGGTAAACTGAATTTGTAAAAATTTGTTTTCCTCTTATTCTTCTATCACAATAAAAAATTGCTTCATTCGATCCAATGTAGTTTAGATCTCCATAGGATATGCGGTAAGAGTTAACTTGCTGTAATTTCTTCCTTGGTGGATTAGTGACCTTCATATTTATGGCATTATCTTCAGCCATTTTGTCTATTTTAGTATATACTGATTCTATAGGTTCGTATTTTTCTTTTGCAACTTCATCTTAACTTTGTTACATTCTGATGTTTCTTTTACAAAACTTATGTATTTAAAACCAGGAACTACTCGATTAATTTTAGTTTCACAGACCTTATCAAATAGATGTTTTTTGTCTTTTTTCACTGTTTTATCCGGTATAGTTTTTTGTTTATCACTCAAACTCACCACGTCCTCTGCAACTGAAACTGCAACTGAAAGTTTACATGCCTCTTCAAAAAGTTCATAATAATTACTTTAGTTGCAATTAGAATTAAATTGCTGATATTATCTGTTTTTTTTTCATTTTATTGTAGTTGTAATCAGATATTCTGCGATGCTATGAATTCTGTAAAAAGTTATGATAATTTAAAGAAACACCAAATTTTATTAAAAATTTAAATGGGAAATACCATGTTAATTCTTGTAAATTTTTTCTCTTTCTTTAAGGGGAGTCCGTACACAAAGTTTCAGAAAAACGTCACCTCGAGTGGTGGCGCTGAAGTCAGGTGGGATAATGTTATAGAAACTACCGATAATTGTAAATTATAAAAATACGAAGCTCTCAATCCATAAATATTGAGCTGAGCGCCATAGCCATTCAAACGGGGTACACTGCTTCGTTACCGAACACCATATACACGGACCGTCCCGCGCCGCTGTTCGGAGTGACTCTGTAATGTGGAAACATTTCCTGATGTTGTTATGAAGAATCACATTTACATACTGATGTAAATACTATATCATCTACAACTACTAGATCTTTGTATTTAGGGTGCTGTTTCAGTGGGTAAACTGAATTTGTAAAAATTTGTTTTCCCTCTTATTCTTCTATCACAATAAAAAATTGCTTCATTCGATCCAATGTAGTTTAGATCTCCATAGGATATGCGGTAAGAGTTAACTTGCTGTAATTTCTTCCTTGGTGGATTAGTGACCTTCATATTTATGGCATTATCTTCAGCCATTTTGTCTATTTTAGTATATACTGATTCTATAGGTTCGTATTTTTCTTTTGCAACTTCATCTTTAACTTTGTTACATTCTGATGTTTCTTTTACAAAACTTATGTATTTAAAACCAGGAACTACTCGATTAATTTTAGTTTCACAGACCTTATCAAATAGATGTTTTTTGTCTTTTTTCACTGTTTTATCCGGTATAGTTTTTTGTTTATCACTCAAACTCACCACGTCCTCTGCAACTGAAACTGCAACTGAAAGTTTACATGCCTCTTCAAAAAAGTTCATAATAATTACTTTAGTTGCAATTAGAATTAAATTGCTGATATTATCTGTTTTTTTTTCATTTTATTGTAGTTGTAATCAGATATTCTGCGATGCTATGAATTCTGTAAAAAGTTATGATAATTTAAAGAAACACCAAATTTTATTAAAAATTTAAATGGGAAATACCATGTTAATTCTTGTAAATTTTTTCTCTTTCTTTAAATTATCATAATTTTTTACAGAATTAAAGGCCATAAAAATGCTACAGACCATTTAAAAGGTATTGCTCTAAGATTTCTTTTAGACTATTGTATAAAAAAATCAATTGTGGCGCACTTGCACTTTTTTCAAGTTGAATATTGACATGTAGTTTATATAACATTCACCTTGAAATTAGCAATTCTAACCCAGAAGAATAAATTCTATACATAATTAGCAACGAATGTTACATATAATGTTGTATAGTAAAAGTTGATAGATTTTGAGATAAATAGCGATGAACCGAGCTAGTGTTGAAAAAACTGAAAAAGTTCACTTTTTGAGGTTAGAATAACTTTTGAGCTAATAAATTCCAGTACCTAAAAATTTTTTTCTGTATTCTGAAAAACATTTGCAATGTGTACCCAAAATTTGGTGCATTTTAAAATTTTGATCAGACCACTTCACGTGGAATATCCCATATATGTATATATATATATATATATATATATATGGGTGGTTCTCTGTGACATCGAAGATGAAAAAAATAAATATTGCTACAACTGTGGGAATATGTTTTAGAAGTATCCAGTAGTTCTCCTGAATTTTTTCAGATTTTTTCTGGGCCATTATTTTAAGTTACAGAGAGTCAAAGTTGACATTTTAGCACTTTTTTGCATTATATGCCCATTTTCATGAATTTTTAGCTCCCAGGGGATGCATTTTTCACTAAAAACATAAGTATGACTTTTTTTGTAAAATTTTCCGAACTTTTCATTAAAAATACTTTTAAAGACATAAATGTATGCTGTCACACTCTTAAGCCATTTAAACCTTAAATAGTGAAAATCAGCAATTCTGCTCTGGACTCTGGTAACCTAATACTGTCTAAAAGATGTCTTTTTATAGTCAGAAACTGCTTAAAAATTTCCAGAGTGGGTCTAAATCATTAAGATCACTTATGGTCAAAATATCCGGGAAAAGTGCCCGAAATATTAATAGAAATGTATATTTGTTGCCTTATAACGATGAATCTAGTAGCATGATCATTGCAAAAAAATTTATGCACTTACCTTGGATTGGTAGAAAAGTATCTCCACTTGTTTCAGTATCCATCTAATCCCCTGTAAGCTGCTAAAAATACAATTATTATTATAAAATTATAAAAAATTTTTTTTTAAACATTTATAATGCTGGATTTTTAGTTTTACATCCCTTACAAGAATTATAATACTAATCTGAAGGATTACTATAAGAGTATCAACATTATTATTATTATTATTCAGCAATACATTGTTTAGATTTCACAAATTTGTCACTGTCACGTTATCAAATTATTCATTATAATTATATATCCGATTTATTTATATATCTTTTGTATTAAAGACGTATATTCAGTTATTGTAATAATGATGTTTATATATTTATAGTAATCCTTCAGATTAGTATTATAATTCTTGTAAGGGATGTAAAACTAAAAATCCAGCATTATAAATGTTTAAAAAATAATTTTTTATAATTTTATAATAATATTTGTATTTTTATCAGCTTACAGGGGATTAGATGGATACTGAAACAAGTGGAGATACTTTTCTACCATTCCAAGGTAAGTGCATAAATTTTTTTGCAATGATCATGCTACTTGATTCATCGTTATAAGGCAACAAATATACATTTCTATTAATATTTCGGGCACTTTTCCCGGATATTTTGACCATAAGTGATCTTAATGATTTAGACCCACACTGGAAATTTATAGACAGTTTCTGACTATAAAAAGACATCTTTTAGATAGTATTAGGTTTCTAGAGTCCGGAGCAGAATTGCTGATTTTCACTATTTAAGGTTTAAATAGCTTACAAGAGTGTGATAGCATACATTTATGTCTTTAAAAGTATAAAAGAAAAAATCTGAAAAAATTCAGGAGAACTACTGGATACCTCTAAAACATATTCCCACAGTTATAGCAATATTTATTTTTTTCATCTTCGATGTCACAGAGAACCACCCATATATAAATATATTGTGACAAGGTGGATTTAATCCACTTGTTATATAGATGCCAGCATTACCAACACCGCGAGACGGCGCGGTATTGGTAGCATATAAGAGCAATAAGCAGGCGCTACGACCAGTGCGGGCGTAGCGCAGTAGTTAGCGTGAACGCCTTCGGATCCGAAGGGGCTCGGGTTTAAGACCCGACGCCCGCTTCATTTTTTATTCAGCACTTAAAAGTCTCATGCCACAATGTGCGTTGCACATGTCAAGAGCGAGCGATAGAATCCCTAGCTACACCTACCTACCCACATACTTTTCCCTAGCTACCTACCCGTACATCAGCTAAATCCTACCTACCCTCAAAGTCTAATAACCCCATTCCAAGCACAGCACACATAAAACACTTGGCCGTGACGTTGAAGGCCAGGACGAGCTCAGAACCTCAGGTCAGGATGAGGTAGTATCCAGGCAGGAAGCAGGAGAACCCCTAACGCCAACAATATACAGCTGTTAAAGAGCCACATAATCAATACATGTACGAATTAAGAGGACGAGGAGCAAGGAAGAAGATATACAGCTGTATTTAAACACTACAGCTGTAAAAGGAACAGTACAGAGCAGAATGAGGTTAGGTTGTCATACGTAAACAACGTATATATATGACCTCTTTCACAGTATATAAAATAAATTCGCATACTTGCGTAATCCCCACGACAAAGTATTTCCCTGGAGCTGTAGACAGAGAGGCTGTCAGTCACCGAGGTTGACGTCGTCGAGGAGAGAAGTGAATCGGCCCTGAGCAGCGATCCGGCGGCGGGTGAGTTCGTACCTGAAACTCACACCGTACAACTTAGAGAATAACGCTAGAAGGAACGAGGTAATAGTTACCTTGGAAGAAGTATACAGCATCTCCGAGACATGAACTGCACCAGGTCAACATACACTTACAGCACATGTGCACCGTA
The DNA here is from genome assembly GCA_026168455.1 of Theocolax elegans. NCBI lineage: Eukaryota > Metazoa > Arthropoda > Insecta > Hymenoptera > Cerocephalidae > Theocolax > Theocolax elegans. The sequence continues at coordinate 420,233 of CM047430.1, forward strand.
ACAGCCTGAATACAGCGTTAATCGACTCGCTCGCTCGATGCGAGATCAATGTACCGCGTACAAGTACGTACTGCGCAGGCGCGCGGTACGATCGTGGCTCTCGAGCACGCCGAGACCCAGAGCTCTACGGACGGTCGCCCCGACTACACCGAACGCAGCTGTACGAGTGTGACTGAGTGTGTGAGAAAGAGAGCGAGAGAAAGAGAGAGAGAGAGAGAGAAACCGCAGCCTCCAGACCAAGTGTCCCGGACTTATTTCAAAGGTTGGTGATTATCTATCTCTCTGCTGACGGTACCGCCGAGTACCATATACAGTGCGTGCGAGCATCCTGGCACTTCCCGTCCTTCCCTCTTCCTTCCCTACAGGATACAGCGATCAACCGGAACCCGGTCACGCAGCGGCCATTGGTTGGATGGTGGTAGCATAGTTTGGCTACTATCACCCGCGAACTATCGGTATTCGTCGCGTATTAACGCGGCTGGTGCCCACCCAATAATTATTATTTTGTATAATAAATTCATATTTTATTCATAGTCAATTGCTGTCCCTTATTAACCAGCACCCTGATCCCCAGTGCAGCGTAACAATATATATATATATATATATATATAAGTTTTTAGTATAGCACGCTTACTTCGCATAGTAAGTTTCATTGGTGCTATACATTTGCTAATTATTAGCTTATATCTAATGTGACTTGTAAAGCAACTACAACGTCACAATGTTTTAGGCGATGATCCGTCGCCATTAAATAAATTAATCTTAGAACGTGAAGTTCTATGTAGAAACGTTTAAAATAATCCAAAATTTTAATAAGTAGTTAATGAATACTACAATTTAGTAAGTATATGCACTTACTATTTTTGGTAAGTTAATTTTTCTTTAACATTCATAATTATTGAAATATAAAGTTAAACTTAAATGAATTCATATAGTTTAAAACTTAGAGTAAATATTTAATATGTATCCATTTTCTTATCATTTTTAGTCTTATTCCATTATACTAAATTTTCGTTTTGATAAAATTTAAAATCGCACCAAATTTTCAGAACATGCTGGAAATATCTTCTAGAAAATAGAAAAAACTTGACTGAGAGTTATTCCACCATGAAAAATGGAAAATTTTCAATTATTAAATAAAATTGCTATTTTCAAATCCATTTATCTCAAAATCTATTGATTTTTTTAAAAAACATTACATACAACTTTTGTTCAAAATAATATTTACAACTTAGCTACCCAGGAGACAGTTCTTAATTTTAAAATCTCGAAGAGATATGACACCCGGAAATATTGATTATCAAAAAAGACGACCACGCCACAATTGATTTTGATCTAACACCACTCAAAAGATCACATTTTTCAAGAGCTATTAAATGGCGGTGGTTAGATTATTGGCCAAGATTGCTGATGAAAGTTATGTCTTATAAACCTCATAAAATCACTAATTTTCATGCATATAAATTGTAGTCAAATTATTTTTAACACCGAAAAATTTTTTTTTATTTTCTGGAAGATATTTCCAGCATGTTATGAAAATTTGGTGCGATTAAAATTCAGATTATACCACTTGACGTGAAATAGCTCATATATGTACGTATTGTTATTACTTTATCTGGTGTTTTTCTTTCATTTCCTAGTGCGGACCTTCCATAAACTCCGCGGAAAATCCCGAATTCGCAGGCAAGTATCGGTCTACAATGTTTCGTAATCTATATCTATATTATATTAAGCTGCTTCCATCAAAAACCTTTCTCCCTTTTTGTGACGTCAATCTATTTGTATGACGTAATTGTCGAAGTGACGATATTTTTTGATAAATAGATGTATCACATGTTTTTTGACGCACTGTTGGGGATTAATGTTTTTAGTTGCTTTTTTAAAAGGGGTAAAATTTGAAGGGGGAAGGGGTGGTGGTATGGGGTGTACCCTGACCACCTAGACATCGTCTTCAGGAAGTGACAATTTTTTTTTGCATATTTAAGCAGGGTGGTACACTACTTACCAGTAGACGATGTCCAGATGACCCGGAGGTCACCCTGACCACCTGGACATCGTCTTCAGGAAGTGACAATTTTTTTTGCATATTTAAGCAGGGTGGTACACTACTTACCAGTAGACGATGTCCAGATGACCCGCAGGTCACCCTGACCACCTGGACATCGTCTTCAGGAAGTGACAATTTTTTTTTCTTTTTGCATATTCAAGCAGGGTGGCACACTACTTACCAGTAGACGATGTCCAGATGACCCGGAGGTCACCCTGACCACCTGGACATCGTCTTCAGGAAGTGACAATTTTTTTTTGCATATTTAAGCAGGGTGGTACACTACTTACCAGTAGACGATGTCCAGATGACCCGGAGGTCACCCTGACCACCTGGACATCGTCTTCAGGAAGTGACAATTTTTTTGCATATTCAAGCAGGGTGGCACACTACTTACCAGTAGACGATGTCCAGATGACCCGGAGGTCACCCTGACCACCTGGACATCGTCTTCAGGAAGTGACAATTTTTTTTGCATATTCAAGCAGGGTGGCACACTACTTACCAGTAGACGATGTCCAGATGACCCGGAGGTCACCCTGACCACCTGGACATCGTCTTCAGGAAGTGACAATTTTTTTTTGCATATTTAAGCAGGGTGGTACACTACTTACCAGTAGACGATGTCCAGATGACCCGGAGGTCACCCTGACCACCTGGACATCGTCTTCAGGAAGTGACAATTTTTTTGCATATTCAAGCAGGGTGGCACACTACTTACCAGTAGACGATGTCCAGATGACCCGGAGGTCACCCTGACCACCTGGACATCGTCTTCAGGAAGTGACAATTTTTTTGCATATTCAAGCAGGGTGGCACACTACTTACCAGTAGACGATGTCCAGATGACCCGGAGGTCACACTGACCACTTGGACATCGTCTTCGGGTGGTTACAATTTTTTTGCATATTCAAGCAGGGTGGCACACTACATACCAGTAGACGATGTCCAGATGACCCGGAGGTCACCCTGACCACCTGGACATCGTCTTCGGGAAGTGAAAATTTTTTTTTGCATATTCAAGCAGGGTGGCACACTACTTACCAGTAGACGATGTTCAGATGACCCGGAGGTCACCCTGACCACCTGGATATCGTCTTCAGGAAGTGACAATTTTTTTGCATATTCAAGCAGGGTTACACACTACTTACTAGTAGACGATGTCCAGATGACCCGGAAGTAAAAAAAAATAAATCAACAACATAACAATTCAAAAGTGAAGCAGCACCTTTAAAGCGTAGCGCTAATATAGCTAAGTTTTTAACAAAGCGTTAAAAATAAATTAATTAATAAAGAAAATCATATCTAAAGTGCACACTTAATTCAAATATTTCCAAATATATATATATAAGCAGCACCTTTAAAGAGTAGCGCTCAAAATTTTAAAATGAATCATCAATAGAACAATTCAAAAATTGAAGCAACACCTTTAAAGCGTAGCGCTAACATTGCTAAGTTTTTAACAAAGCGTTAAAAATAAATTAATTAATGAAAAAAATCATATCTAAAGTGCACACTTAATTCAAATATTTACATATATACATATAAGCAGCATCTTTAAAGAGTAGCACTCAAAATTTCAAAATAAATGAACAATATATATTAAACAAAATATATGAACAATATATGTCAGTTCCAAGCCTGTAATCGCAGAGGGAAAATGAAATTAAACAAAAAAATTATAAAACAAAAAATTAATGTCACTTCCCGAGGACGATGTCCAGGTGGTCAGGATGACCTCCAGGTCAACTACCCATCCTTCTTTAATTCCCTCACCTTACCCTATTTTAACTCTTTTTAAAAAACTCAAGTTCATGATAATGAGTCAATAAATGAAAATGCTAGTCCTCATTTAAAAAAAAAAAAATTAGATGTTATTGCAGAACTTAAGAGTAAACAAAAAAAAACAAAAAAATTTAGGTACAATGTCTGAAATTTGTAATTATTGCCATGCAAAACATTTTTCATGTGAATGTAATAAAAATAAATTATTTTAAAGTTGTTGTCAAATGGGTAAAGTAATGCTACCTGACAATCCTGCATGGGTGAAAATCATCTAACGTGAACATTTGACGTTGTGATATGCAAGAAAAAAAATGAAAAAAATTATATATTTTTGGTTTCTCTGGACCAATTACAGTTTCTAGAGTACCTGTTTACAGTGGGCATACAGGATCAGTTGATTTACTCAACGTATTGAAGATTTTTAATTTTTACATTCCAGGGGAATTACATATATTTTGATATATAAAACATAAACATCTTGAATACATCCCTAATACAAAATCTCACGTGAGACCTCAAGTGAGATGTCATGCCAAAATCTCATGTGATATTTCAATTGGAGAGGTGTTTAAATTTGTTAAATAATAAAAAATCAATTTCCCACGTGAGATTTTGTAATAGGGATAGAAAATTTTAATAAACATATTTCATGGAGTATACATTGAATATAACTATACCTAATTGATAATAACATTAAAAAAAATTAATTAACAAATTCTTCCATTTATAAAATATATGCAATGTTTCCATATAATCAATTTAACATAATTTTTATATTTGTAATTGTAAAGGTAAGCTACATACTCTTATGCGTATGAAGCTATACCTTATAACGAGCGCGAGTGACGATCGGAAAAGCTCGTAGGTGATCGGGAAAGCCCGCGCGTAAGCCGCGTAAGGACTAATACTGGTCCGACGCGCAAGCTGACTGAGGAGAATATATAGAGTTTATGCGAGTCATCCTAGATAGACACGTCGCCGGTAACGCCTTCCTTGATATTTCGCGGCAAGAGAACAAGAATCGTTATCGCGGATTCTTGCTCGGGTTCCGGGTTTCGCGCCGTGAAGAGTGAGTGACTCGGTGGAGTGAGCGTGCTGGTGTTAATTGCACAGCTTCAGAGACTCCCAGGAACCTGCGGAGACGGCGAATATAAATTATATATTTTTATTATTTCTTTTAGTAGTGACTTCTTTTATCTTAAATAACAATTTTACTCTTTTTCTGAGTTTTATTTTCGTACGAGATCGACCCTAATTGATAATGTTCACATTGTCTATTCAAATTACATTCGTAACAACTTACTTCATTAAAATTAATTTTTTGGGGCTCACATCTACTCCATTTCCATTGATGGACTTGCATACTTCCTTTGAATGGAGAAAACAATTGTTAAGAAATAATGTTTATTTTTAGTCAAAACAGTAAAGCATGTAATGATCAGCATCGATTATTTGTTATAAAAGAAATTTGGACAGGGGATGTTACATGCCAGGGGAGATTACATAGATTGTTTTTTAAATTTTGTTACGTTAACATTCAAAATTTCCACATCGGAATAATACTGTTTTTATGTAGTTACTTTATCTGAAATTTACTCTATGAATTGGTTTTAAAAAATTTATTAGTTTTCCAATTATACTCTATCAGAGGAATTACATTAAAAAAGGTAACCGCTGAATTACCACAAAAACATGCCCGTATTTTTTGCTTAACATCATGAAATATTAAAAATAAAATTTTTACCTCTAAAGTAAACCAAAAGTTAACAATTTCACCTGGTCAGAAAAATGTTTTATGTTTACAATTAATTTTAAAGACATTAATCATAACACAGCTATTATTAATAACAAGTTTGTTACAAAGTTCAGCAAGTTCAGTGCACTTCAAAAATCAGTAAATGTTCAGATTTTCAACTTAATTTTAATTGTGGTTATCAAAATGAACAATTAAGTTTTGAACCCGTTTTTGAAATAAAGAAATACGCCTATAATCGCACCAGTTAATATGCGATTATGGCCTTCTTACAGCCAGGGGACGTTACATTTCAAACTTTAAGCAACTTAAACTTGGCAATAAAATCAACTTTTATCAAGTTTCATGGCTGACTTACATTAAATTACATATATTGTACTTAGAATATATTATTCTTAATTTTATATATGATATAATGGGATATATTTCACTATTACACAATTGTGCGCGTTAGATGATTTTCACCCACATATCCAAAAGAATTAAAAAATTTGGTTATAGGTAATTCGAAATATAGTACGAATTTTCGTCAAAACATAAGCCAATAATACAACAATTCTTTAGCATAAATTATTATCCTTATTATTGCGTTCATTAATTAATGAAATACTAAAATCATACAATGTATTTTGACAATATTGTAGCAATATGACATTATTCCAACAATATCGCTGCAATATGAAGTGCTGTCTGGGTAGGAATGTATCTATTCCTTTATACCTAATGAGTATTTTCTTAACCTTGCATATTTTTAGAAAAGAAAGTTTTGGAAACAAGATTGTACTCTATTCTCATTCAAGGGAAAAAAATTATAGTGTATTTGGTATTTATTACTCAAAGTACTATTAACACAAATCACATTTTTATATTTTCGGTTTGGAAACTTTACATTTTAACCTTTAGACTACCGAGATTTTAGAAATGAAATCGTCCTTTAAAAGTTTCTGAATTGCCAACCTGCTTGAATATGTAAAAAAATTGTCACTTCCTGAAGACGATGTCCAGGTGGTCAGGGTCACCTTCGGGTCATCTGGACATCGTCTACTGGTAAGTAGTGTGCCACCCTGCTTGAATATGCAAAAAAAATTGTCACTTCCTGATACGATGTCCAGGTGGTCAGGGTGACCTCCGGGTCATCTGGACATCGTCTACTGGTAAGTAGTGTGCCACCCTGCTTGAATATGCAAAAAAAATTGTCACTTCCTGAAGACGATGTCCAAGTGGTCAGGGTGACCTCCGGGTCATCTGGACATCGTCTACTGATAAGTAGTGTACCACCCTGCTTAAATATGCAAAAAAAAATTGTCACTTCCTGAAGACGATGTCCAGGTGGTCAGGGTGACCTCCGGGTAATCTGGACATCGTCTACTGGTAAGTACTGTGCCACCCTGCTTGAATATGCAAAAAAAATTTTCACTTCCCGAAGACGATGTCTAGGTGGTCAGGGTACACCCCATACCACCACCCCTTCCCCCTTCAAATTTTACCCCTTTTAAAAAAGCAACTAAAAACATTAACCCCCAACAGTGCGTCAAAAAACATGTGATACATCTATTTATCAAAAAATATCGTCACTTCGACAATTACGTCATACAAATAGATTGACGTCACAGAAAGGGAGAAAGGTTTTTGATGGAATTTAATTTTTATTTAACTTTAACTTTAACTTTAATTTTTTCTATTATATATTTTTAATATTTAATTTATTTTAAAAAAAATAATAAAAAATAAATAAATAAATAAATAAATTAAAAAATAATAAATTAACTTTAATTTTTTTTTTATATATATATAGAACTTATATCCTCCAAATGTTAAGCAATCGATAGGTGAAAATCAATCATTAATAATTATAAATAATATTTTATTTTAAATTTTTATTTAATAAAATTTTCTATTTTTCATGATTTTTATTTTTTGACATGATCAATTTACGAGAACCATATATACATGTAAAATGTAAATGTGCATAAATTAAAGGTTACCTAATTATCTTTTTTTATTGTATTCATACAATTGTAATTTTATTTATTTTTTCACATATAATAATTACAAAGGAAATAAGATTGGACACGCCATAAGAATAATAATAATAATATAAAATCAAAGAGTGTTTTAATTGAAGAATAATAAAATCCAATTATTATTGTGATTATGTGCATTAAAAAATAGACAATAATAAATGTTAACAAATAAGTAAGATTATTATTACTTAGTATTAATATATTATATTTATCTAAACTTTGAAAATGAAAAATTAAATCTAATAACTTTATAACTTTATATAGATTAAATGTTTTCTTAATAATTAATATTGATACAACAAAATAAATCAAAAGTTTAAATCAACCGAGGGAGCGTTAGCGACCGAGGTATTTGTTGCTAGTTTGTAATTAAATTAGTTAATGAAAGAGAGTATTTTGATTACACTGTATAGGAAATGAACTGTCATTAATTATTTGCAGTTATACTACTAAACAATACAGAATGAGTTATTTTAATATTTAATCCCAATTATCTCATTAGCAAAGTATGCCAGTTAAAAAAATTTGATATAAAAGTTTTACAATTTTTACGTTATAACGGTAAGCGAGTTACCGATCAGGTGAGTAACTGAAAAGAGTATCGAGATTGGGAGTAACGTGAGAGTTCGCGCGCGATCGGCAACAACATCGTGTTGACAACTGCCGAGTGATTTTTAACGGAAAGATAAGAGATAAAAGACTGGTGCATTTAGTGTGTGGGTGCGAGGGTTCCTCCCCACCAACCTCCACGTCGGCGTGCACAGCAGCACGTCTCACGGACAGTGAGAAAGAAGGAAGCCAAGAGTCGGCCGCTTTCCCGACCGTTGGAGTGAGAGAGAGAAATAAGCACGAGGACGAGCTATCTCTTCTTTACCCAGTCGTTTCCCGCCGTGGCGCGATATATAGACAAGCGGTAAGCGGTGCACCACATTTAGACCCGCGTGTCTACTGAATATTTCGCGTCCCGATCAGGGTTGCCAGATGGCGATTTTTCTCCTTGTTGCTCTTGCTTAATAAACATCAATATACGTAAGAGAGAAAAGGAAAAAAAATCGCCAACTGGTCACTCTGGTCCCGATTTACCTGGTACGGTCCAGGGGAGGAAGCGTTCCTCCTTTCCCCCTCTCGTGACAATACCCGCACGCGAAATAAATATTTGACAGCTACGATGCTGAGATTTGAATTTTATTATAATCACATATTATATTATACATTGTTATTCAATTAAATTTTGAAATTATTATATTTAAATTATAATTAAAATTATATATCAATTAAATTTTTTATTTTGACTTAACTTGTCTTGGTCTTTTTTAAAACATTAGTTCTATGTAAGTGCGTTAGGGGGCTACCTGTTAATATGTGGCACTTACTAAAGTTTGCTATCGGTAGGGCATATATACTCCATGTCTTCCTCGACGGAATAGAGCTGTTTTTCAAAATTTGTATATTATATCATTCATCTGTATCTAGAGACGAGATGCCTGGACTCTACTGATGAACCCACCAGGTAAATTTTTATTTACTAAATTTTCTATTTTTCATGATTTTTATTTTTGACATGATCAATTTACGAGAACCATATATACATGTAAAATGTAAATGTGCATAAATTAAAGGTTACCTAATTATCTTTTTTTATTGTATTCATACAATTGTAATTTTATTTATTTTTTCACATATAATAATTACAAAGGAAATAAGATTGGACACGCCATAAGAATAATAATAATAATATAAAATCAAAGAGTGTTTTAATTGAAGAATAATAAAATCCAATTATTATTGTGATTATGTGCATTAAAAAATAGACAATAATAAATGTTAACAAATAAGTAAGATTATTATTACTTAGTATTAATATATTATATTTATCTAAACTTTGAAAATGAAAAATTAAATCTAATAACTTTATAACTTTATATAGATTAAATGTTTTCTTAATAATTAATATTGATACAACAAAATAAATCAAAAGTTTAAATCAACCGAGGGAGCGTTAGCGACCGAGGTATTTGTTGCTAGTTTGTAATTAAATTAGTTAATGAAAGAGAGTATTTTGATTACACTGTATAGGAAATGAACTGTCATTAATTATTTGCAGTTATACTACTAAACAATACAGAATGAGTTATTTTAATATTTAATCCCAATTATCTCATTAGCAAAGTATGCCAGTTAAAAAAATTTGATATAAAAGTTTTACAATTTTTTACGTTATAACGGTAAGCGAGTTACCGATCAGGTGAGTAACTGAAAAGAGTATCGAGATTGGGAGTAACGTGAGAGTTCGCGCGCGATCGGCAACAACATCGTGTTGACAACTGCCGAGTGATTTTTAACGGAAAGATAAGAGATAAAAGACTGGTGCATTTAGTGTGTGGGTGCGAGGGTTCCTCCCCACCAACCTCCACGTCGGCGTGCACAGCAGCACGTCTCACGGACAGTGAGAAAGAAGGAAGCCAAGAGTCGGCCGCTTTCCCGACCGTTGGAGTGAGAGAGAGAAATAAGCACGAGGACGAGCTATCTCTTCTTTACCCAGTCGTTTCCCGCCGTGGCGCGATATATAGACAAGCGGTAAGCGGTGCACCACATTTAGACCCGCGTGTCTACTGAATATTTCGCGTCCCGATCAGGGTTGCCAGATGGCGATTTTTTCTCCTTGTTGCTCTTGCTTAATAAACATCAATATACGTAAGAGAGAAAAGGAAAAAAAATCGCCAACTGGTCACTCTGGTCCCGATTTACCTGGTACGGTCCAGGGGAGGAAGCGTTCCTCCTTTCCCCCTCTCGTGACAATACCCGCACGCGAAATAAATATTTGACAGCTACGATGCTGAGATTTGAATTTTATTATAATCACATATTATATTATACATTGTTATTCAATTAAATTTTGAAATTATTATATTTAAATTATAATTAAAATTATTATATATCAATTAAATTTTTTATTTTGACTTAACTTGTCTTGGTCTTTTTTCAAACATTCATCCTGTGAGGTATTTAAAGTGGCTGGTATTAATACAGTCCCCCTTACTAAGTTATGAGGAATAGTCTTTGGATTGTGGAGATCAATAAATTCGTTTATCATATAACTTAAAGTGTAAACGAGCAACAGAGTTACAAATTTTTCCAATAGTTGAACCAATTCAAATTTTAAAATTGTATGGCATTGGATCACAAAATGCTTTATATGGCAATATTCTGACGTTTAAAACATTAGTTCTATGTAAGTGCGTTAGGGGGCTACCTGTTAATATGTGGCACTTACTAAAGTTTGCTATCGGTAGGGCATATATACTCCATGTCTTCCTCGACGGAATAGAGCTGTTTTTCAAAATTTGTATATTATATCATTCATCTGTATCTAGAGACGAGATGCCTGGACTCTACTGATGAACCCACCAGGCATTCTCAGGGCGAAATACAATAAATTTTCTTTTCCTTTATTTCTTTTTTTCTCCCATTTACTTAATTTTATACTACAATCATTTAAATTTTTTATTTTGACTTAACTTGTCTTGGTCTTTTTTCAAACACTCATCCTGTGAGGTATTTAAAGTGGCTGGTATTAATACAGTCCGCATTACTGTGGAGATCAATAAATTCGTTTATCGTATAAAATTTTAAAATTATGAAGTAAAAAAAATAAATATAAATTCAGTATAATTTCTCAACTTTTTTGGTAGGTAATGCCAGGTCTACCATACAGCCGGGATTACACTAAGTAGTTAACGTATTTGCAAAAATGGATGAAAATATCTGGAAAATATTAATACAAGACAAGAGATACTAGTATATTTCAACATTTTAGGTTGCCACAATTCCGTAAGCATGTGACTAACGCTAGTATATGATTAACGATTAGTCAGTTAACGCAAGACTCATTAGAACTCTCTTAATAATACTTAAAAATTAGTAATGACAAATATTCTAGTTATAAATTACAAATTTCATGAAGAACATATATTATGATTCTATCAGAATAGTATTACCAGAATCCGTTATTATAACATTAATCTAATAATTATATAATTATTATGATCATTGCAATCCATGAATAATTTATGAAATGTTTTATAAAACAAAAAATTGATGTAAATGAGATTTGATCCTATACGGTCTTTTTCATCAGAATCGAACACCTTACCACTTCGTCACAGTGAGTTCTTATGAATATTACTTCTACTTATTCTTATAAAGTGAAAGATAAATTATTAATTTGCAAACCATATATTTGTCACTAAAGTCTAATGATTATCGTAAGTATACATACTTATAACAAAAATCTGCAGCATGTTTATAGTATCTTCGAAGACTTCCATGAACTGGCGGTGTAGCACAGAATTGAATGTCCTGGCATAAATTGTACCGTCCTTTTTTACAGAACTCACATTTTCTACATGGAACCCCAGGCTCAATAGCAACTCGATCACCTATCTATGGACAAAAAATTATATGATATACTTAATTACAATTATATTGATATTGTACATGAAACATACCAGTTACAATTGTTAAAAAAATTCACTGTAATGTTGGCTAAGATGTCTGGTATCGTCATTGCAATTGATCGCATTATGTTGCAGATTTATGTGGATCATTTCTGATAATACTCGTTTTTTCCAATTCTTTTCAGTATCGAGTATTTTGACATTGTCAAAATCCAACGAATGATCATATGCGACCATATGTTCATTGATTACATAGTGCGACTCTGTTTTTTCTTATATTAGCTTTGTGTTCTTTAATACGACATTTTACTTGTCTCTTTGTTTGATTATGTGTTAACTTATTTTGTAATGTTCTTAAACTATTTATTTAAATTTGAATTTTTTGTGTTGATTATAGACACAACAATAGGGGAAAGCTATGTTATATATAACCTCAATCTATGTGCAAAAATTGTTAAACGATAGTTATTATTTTTATAGTTACTAATCTTTGTTTTCAATTATAGAGCGATGCATCAGAGATGCTGTTAATGTTTTTTATACCTAAGTATTGACGAAATAGTAATAACTTAGATATATATGTAATATTTGTGTTAAAAAGATGTTTGTAAAATGAAATCATTTTTAATAAAGAAAAAGGTATAATATGGTTTTGTTCATCAATATCGAGGAAAAATCCAAACTACTCCTAAATACACTGCATCCGTCGCTGATTAGCCCTGGCAGCATAAATAGAGCGACGTTAAATAACAAAAAAAAAAAAAATACACTGCATGGACGACAAAAAATCACACAATAAGTAAAATTTTGTATTTTTCTAGTACGAAACAACTCGGTAAACCGGATGTTCCTGAATATTTATACTGTAAAATTCAGGATAGTGAAGTTCCACCTGTACTTGTGGCAGTCATCTACAGACCACCAAAAGTAGCATTCATAAAGGATAAAAAGTTCTTGGGCGGTCTTAGAAAATATTGCTTTCAATACTGTAATAAATTTATTATGGGCGATTTGAATGCCGACCTCGTAACTATGGTGATAATGCAAAATTCGTATGAAATCGCTATTTTGGTAGACGATAATGACACTTTTGTGGACTACGACAATATACATTAAATGAGGAACCTAAGAAAATAACGTTTCATAACTTTAAAAATATCGCCTCTGAAAATTTTGATGAATTTTTAAACTGTTGTGATTGGGCGCCTTTTAATGTACCATTGCTTAACCTTTAGAGCACCGGGAAACACCTAGAGGCGTAAAAAAATTTAACTCATTATTTTTCATCTAAATTGAGTGAAAATTCACGTTTTGAGAGGAACTCAAATTTCGGTTGATGTCGCCCTACATAATGGTTTCCAAGCAATGATGATACAAAGTGACTTTATTTGGCCAGATAAAACATAAATAATGCTAAAAACAATAAAATAGTACAATCGAATGTTTTTTGAAATTTTGAAAATTATAACATTAGCTACACCGTACTCGGCCGGGATACGACTCTAGGCGTAAGAGGTCTGACTCGCCAACATCTACACTTAGTTTAGCCCTAACTTAGGGACCTTAGACCACATTTCTACAGAAAAATGCGATTTGCAAATTTTTCAAAACCCCGGCCCTTTAGGGGTTAACGGTGAACTTGCGCTGAAGTGTCTTTACAAAAATCTTACCACGGTTATTGATAAATTTGGTCAATTACAAAACATTAAGATCATCTAAGTTTTAGCCGGTTTATATAGACATGGAGTTTTTTCAACTCCAGCGCAGTTACAAAGCATTGTACAAACGATTCACCTACACAAATACTCTACGCTATGGGATGAATTTACAGCTCTAAGAAAAATTATAGATGAACTGACCGAATCGGAAAAGACTGATTCTTATAAAAGCATAATTTTTGAAGATGTAGCCAATAATAGCGTTTAGAAAGAGATACGTAGTTTAAAGCTCATTCCGGATCAGCATTTGAAAAGGAATGGCTTCACATTGAGATATTTGAATGCGCACTTTGCGGGTGCATTGATCTCTTCTGGTGAGGATCTTGAGATTTGTCAATTTGTTATCCAGAATGCAAGCAATAAGGATTTTATTTTGCAAAAAGTTAGCATTAGTGATGCCATTCTAGTGATTTATTATTTTTACTCCTAGTCCATTCTAGTGATTTATCATTTTTACTCCTAGGCCAGGGAGGTGGATGGTGTCCCGCAGACGGTAATTTCAAAAGCCCTGCATATTTTATGTGACTTCCTTGTCAAGCTATTGAACTCCTTAATCACTAGTCCGTATTCTGTTTTTTATTTTGGACCAATTCTACTTTTGAACTTTCTTTTAAAGGTATTGAAAAAGATCTCTCTGGAACAGTTGAATGATTACTTTGTAAATTTTGACACGTACCTTGACAATATTGAAAGTCTTAAAGTAATTTTTGACATTCAAATAATTTGGAAATATCATTATAAAAGCGTTGCAAAGAATATGTTCCTAATGGCGCTGAGAGGGGCTCACCAAATGCGCACTGAACCTGAAAAACGCAATTTCCAGCTTCAAGGATCGCATCTATGGAATACACTGCCGACAGAAATTCCGGAACTTATCTGAAACAATCCGGAATAATCTAAAACAAAAATCAGTGGTTTCTGAAATATTTAGGTAGGAAGAATAAAATTTGCTGGTCGATCTTTAAATGACGTTAAAGTCCCAATATTATACCTTTCTGCACGTAAAATTTTTAATTCTTTTCATTTTCGGGGTCAAAAATAGGGATGCCCGTTTGAAGACATTACTTTGAACTTAAAATGACGTTTAAAGTCGCACACAAGGTCAAAGTCATTGATACCATAATGTTACCCCCTGTGAATCCTACATCTTTTGTCGGAAACATTTTTCGATTGGAGTAACTTTTCTATCACTTTTTTAGGTGGGGCGATTAAAATGAGACACCGTATATATACGAACGTGTTATTTATATAAATTTACCTCAATTATTATTATTAAATATTTTTATAATAAATATATCTAATCTTTGTTTCATATATTTTAAAGTTTTGATGCTCTCCAAATTTGAAAGTTACACTTCAAAATTTATTTCTTCTGTGCCTGTTTTTATTTTGAATCTTTGGCCAATATTGAATGACTAATGTGCAAGTAAAATGTTTGCAAATGCATTAGAGTTGTTCATTTTTTGATGTTATAATTATTGCATTATTGATTTATTATAATAATTTAATTGTATTTTTAATGAAAATGAACTATAAAAGATGCCACGCTACACTGGGGATCAGGGTGCAGGTGAATGATATTAAATATTTAAAATAATATAGGTATTTCTTAACGAATAACAATATACATGAAGGGTGGGCGCCAGCCGCGTTTATACGCGACAAGAACTGGATTGATAACTCCCGGGTTATCGAGACTACCATAAATTCGCTCCGTTGACGGTCTCGCGATTCACTGTAGGGGAAGGGAAAACGGGATGAAGGGAAACAGGATTCCGCACACACTAACACGGATACTCGGCGGTACCGTATACAGCGAGAGTCGATATTCACCAACCTTTTCTGGAAGAGATCGGCGCTCGTTCCTCAAAGGGCAATATCACTCTCTCTCTCTCTCTCTCTCTCTCTTTCGCACTCAATCTCTCGTTCGCTAATAGCTGCGGATTTCGGCTGCTGCTCACTCTCTCGAGAAGTCGTCGAATCGACGGTCCGTAGAGCTCTGGCTCCCGGCGTCCTTGAGAGCCGCGATTACGCCTTACGTACACCAATTGCGCAACGATGCTCTGTCAACTCGTTTACACACTAAACGACGACTCACGATTATTACAATTGCACAAACAATCGTTCAGATTCGCAAAATATAACCTGGTCCGCTGAACCTTTTCGCGCTGCTCTCGCGAGTGAACTGACGCTAGGGTTAATTGCCAAAATAACATTGTTTTGTTTTCCTTTCATCGGCTAATTTATCGATATCTAACCGAGTCTAACCGGCACGAGAAGGACCAGCAGATCAGGTTTTTTTTCAAATCTGACAGTTTAATAACTGCAATTTTAATAATCGTGAGTCGCCGTTTAGTGTGTAAACGAGTTGACAGAGCATCGTTGCGCGATCGGTGTACATATTAAGGCGTAATCCGGACAACGATGTCAGGATAGAAAATACGACACATGAAGATTCATTTTTGACTTCTGCATCAGATAAGTTTTTTCTATTTGAAATGAAAATTTTATATTTTTAATTATGTTTTAATTAATATTTTAATATATACAAATAGATACGTTGTGGTTTTTTTAATTTTCTTCTTTCAGGTTATGTCTTCAAGATTAACGAAATGGACAACACTTTTCAGTGGCAGGTTCGAATTTTTTGGTTACATCTCAAATATCCATTTTTCTAACCGATGTATACTTAATGATGTCAGTTAAAGAAGATTTTTAAAAATTTATCAACATTATATTACTTTATATACTTGAACTTGATATCACGTTGATATTGAGTTCGGTTAAACTTAGTATAAACTTTATTTTATTTGTCAGTAATTGTAACAAATCCTTATAAAAACTTTATATCAATTTCAGATGAACTTTTGATACACTTTCGCCAAACTTGAACAGTCAGTTACACAAGTTCGGCTCAGTCTCGTTGGCCAACCCCATATCAAGTTAAGCCAAACCTAAAGTTTATATAAAGTTCATATAAACTTTAGTTTTTTTACGCGGGTCATGATTGCAATTTATCGGGTTGAATAGGACATTTCACTATAAAGTCGAGCATTATTTATCCGAATCTACCGGTATATTCTAATATTGTCAAGCAACCTATGTGGTTCGTTTATGGGGTTTAATCAGTATTGTCACATAAATGAGCGGTTTTGTATTACAATAAACACGGAAAAGTCGATTACATTTTTGGCGCGAAATTTGTATTTCTCAAGTGGCTTTGGTGTTACTAAGAACACATAGAAATATTGTACAATTGAAATATTTTTTAAAAATAGGTTAATATGTTTTCATATTAGAAAAATAATGAAGTATAAACTTTATTACAAGAGAATGATAAATAAAGAATACATACTAATTCCGTAACAAATTGTGAATTATTTTAAATTTTAACATGAATCATCGAATAATATAAAAGATTAACGAAATTGGATTACTTTATTGAAAATTAAATTTAATATTTATTTTTGGTGTTTATTACTAGCTTACTGTAGACAACTTCGTTCTATACTTTCATGAAAAATAGCAATGAATAACATTTATAATTAACAAAACTAAGAATACCTGCAAGTGTCACTCGAGTCTGACAGTTATTTCTATAACCATTAATAAATCACTTAAATATAGAAATATTTAATATTTCTTTGATGTTTATTAGTAGTTTGTAATAAAAATTTCTATCATTATATGCATGAAGAATATTAATGAAAAACATTTGAAACTAAAGGGCACAAAACTAAGAATACATAGAAATATTGTATAATTGAAATATTTTTTCTAATAGTCAGATTATTTAACTTGTAACGGGGTGGGTACTGGGGATATGTAAGGCCCACGGTTAGGCCCAATCTGTCCCAACTTACCAACCTTAAGTGTGCAGTCCCACGATGCAGCCGGGAATCCCTTTGATTCCCGTGCAATGACGTTAACAACGTCAAACACCTCGTTTGACTTATATACCGTGTGTTGGGTCCTATGCCCAAAATTGCCAACTAGGATAAACACCGGAGAGG
The DNA here is from genome assembly GCA_026168455.1 of Theocolax elegans. Taxonomy (NCBI): domain Eukaryota; kingdom Metazoa; phylum Arthropoda; class Insecta; order Hymenoptera; family Cerocephalidae; genus Theocolax; species Theocolax elegans. The sequence goes on from CM047430.1 coordinate 438,030, forward strand.
GCGGTATTCGTAGGATAGGACGGTAACTGGTAAAACACTATCAACAATCGATATTACTGTTAATCGGCGAGAAAGATTGTCTCGCCGAGTCAATTTATTAACTAAACAATTAAATATTAACAAATGAACTATAAATTAACTTTAACAATTTACGGGGAGTCGTGCCGATGACTACCCCCGAGGTCAGCGCGAAACAAGTTAGTTAAAATCTGTTTAACTGTCGATTACGAGCAACCGATCCGGATATGATCGGCTGCTTAACCTGATGGCATACGTCACACCGTGTGACGTATGTATCTCTGACGTAGAGAGCTTTGACGTAGAAGCTTCCTACGTCACGCGCGCCTTCTCTCGTGAAGTGGCTCCCGCGAACCACCGACCTGTCTATCCGTGCGGGTATTGTCACGAGAGGGGGGAAAGGAGGAACGCTTCCTCACCTGGACCGTACCAGGTAAATCGGGACGCGCAATATTAAGTAGACACGCGGGTCTAATCGTGGTGCACCACTTACCGCGTATCTGAATATATCGTTTCGGCGGGAAAAGGCTGTGCCACTGAGAGAGAGCTCGTATTCGTGTATCTCTCTCTCTCTCTCCAACGGTCGAGAAGGTTGAATTCACCGTGCCTCCTTTTCTCACTGCCCGTGAGACGTGCTGCTGCACACGTCGACGTGGAGGTTAGTGGGGAGAAGATTCTCACACCCACACACAACGCACAACAGTCCTTTTGCTCTTTTATCCCGTAAAAATCACTCGGCAGTTGTCAACACGATGTTGCTGCCGATTGCGCGCGAACTCTCTCTCTACTCCCAGCTGGGCGTGCACGATTCTCGCGCGTCCGTGCGCGCGCCGCGCTGTATATCCTCTTTCACGTTTCTTACCTGATCGGTAACTTGCTTACCGTTATAAACTATATTTAACTATTTGAAGAATAACGAAGCAAAACTTATCTAACAAATTTATACTAATTAAAGAATACATACAAATGTATACAAATATTTTACAAAGTTTATTTGCACCAGTCGTCATATAAGAATTATTATACTGGATAAGTTTATTTAAAATTACATATAATATTTCTTTGCTGTTTATTAGTAGCTTACTGTAGACAACTTCGTTCTATACTTTCATGAAAAATAGCAATGAATAACATTTATAATTAACAAAACTAAGAATACCAGCAAGTGTCACTCGAGTCTGACAGTTATTTCTATAACCATTATTAAAGTAGTTAAATATATAGGAATATTTAATATTGAAATATTTGTTCTAAAAGTTCGGTTAATATTTTTTTTATTATTAAAAAATAATGAAGAATAAACTTTTATACAAGAGTATACTAATGAAGAATACATATAAATGCCGTTACACATTCTGAATTATTTTACAGAGTTTACTTGAATCAGTGAATCGTATAAGAATTATTATATTGGATAAGTTTATATAAAATAAATTTAATGATTCTTTGATTTTTATTAGTAGCTTTATAATAGAAAACTTTGACCTTTACTTGCATGAAGATTAACAATAAAAAATATTTATAACCAAATAATTTAAAATTAAGATTACATGCAACTGTCTAGAGTTTGGCTGTTATCTTATAAACATTACTAACTAACTTAAACATAGGCGTAGTATAAATTTTGAATATTTTTTTTTACAAGTTAGGTTAATATTTTTCTATATTTCAATAATTAAAAAGAAAAACTTATTTTACAAGAATATACTAATTGAATTAATTTTTAACAAGAGCATAGTGTGTGTATATATATATATATATATATATATATATATGGGATATTCCACACGAAGTGGTCCGAACAAAATTTTAAAATGCACCAAATTTTTGGTACACATTACAAATGTTTTTCAGAATACAGAAAAAAAATTTTAGATACTGGAATTTATTTGCTCATAAGTTATTCTAACCTCAAAAAGTGAATTTTTCCAAGTTTTTTTCAACACCAGCTGGGTTTACCGCTATTTAACTCAAAATCTATCAACTTTTACTATAGAACATTATATGTAACATTTGTTGCTATTTGTGTCTAGAATTTATTCTTCTGGGTTAGAATTTCTAATTTCAAGGTGAATGTTATATAAACTACATGCCAATATTCAACTTGAAAAAAGTGCAAGTGCGCCACAATTGATTTTTTAATACAAAAGTCTAAAAGAAAGCTTAGACCAATACCTTTCAAATAGTCTGTAGCATTTTTATGGCCTTTAATTCTGTAAAAAGTTATGATTATTATGTATGTAATTATTTATAAAATGTAACATCAGTTAATATAGTCAGAATTAACACATATATGAAGCGTTTAACCAACGGTGGTGCAAGTATTATTTTATTATTTAAAAGAATAAAAAAGAAATGTCCATTTTATTAGTATTGCAGAAATTAATTTTGCACAAATTAATATCATTAGAATATTATTTATTTATTACTGTAAAACATGTGAGGGCCAGAAATGAAAAATAATAGTGTAAGATACTTTTCATATAAAAAAATCTGTATTCAGATTGGTAGAAATTTTTGCATGGTTCAAAATACTTGTCGATTACAGTTTGATTTCAGTGCTTTCAATTGCAGAAACTTTTTACGAAGTTTAAGTAATATATATAAAAATGTTTATATAAAATATAAATTTATGGTACGATTCAAAATACTTGTCGATTTCAGTTTGATTTCAATTCTTTCAATTGCAGAAATTTTTTATACGAAATTTTCGTAATATTTATAAAAATGTTTCATTAAAATTCAAAGAAATAGATAAAATAAGGTAGTTAGAAATTAAAATTATTTATTTATCAGATAACAATGTCAGATTGAATTGCAGAATTTATTTATCAGATAACAATTTTCAAAGTTTGATTAGAATAGCACAATACTTGCTAATAAGTACTGCGAAGTAAATAAAACAATTATTTGCGAAGGATGTATACATATCACATGACAATAAAAAATCAATAATAATTCCTTTATGAAAAGTGCTATTGCAATAATAATTAAACTCTATTTCATATAAAAATAATTATTTTTATAGATAATTTCTATTTTTTTAATATTATCATTTTAATTCATCGTATAATAATAATAAATTCATTAATTATTATACATATGATAATAAATCTATATGGGTACAATTTAATAAATAATATTTGAATGTAGTTAAATATTAAAATATTTTTTAGTTTAATTTAATATTATCTGATTTTTCAGCGAGCGAGCGTAAGCGAGTGAGGATTTTAGCTAGTATTTTTTATATTTTCATATATTGTTTATATTTTTATTTATATTGATATGCGGAGATAGTTGGCACTCATCCATTAAGCTTGTATATGTTGTTTTTTATTATGTATTTTTACTCTTTTTGCCTTACGGTGGTTTTTCCTCCTAGGCATAATAAATGCTTTCAAATCAAATCTCTCTCTCTCTCTCTCTCTCTCTCTCTTTCTATCTCACTCTTTCTTTCGTCAAGAAATCAAAGGTTGACATGCTGGTATACGGTAAGAGCGACTATGAAGTCCTTATCTTGCAATAGTATCTGCATTGCAGTACAATAAAAAATACCGAAACGGAATAATGTGAGGTATTGGAAATAATTGTGTAAATAAATAATTGTAATTCATAACTTTTCACACAAAATCAGTCGGACGATTCAGCTGTGATGAAAGTGTTCACCTGAAACTAGCTCCCTCTCACGGCCACGTGTCAACTACTTCTATATGTTTTTACTTCTGTACGCGTTCTCTCACGGACTGGAAAGCATTGTATCTCTTTCTATCTTATGGATTTTACAAACTATTGCTATCTCTTTTTGTTTCGAGTTGACTATATATATAAAAATGGAGAAGACAAAAATCGAGTAACGGAAATCGACATCCAATTTCTTTATCGCGACTTTTCTTAATGATGCGTGAATGAATTCGGACAAAATTGGAGGTAAACAGAAGATAAATAAATAGACAAAGTAATGTTTCATAGATTTCATGAAAATAAATAGTATATAATAAACGGTTATGAAATGAAAAATATGAGGACTGAGTTAGCTGTATATATGGCTTACGCGCCCATACTTGCGTCGGGCGCTATCGCGCCCTTTGATACATAATTTTTTTGGTCAGTTTATTTATTTTTACTTTGATTTTTGAGTTTAGAGTGATCATTTTGGGGTAGTTAAAATTCGATATACGGCGATGTTGTCAATTATTATAATATTTACAGTTACTATTTGCGCATATATAAGTATTATATCAAGTACTGTGTTCTTATGTTGTTCTGGGTGACTTATAGAAAATGGACCTATTTTCAAGAGATCCTTTATTCTTGTTTGTATTTTTGATATTTCTGAAATTTTTTTTGCGAAAAAGTGGTTAGTAGCCGTAATTTGAGTTTTTTGCAGTCTATATTCGAATTTATATTAATACTAGCCATTTTTTGCTATCTAAACCTTTATTTTTATTATATTTGATTTTTTACTCATATCAAGTGTCTTAAATTCATTTGGTAAATAATTAAAAACACTGATTGCAATTATATAATTGTTTTTTATACTGACATTTTTGTGATACTTGGGTGGTAATATAAGCTTTTTTCTTGTTTTACTTAAACAGTTTATATATTGATTCTTTAAAATATTGTAATACTGATGACATTCAAAAGTAAATAATTTCTGTAAATTAAAAGGAGTTTCTTTTTGAAATATATTCTTGTTGAGTATTTTTAATATTCTTGTTTGTACAGCTTGTAACAGTTGTAGTTTATTTTGATATGCTCCACACCATGCAATTATACCGCTAATACCTACTCCTTTTCATGTTTCCCCGGTTGCTATAACAGCAGTACCATCAGCATAAGACATTATTGTGTTTACTGGCATTTTAGTTAATAAATGATTTACATATAATATAAAAGTAAAGTCCAAGTATTGTTCCTTGCGGTACTTCTGTTTTAATTATTTGATATTCACTTTCGTGGTTACTAATTCTTAACTTTTGTTTTCTGTCATTAAGGTAACTTTTTATTAATTTGTAGGCTTTTCCTCTTACCCCATATCTATATAACTTATCTCATAATATTTCATGATTTACTGTGTTAAAGGCTTCTGCCAAATCTAGAAAAGTAATAGCAATTGGTTTACTTTGATCTAGTTTTTCATATATCGTTTTAGGTAGAAGACTTAGTGCATCCTTAGTTTCTTCACGTTTGATGAACCCAAATTGCTTTTCGCTTATTATTTCACTCTTGCTTATGAAATCAATGATTCTAATATGTACTAGTTTTTAAAAAATTTTGGCGATATTAGATATTGATGAATATATATATGGGTCTGTAATTACCCATTTTATTTTGCTTTCCAGCTTTATATATTGGAATAACTTCAGCTGATTGAAGTTGATCTGGCCATATTGATATTTCTATACAAAGATTAAACACGTTAACTAAAGTATCAGCTACAATTGTGGCTATTGTTGTAAAAGTTTTTGCATTTATCTTGTCTACTCCGCCATTTTTTGGTTTTAGATCATTTATTATATTTAAGATTTCTGTTTCATTTGTAGCTTTTAAGAAGATTGTTTTCGGATTGTTTCTAGGTAATTTTAGATTTCTCATATTTGGCTTTGTAATTTTATTACTTAATATTTTTCCTAGTTTGCAAAAATATTTTCAAACTAAATATTGTCTTCCATTTTCAGTTGTTTTATGTTAGTAGAATTTTTGCCTGTGTTTCTACAAAATTTATTATTTTCAAAATCCGGGTTTTTTCAAAATCCGGGCATGTTAAAATAGGAGCATTTGTTAAATGTTCTTTGATTTGATCGAAGGCTTCTTGCTGCTCAGGTCCCCAGTGCCAAGTGGTGTTTTTTCTTAACAATTTGCTAAGCGGTGCGGTAGTTTTGGACACGTTGGGTATAAAACGTCGATACCATGAAATCATTCCATTAAATCGGCGAAGTTCCTTCAAGGTAGTTGGAGCTGAAAACGTAGTGACGGCTTTTACTTTATCGGGATCGGTGTGTATACCGTCTGAATCAATTACATGACCTAGATAACGTAGTTGTTGCCTACCAAAATGGCTCCTTTGCCAGTTCGGTTTTAGTTTTGCAGCTTTTAAACGTCGAAAAACTTCCTGGACAAGTTGAATGTGTTCTTCAAATGTTTCCGATATAATAATTATGTCATCCAAATAGCAAAAGACGTGCGGTTCTAAATCGAGTGTTACTACTCCTTCTGATATCATTCGTTGAAAAGCTGCCGGTGCTGAATGAAGTGCGAAAGGTAAAACTTTGAATTGGAAATGTCGTCCTGGTACGGTGAAAGCAGTTAATGCTTTACTGTCGTCGGTTAAGGGTACTTGCCAATATCCATTTTTCAAGTCGATGGTACTAAGATAACGAGCTCCACGTAGTTTATCTAAAGTGGTAATTATTTTCGGTAACGGGTATGCATCTTGGATGATTACTTTGTTGAGTCGACGAAAATCTACACAAAAACGGTATTTTCCATCTTTCTTCTTCGTCAGAACTATAGGAGAACTCCACGGACTTGTAGAAGGTTCTATAACACCTTCTTTTAACATTTTATCGATTTCTTCATTGATGATTTTCTGCATTGCTGGATTTCGGGCACGGTATCGTTGTTTTATAGGTGTTGGATTACTAAGCTGAAGGTAATAGGTTAGTAACGGTGTTGTGCCTTGTATTTCTGTGAAATCTTGACGAGCTTGTTCAATAATTTTATCTATTATTTGTCGTTCCTCTATTTTGATATCTAATAGACCCGGTTGATTTTCTAATTGACACAGTTCGGACGGAGTTTGTCTGTTTTCTGGATGCAACTCTTTTCTTTGTAGAGTCATTTTGAATCCTAATTTTGGCAGGATATCTATTCCCAATAAGAAATGGTGTCGGAGTGTAGACATGATATGAAAATTTCCTTCTATTTTCTTTCCATTTATTGAGCAGGTTCCCGAGATATTATCTTCCAACGGTATTTCACTGCCATCAGCCAGTATCGCACGATTTATTCTTTCTTGTTTTTGCCATCCTCAAAAGTAGCACCATTTTGCAGTCACTTCATTAATAAAAGAGCTAACTGCACCGGAATCTAAAAGTGCCTTAAATCTTCGACCTTGAACATTTACGAAGACGAAATATCGGTTGTCTCGTTCCTGGACCGAGCCGTAGGTCTTGTTGACTCGGTCCTTCGCTCGTTTCTCTGGTATGTTCCATCACAGTCTCTAGTGTAGACTCCATCTTTTCCACGGACAGAGCAAAAAAGTTTACGAGGATTGCGGCACTGGTTACGGTTATGTCCTCTCTGTTTTCATCTCCAACAACACTCGTTTCTTTTGTAAGTTGCATTAGGTTTAGTAACGGTCATCGCTTCGTTTCTACTGATTCTTTGAGCTTGGTTTGCTTCCTGTAGAATTGTTTCATGTTCTTCTACTCTTTGGATCAATTCATTGATGTTATTGATGTCAGTCCGCCTAATATGAATTCTAAGTTCAGGTTTCATATTATAATATAAATTATCTAATTGTTTCTCTGGATCATATCCTCCTCTGCGTCTCATTAGAGTTGATAATACCGTAGCAAAATCTCGAATGTTTTCGTTGTGTTTCTGAACTCGTGCTGTGACTTGTCGTCCTAAATTTCTTCTTTCCAATGGTGGTAAATAAAAATTTCGTATTTGTTCTTCGACTTCTGCCCAGGTATGCAAGTTTCGTGCATAATTTCGATACCACTGTAGAGCGTTTCCTTTTAAGAGTTCTGATAATCCTTGAAGTATTTGTTCCTCAGAGAAATTATAAACTTGTCTTAACTCCTCTATTCGTTCTAAAAAAGAATATACATCTTTGCCTTCGAAATGGCATTTCCATTTTCTCATTTGGTCCATAACTTCTCTATTTGACGGTAATATTGGTAGATGCGATGAATTAGGTATAGAAAGCATTTGGGATTGTGGCGGTTGATTATTTGGGAAGTCCTTATTATTTCCTAATTCTGATTCCTCAAGTCTCAAGCTAGCGTGGTCGGTTTCTAAGTCCTTTGTGATGTCTAGATTTTCCTTATAATCTCCTGGATCTGGTTCTTTATTTGCAAACAGTATAGCGTTTTTGAGTACGAATCCAACAACACGTTGTCTTAATTCGGTAACAATTCCTTCGGTATGTAAACTATGTTTCGTTAATTCAGCAATCAATTCTTCTCGTTGAAGTTTATAAATCCACGACTCGCAAACCATTTTACAAACTTATAATTATGTCGGATATACAAGTGTACCAGTGTCAGTGTTATCGCGGCGTCCAAGTATAATTTAACAGTTCGGTCCGAAAGTTTCGTAGGTTCAAAGCAAAAAAATCAAAATCCTTTTACAAATACTGTTCGGGTGCCATGTAACGGAGTGAATCTTTGCCGGACCTTGCTCAGATTCCAGGATTCAGGTTTTAAGGAATTTGAAAAAAATTACCACTATTTATAATAAAGGCTAATTATCATTAAGACTATGTACAAATATAAAAATAAACAAAGATATAATGCAAATGTTGCCAGCCCGCCTGGTCTTGGTCGGGTGAAGTAGTTAATTAGTCTGTAATCAAATCAAGACAAAATACTTAATTATTACGCGATCTACGAACTTAACAATGCTGTCTTATATCTAGTTTCCTAAACAGACGCAACTAAGGGTTATCGTGTATGCTCGCACGAAAATACGGTTCGGGCTAATACGTATGTTCACGGGGATACGGTCGGGATAATCCACGTGTGCACACGAGGATACGGTCGGAATAGTCTACGTGTGCTCACGAAGACGCGGTCGGGATAATCTACGTGTGCTCACAAAGATATGGTCGGGATAAACCACGTGTGCTCACGAGGATACGGTCGGGATAATCTACGTGTGCTCACGAAGATACGGTCGGGATAATCCACGTGTGCTCACGAAGATACGGTTGGGATAGCCCACGTGTGCTCACGAAGATACGGTCGGGATAATCCACGTGTGCTCACGAGGATACGGTCGGGATAACCCACGTGTGCTCACGAAGATACGGTTGGGATAGCCCACGTGTGCTCACGAAGATACGGTCGGGATAATCCACGTGTGCTCACAAGGATACGGTCGGGATAACCCACGCATGCTCACGAGGATATGGTCAGGATAATCTACGTGTGCTCACGAGGATACGGTCGGGATAGCCCGCGTGTGCTCACGAAGATACGGTTGGGATAGCCCACGTGTGCTCACGAAGATACGGTCGGGATAATCCACGTGTGCTCACGAGGATACGGTCGGGACAACCCACGCGTGCTCACGAGGATATGGTCAGGATAAACTACGTGTGCTCACGAGGATACGATCGGGATAACCCACGTGTGCTCACGAAGATACGGTTGGGATAGCCCACGTGTGCTCACGAGGATACGGTCGGGATAATCTACGTGTGCTCACGAAGATACGGTCGGGATAATCCACGTGTGCTCACGAAGATACGGTTGGGATAGCCCACGTGTGCTCACGAAGATACGGTCGGGATAATCCACGTGTGCTCACGAGGATACGGTCGGGATAACCCACGTGTGCTCACGAAGATACGGTTGGGATAGCCCACGTGTGCTCACGAAGATACGGTCGGGATAATCCACGTGTGCTCACAAGGATACGGTCGGGATAACCCACGCATGCTCACGAGGATATGGTCAGGATAATCTACGTGTGCTCACGAGGATACGGTCGGGATAGCCCGCGTGTGCTCACGAAGATACGGTTGGGATAGCCCACGTGTGCTCACGAAGATACGGTCGGGATAATCCACGTGTGCTCACGAGGATACGGTCGGGATAACCCACGTGTGCTCACGAAGATACGGTTGGGATAGCCCACGTGTGCTCACGAAGATACGGTCGGGATAATCCACGTGTGCTCACAAGGATACGGTCGGGATAACCCACGTGTGCTCACGAGGATATGGTCAGGATAATCTACGTGTGCTCACAAGGATACGGTCGGGATAGCCCCCGTGTGCTCACGAAGATACGGTTGGGATAGCCCACGTGTGCTCACGAAGATACGGTCGGGATAATCCATGTGTGCTCACGAGGATACGGTCGGGATAACCCACGCGTGCTCACGAGGATATGGTCAGGATAATCTACGTGTGCTCACGAGGATACGATCGGGATAGCCCGCGTGTGCTCACGAGGATACGGCCGGATAATCTACGTGTGCTCACGAAGATACGGTCGGGATAATCCACGTGTGCTCACGAGGATACGGTCGGGATAATCTACGTGTGCTCACGAAGATACGGTCGGGATAATCCACGTGTGCTCACGAGGATACGGTCGGGATAGCCCGCGCGTGCTCACGAGGATACGGTCGGGATAATCTACGTGTGCTCACGAAGATACGGTCAGGATATTCCACGTGTGCTCACGAGGATATGGTCGGGATAACCCACGTGTGCTCACGAGGCTACGGTCAGGATTATACACCACGTGTGCTCACGAGGTGGCTAAGGTAGGATGCGGTTACGGTAACGGTCGGTACGGTATACGGTAACCGTGTTTACGAACGCGTGCTCACGAACGTATCCACGGTTGCTGCACTAGGTCGGAGAAAGGGGCTGGTCGTGTGCTTACGGCCAGTCTGATCTAACGTCCAGTTGCAGACTGCCTACTGGTGGTTTCGATGCGCCTTATATACGCGATTGTACGAGAGCGCGCATGCGTATAACGCCTGTCCCCCCACTCCGGACGGGGTCAATGAGCTGGCGAGTAGGCACAGTAGTGGGGAGGCGGACAATGACTCTAATCTATTTATAGCGCGGTCGTTGAACTCGCGGTTACGGCACGTGTCTATCGCGAAGCTATCTTAATATACTACGTACTTATAATTATTATATAAACAAAGTTTATTAATTAATTGTAAATATTATTATACATTCCTATTGGTGACAGGTCTCGGATAATTATAGTAAATTAACAATTTATAAAATAATTTTACACAATACTAGTGCGTGTGTTTATCACACGTCACAATGTACTTGCTTCATCCCATGTCTGTAACACAGGTTCTATTTGGTAATTAATTGAGTCGATGTATTTTTTTACTTTTTTTTTAGAATACTACATTTCATTCTATCCGTTGGTAAGTGATCCGTCGGTAAACTGGTTCTGTGTTGCATTATGCTGAAAAAACAGCTAGCACACTCAATTTTGGTATTTTTACATTCACTTATGTTATGTTTTTCAGAACACTTTATGCATACCGTCTCATTTTTGCATTTCGCTGCATTATGTCCGCATCTTGCACAATTGTAACAAGGCGTTGTATTAAGGGGGTGCCATAGTGAAAAACTATCGACGAAGCGTCGGTAATGTAGTAAGCTGTAATATACTAGTAGCGCCATCATCCGTTGAAAAATTATATTAATCTATAACCTCACAGTAGATGGCGCCAATACTACATTCCAGCTATCATATTCATTCACAAATAACCTTTGTAGATTGCATTATTTAACATAAAATGTGCAGACGATGCAGGAATATTTTAATCAGAATTTTTACAATAATATTTTTGACAACAATTGCTATCCACTTTCCATGCAATCGTTTTCTGCATTTTGATATGCAGACGATGCAGGAATTATACAACTTAATTTTTACAAACATAATTTGATATTCATTACTACATTTTCCGTGCAATCGTTTTCTGCATTTTGATACGCAGACGATGCATGAATTTTGGAACCAAAAATTATTACAATAATCAATTATACAACTATTGCTATACATAATTCTATGCCATCGTTTTCTGCATTTTGTTGGGCAGACGATGCACGTATTGTTACCATAAAATTACACAATGATCATTTTGACAACTACTGTTACACATTTTCCATGCAATCATTTTCTGCATTTTTAACCGCAGACGATGCAGGAATTTTGAAACCAAAAATTATTGCAATAATCAATTATACAACTATTGCTATACATAATTCTATGCGATCGTTTTCTGCATTTTGTTAGGCAGACGATGCACGAATTGTTACCATAAAATTATACAATGATCATTTTGACAACTACTGTTATACATTTTCCATGCAATCGTTTTCTGCATTTTGATACGCAGACGATGCAGGAATTTTGAAACCAAAATTATTACAATAATCAATTATACAACTATTGCTATACATAATTCTATGCGATCGTTTCTGCATTTTGTTAGGCAGACGATGCACGATTTGTTACCATAAAATTATACAATTATCATTTTGACAACTACTGTTATACATTTCATGCGATCGTTTTCTGCATTTGTTAGGCAGACGATGCACGAATTGTTACCATAAAATTATACAATGATCATTTTGACAACTACTGTTATACATTTTCCATGCAATCGGTTTTCTGCATTTTGATACGCAGACGATGCAGGAATTTTGAAACCAAATTATTAAATAATCAATTATACAACTATTGCTATACATAATTCTATGCGATCGTTTTCTGCATTTTGTTAGGCAGACGATGCACGATTTGTTACCATAAAATTATACAATTATCATTTTGACAACTACTGTTATACATTTTCCATGCAATCGTTTTCTGCATTTTGATACGCAGAACGATGCAGGAATTTTGAACACCAAAATTATTGCAATAATCAATTATACAAATATTGCTATACATAATTCTATGCGAACGTTTTCTGCATTTTGTTATGCAGACGATGCACGAATAGTTACCATAAAATTATACAATTATCATTTTGACAACTACTGTTATACATTTTCCATGCAATCGTTTTCTGCATTTTGATACGCAGACGATGAAGGAATTTTGAAACCAAAATTATTACAATAATCAATTATACAAATATTGCTATACATAATTCTATGCGAACGTTTTCTGCATTTTGTTAGGCAGACGATGCACGAATAGTTACCATAAAATTATACAATTATCATTTTGACAACTACTGTTATACATTTTCCATGCAATCGTTTTCTGCATTTTGATACGCAGACGATGCAGGAATTTTGGAACCAAAATTATTATAATAATCAATTTAACAACTACTGCTATATATTTTTTTTTTAGTAAAACGTTTTTGGCTGTATTACTACACTTTTTATGCATTCGTTTTCTGCATCTGATATGCTGTTCAACGCAATCATTATATGAATTACCTTATTTTACCCAAATCTACTTAATAAAAATTTATGTTGGCATCGTGGCTAAGCGCTAGCTGGTGTTGACATGGGCATCGCAAACAGTAGTTAGATGCAGGACTAGTTGGCTAGTAGACAGCAGATAAATAAAGGATCCATTGTCATCGCAGTCTGCATTTAGTGGAAGATTGTATGAATGTTGTACTAAACTTCAATCCTAATCCGACCACTGACAGAGATGTACTAATGCACTTAGACATTAACCTGGAAGTACCTAAAAAGTTTTTTTACATGAACTTATCATTCACACATATAAAAGGAAACCGATGCAATAATTGAAGAGTAAGAACATCTTATACAAGAGTAATTGTATGAACTCGGCAATATTGATGTAGCCAGAAAAATCAACATCCAGTATTTCGAATTTTTCACCATATACCACAATGCTCACGAAAAAACACAACAATGTATACAAGCCGTTTCGTTATCCAGCTGAAACGGTCCCGAGCGACGTGAACCTCACTAGTATCGACGCGGGAAGCACAACTGCGCATGCGCGCACGGACTCTAGTCGAACGAGAGACCGACGCAACCCGTTTTATCGACACTCGCGACTTGATAAAAGGCCGTGATTTCTTATAAATTTTTACTAAATTGTATAGCATCTGTTAATGCATAGCAATCTACTACATAACTATCACAATTAATTAAAAACTATTATTAGCAAATAATTTAAATAATACGAGACATTTTTTAAATTATGCGATATTCAACCTCACATAACGACGAATATAGCCTACGCGGCCGGCTAACTCGATGACTCGACGCGCGAGCCGGCCGCCTAGGCCTCCGACTGACAATTTTTCACTCCTTTAAACGACCTTGATTTCTGTTTGTCATTTCACGAATATATCTAAAGTTTACAGATGTGTAGTTATGTATAAACAATAACCAGGTATAATTATTACTTTCTTTAAATAAACAATATAAATATTATTTGTAATTTTTCACTCATTGTAACGGCTTTTGATTATTCATTTTCTTCTTCATTTTAACAAATATATATTTAATCTATATATGTCTGGTTTTGTATTAATAAGAAACCAAATATAATTAATATTTTTTTATTAAATAAACAATATAAATATTTTTGGCAATTTTCACTTTGTGAATAAATAAATATAATTTTGAATAAATAATATTTATCAGTAAATAATAAATATAAATAATATTTGTAATTTATCGATATAGAAAAACCCATTGCTACTTTGTTCAGTCAATCGAGAGATATTTTAAATCGAGTTACTCCCCCCCGAAAAATGATTACTAGCCTTACACACCGTCGAATATAGCCTACGCGGCCGGCCAACTCAACGACTCGACGCGCGAGCCGGCCGCCTAGGCCTCCAGCTGACAATTTTTCGCGTTTTTAAACGAGCCTGATTTTTGTTTGCCTTTTTCGAGTTTATCTAAAGTCTATAAATGTGTGGTTTTGCATAAACAATAAACATGTATATTTATAATTTACGATATTAGCATTATTTGTAATCTACCGCATTTAAAAACGGATTTAATAATTATTTTATGTTTTCGTTATTAAAAACATATCTACAGTCTATAGATATCTGGTTTTGCGTTAAACAATAACCAAGTATAATAATTATTTATTTATTAAATTATCAATCTAAACATTTTTGTCATTTTCTTTTTGAAATGCCTTTATTTATATATTATATTTCTGTTTCACCTAATATAATTATTAATTCAATTATGAACAAATAATATTTATCAGTAAACAATAAATATCAGTTGAATAGAATTTATCGATCTTCCCAAGTCAGAGGTGAAGGTAAAAAAGAAATTTTAATACATTTTTCTTTTTTCGTAACGTTTCGGTAGACAATGCTACCCTCTTCAGACTTCTAATATCAATATCGTACAATGTTTACAATATTATTTCGCCGCAAGTCTACCGAAACGTTACGAAAAAAGAAAAATGTATTAAAATTTCTTTTTTACCTTCACCTCTGACTTGGGAAGATCGATAAATTCTATTCAACTGATATTAAAAAATACCAAGTGATAAAATCAAAATTTCAACATGGAGTAAACAATAAATATAAATAATTTTTATAATTTGTCAATTTATAGAAAAATCCATTGCTACTTTGTTCAGTCAACCGAGAGATATATAAATCGATTTAATTCCCGGGAAAAAAGATTTCTAGCCTTACACACCGTCACGTGCTTGATTTTTGTTTGTCTTTTTACAAGTACATCTAAATTCTATGAATGTGTCGTTTAGCGTAAACTTGTGACGCTGCACTGGGGATCAGGGTGCAGGTTAATGAGGGTCAGCAAATACTTATTAATAAAATAGATATTTATTAAAACTAATATAAAATGACTAAGGGTGGGCGCCAGCCGCGCTACTACGCGACAACTAGTACGATAACTCGCGGGTTATCGTTCACTACTTGGAGCCGTGCTCCGCTGCTTCTATCCCGGTTCGCTGTAGGGGAGGGGAAGGGGAAGGATGGGACGGACGGGATGCTCGCACGCATTTCCTAGGGTACACGGCGGTACCGTCGGCAGAGAGAGGTAATAACCACACCAACCTTTGCGGAGTATCCTGGACACTTGGTCGGGAGCTGCTAATCTCTATCTCTCTCTTTCTCTCGCACACAATGGCCACACACGCTATTTCGTCCGGTGTAGTCGAGTCGACCGTCCGTAGAGCTCTGGCTCTCGTAGCTCGCGAGAGCCGTGGTTCGGCCTACGCGCATGCGCGTAGCTCGTTTTCGGCGGCCAAGTGCGGCGCGATCGCGCGTCGGTCGCACGGACCGTGATCGCGCGTATTGAGGTGGCTCAGCTGATCTCCCGCGACCGCTGGGCATCCTCTCCCAATGTGTCTTTATTCCTTGGCTCAATCCCTTACAGCTGCATGCTGGTTGACGTTAGGGATTCTCGTGCTACTTCTCACCAGCGCTCGTGCGTGCGGCATGGGTTGGAACTGGGTTTTTAGTCTTGGTGGGTAGGCAGGGCTTATTTACTGTGCGGGTAGGTAGGTGTAGGGAATTATATATGGGTAGGTAGGTGTTCGTTGTGGGTTCGATAGCTCGTTACTTGACATGTGCAAAGCACATTGTCACAACTCCCCCCCACCAAACCGAAATTACGCGGAAGTCGTAATTTCAATAAAATGCTAACATTAATGCTAAGCTAAAAAAAAATATAACCAATGCTGCTAATTACTATTTTGCTTCAAATTTCCTATGCTTATATGATGCTAAAGTTGGTGGGGGTAATTACGCTTGCTTACTTAATAAATATCCAAATAGCCGGTGCTATTGGTACGGGGTATAAGTGTATAGTCTCCTTGACTAGCTGCTTGGCTGGAAATCTGTGTATGTATACGCGCTGTATGGTGTATAACTTTTAGCTGCTTTTAAATAATTTAGAATTAATTTTACTATAACGACGACTGGCCCCAATACATAAAATATACATAATAATATAGAATATTCGGATTTGTTTGAGAGCTCTATTCCTACTCGCGATACTCTCATACCTCATACTTACATGATGGCAGTCATACTCATACTATTATACAAATTAAGATATATATAAATTCAGGGAATAATGAAAATTAATAAAATAATAAACATGAAATAATATAAAATACAAAAAGAAAATTAATAAGGTGTGGTGAATTATTACCTTCTGCTGCTTGTTAGTTCCTCGTTTTGAACTCTTTCAATTACCGATTCGTTTAATAATTACATATAATTTAAATTGTTTGCTTATTTGCTCTGCTTTTTCTCACCACCCTTATTATTTGGGAAAATTTGCCATTTGGGGTAATAAAATACTTCTTATATCAGCTATTGTTTAGGGACGGGACATGGGATAAGAGGAGAAAAAAAACTTTCTTATAACTATTTGGTTAGGGTCTTAATAACTATACTACATTAATTGAACAATATAGTATTTTTATTTGCTCAAAATAATTATATTTTTATATTTTTGCTGTCTGGTTAGCGCTGCTGTATGGAGGGAAATGGCGTGGATGGTTTTAAAAGACAATTTATATCATCTCTCCCATTTTCCTCTGCATTTTCCAATTGCTGTCTGAGCAGCGGGAACAATTTTTGGAGAATACTCCCTTCCTCCCGCAGTTTCTGCAGAAAACTGCGTTTGGAGAAGGGCAGTTCCTCCAGCTATGTCCCAGTCCCCCGCAGTTCCAACACCCCGGGCGACATTTGCTCGGGTTGGGGCGGGACATACGTGCTTCTGCCGGGATACTCCCGCTCGTCCTTAGGATTGTCCCCGCTGCGGCAGACTGCGTAGAGGTGCCGGGGAGGTCCATGAGAGAGGGGAGGGTTGTAGTGGGCTGTACTGGTTGGGACATAAGGGATGGTAGAGTCGTGAGGGCGGATGGTTGCGGTTCTTTAAATTTTCTTGGGTAAATTGGCTTTTGCTCTACGTAGTTTGGCGTGCTGACTTTATTTAGCTTGAATTTCTGCTTTTTGGGTGATTCAGCCCTTTGCTCATTACTTTGTGTTCGCTGCCAATAACTGCTGGATTTATTATTCTTCACAGCTTCGCTGTACCGCTGCTTAGGCTCTTGCTTGGGAGGTGCTGCATATTCCCTTGCTGCTTGAGGGCTGTTCGGCTTCCATGGGTACTGGTGCTGTATTTTCTTTTGTGGGTTGCTAGCTATGAGGGCTATAGACTTTGCAGGTACTCCAATATCTGTCCTCTGCTCTGAGGAAACTGCTGCTGATTTACGGGTATACCTGAATGCTGGATTAAACGTACTTTGTTGCTGCTGTATGTGTGGGTTAGCTGGGATTGAGTACGTTTCATTGTTTTCCTGGTGTACTGGTGAACTGCTATGCTGTCTATTTTGCTGAGAGCTGTGTATTTCGATCAATTTGCTGTATAATTGCTGCATTTGCTCTATTTGCTGCTCCAATCGCCTAAATTGTTCATCGTATTTATTTCCGAGCTCTTTCTCGGTATTTTGCGTCTCTTTTGGAACGTTGGGTTCTGTAACTCCATCGTCTTCCCAATGGACACTCTGTACATTCCTATGTACATTGCTCAGCTGTGTGCTGCTTCTGGGGTTATGTCTATTTTCGTGTGCGTGGCTGACTCTTCTTCCTTGGGTCGCTATTTCGGGTTCTGTATTGCTGTGCAGTGGCGTATTTGCGGGGCTTACCGGTCTGGGTACGAGTGCAATAGGGGAAAAAGGGCTTGTGCTTACTGGATGAAAAGCTGAGGGTTGGATAGTTTGGGTTGATCTAGGTCGGGTATCTGTATAAATATTGGTACTGTATGTGGTAACTGGAGCTGTATATTGAGTAAATGGATTGTTTATTAGGTTTGGGTTGGTGGGAGATGAAGGGGCTAATGTGTGGATGGGATAATAGGAAGTCGAATTTATACTCAATTGTGTCGTCGTTATGCTTGGTACTGTATGCGTTAATTCCATCATCGAATTATCGCATACTGGTGACGGTAGGCTCAATCTATATGCTGTAGATTGTGCTTGAGGACGTATTTCTGCGCTGCTTATCCTTAAATTTTCAATATTTAACCGCTGCATATTTTCTCTCGCGTTGCTGTTCTCCCTTACAGCCGATTGCATTTCCGTTCCATTTTCCATATCTGGTAATGATAATAAATTCTCGTTACTTATGGAAATTGGATCTCGATACTGTCCTCTCGATTGTCCGGTTGGCAATTGAATGTACAGCATCCGTCTTGAGTTACTACTTCTTGCTGGTGCTGTATTTGTAGGGATATTTGCAATATTTTCCATTTCCGAATGGGTTAGGGACAAATCGGTTTCTATCTGTAAAGTTGGAATTGCCTCGTCTACTGCTGCATTCCAGTCAGCCGACGATGGTCCGAAATTACGTCTTATTTCGTACCTGGCTAATCTGTCTCTAATTATTTTGGAGTCAGCGTCTACATTTATTCCCACTTTGTTCGCGTATACCGTGATTCTACCATCACTGGTATTGTTTATGCTGCGTCTTATTACACCAGCGCCTACCGCTGGTTGTAACACAGATAAATCTTCTCCCAAAATCAAATCAAGGTCATCACCGTTGTGAGACATTTTGATTAATTTTAGCAGCTTATTTGTATTAAATAATTAAATAATTATTTTATTTATAGCTCTTTTTAGCTCGATTGCCGTGAAATATCTTAGCTCTTGTTTAATTATCTTACTTAAATTAAACATGCCAAGCAAAAGTCCAAAAAAAAATAAAATACCAATGAAAGAAAGAAAAAAAAATAATTTTCACGCTAAGCTAATTAAATTAAATTCACTTTCACTAAGCAATCCACAACAGCAAAAAAAATTAAACAAGCTTGCTTATTATGGGCTGGGCAGTATAGCAATTAAATACAGCGGGAAATATGTATATATATATGGGTTCAATTATTATTTTGAATCTTATACAGCTTATTATTCTGGGGAATTGATATATACAGCTTTTACTACACACCAAAATTTTCCTTCAATATTTAATATTAATAATATTACAATCAATCAGTATTGGGGTAAATGTGCAAGGGACGTGCAAATTATGCTTATATAAATAATATATACACTGGGTTAGGCAGGCAGCAATTTACAATAAACAAAAATTATGCAGTATTATTTTTATAACTATTATTATGGGAAGCTATGAGGGAGAAATTAAATTTTTGTTGCAATGGGTATAGCAGGTTAAGCAAATTTTAATTATTATTATTATTTCAGCTAACAATAAATAACTAGCAAAATGTGTGATTTAATTCACTAAGCATTAATTGTATATAAACAAGCAGAAAAACCAATTTAATCAAACGTGATAATAGCAGTTGGGATATTAAATAGCATTAATATATTAGTATGTGTCACCAAGCAAATTATAATACTTAAAAAAAAATATTAATATTGCTCAAAGCAGCTTAAATTATTATTATAATTATAAAATGCAAATGTAATTTTAAAAGAAAATTAATAAAATATTATTTCCTTATTGATGCACTTACAAAAAAAAATATCATGAATACTCGGTTAATATAGCTGTATGGGTTAATATTGCTGTATGGGTTAAGAGGAGAGGGAAAATGAATTATCTATATTTTTATAAACCAGCGTACCCAATAAAACAACTATACATAACCAAATGTTTAAAACAGTGCAAATAATATTTTAAAAAGAAAAAAACAAATTTATATTTTCCGTGCACGTGCTCGATTTATAATTATCAAAATGGCCGTCAAAATGGCCGACCGGCTTCTTCCGATGTGTGTGCGAGCTTGCTTGAAGGAGAGGAAAGGCAATCTGGCCGCTTATTTGCGTCGCGCTTCGACGCTTACAATACTTTTATACGCTCGATTTATAGAGAAAAAACACAAACAAAAAATTGATGCTTTACGCCACTATAATGCAGCTACTATTTATAATTTATTCACTGAAAAAGATCCCTTAAAAACAACCACGTTGGGCGCCAATGTGACGCTGCACTGGGGATCAGGGTGCAGGTTAATGAGGGTCAGCAAATACTTATTAATAAAATAGATATTTATTAAAACTAATATAAAATGACTAAGGGTGGGCGCCAGCTGCGCTACTACGCGACAACTAGTACGATAACTCGCGGGTTATCGTTCACTACTTGGAGCCGTGCTCCGCTGCTTCTATCCCGGTTCGCTGTAGGGGAGGGGAAGGGGAAGGATGGGACGGACGGGATGCTCGCACGCACTTCCTAGGGTACACGGCGGTACCGTCGGCAGAGAGAGGTAATAACCACACCAACCTTTGCGGAGTATCCTGGACACTTGGTCGGGAGCTGCTAATCTCTATCTCTCTCTTTCTCTCGCACACAATGGCCACACACGCTATTTCGTCCGGTGTAGTCGAGTCGACCGTCCGTAGAGCTCTGGCTCTCGTAGCTCGCGAGAGCCGTAGTTCGGCCTACGCGCATGCGCGCAGCTCGTTTTCGGCGGCCAAGTGCGGCGCGATCGCGCGTCGGTCGCACGGACCGTGATCGCGCGTATTGAGGTGGCTAAGCTGATCTCCCGCGACCGCTGGGCATCCTCTCCCAATGTGTCTTTATTCCTTGGCTCAATCCCTTACAGCTGCATGCTGGTTGACGTTAGGGATTCTTGTGCTACTTCTCACCAGCGCTCGTGCGTGCGGCATGGGTTGGAACTGGGTTTTTAGTCTTGGTGGGTAGGCAGGGCTTATTTACTGTGCGGGTAGGTAGGTGTAGGGAATTATATATGGGTAGGTAGGTGTTCGTTGTGGGTTCGATAGCTCGTTACTTGACATGTGCAAAGCACATTGTCACAAACTATACCCGTGAATAATTATTATTTTTATTAAACGCACAATATTAATTTATTTGTAATTTTTCGCATTTTAATACGAATTTAATTATTATTTTTAGTTTTCGTTTTTATGTTTTTCAAAATATTTATTAATAAATCATGAATGTAAATTATACTTCTAATTTATTAATATAGAAAAACCCATTGTTACTTTGTTCAGTCAAACGAGAGATATTTAAATCGATTAAATTCCCGGGAAAATCGATAACTTGCCTTACACACCGCCGAATATAGCCTACGCGGCCGGCTAACTCGACGACACAACGCGCGAGCCGAACGCCTAGGCCTGCAGCCGATAATTTTTCGATTATTTACACGTGCTTGATTTTTGTTTGTCATGTTACGAGTACATCTAAATTCTATGAATGTGTTGTTTAGCGTAAACAATACCCGTGAATAATTATTATTTTTATTAAACCCACAATACTAAATTTTTTTGTAATTTGTCGCTAACTCGACGACACGACGCGCGAGCTGAACGCCTAGGCCTGCAGCCGATAATTTTTCGATTATTTACACGTGCTTGATTTTTGTTTGTCATGTTACGAGTACATCTAAATTCTATGAATGTGTTGTTTAGCGTAAACAATACCCGTGAATAATTATTATTTTTATTAAACCCACAATACTAAATTTTTTTGTAATTTGTCGCTAACTCGATGACACGACGCGCGAGCTGAACGCCTAGGCCTGCAGCCGATAATTTTTCGATTATTTACACGTGCTTGATTTTTGTTTGTCATGTTACGAGTACATCTAAATTCTATGAATGTGTTGTTTAGCGTAAACAATACCCGTGAATAATTATTATTTTTATTAAACCCACAATACTAAATTTTTTTGTAATTTGTCGCATTTTAATACGAATTTAATTATTATTTTTAGTTTTCGTTTTTATGATTTTCAAAATATTTATTAATAAATCATGAATGTAAATAATACTTATAATTTATTAATATAGAAAAACCCATTGCTACTTTGTTCAGTCAAACGAGAGATATTTAAATCGATTAAATTCCCGGGAAAATCGATAACTTGCCTTACACACCGCCGAATGTAGCCTACGCGGCCGGCTAACTCGACGACTCGACGTGCGAGCCGGCCGCCTAGGCCTCCAGCTGACAATTATTCGCTTATTTACACGTGCTTGATTGTTGTTTGTCATTTTACAAGTACATCTAAATTCTATGAATGTGTCGTTTAGCGTAAACAATACCCGTGAATAATTATTATTTTTATTAAACGCACAATATTAATTTTTTTTGTAATTTTTCGCATTTTAATACGAATTTAATTATTATTTTTATTTTTCGTTTTTATGTTTTTCAAAATATTTATTAATAAATCATGAATGTAAATAATACTTCTAATTTATTAATATAGAAAAACCCATTGCTACTATGTTCAGTCAAACGAGAGATCGAAAGGCGCGATAGCGCCTGCACGCAAGTATGCAGGCGCGTAAGCCCTTATTATACAGCTAACGAACCCCTCAGATTTTTTATATTTTCGTACATTTAAAATTATACTATCTATTTATGCAATTACAAATCTCACATCTATTTTTTATATAAGCTTTCACTTTACAATAAATCCGGTTTGAATTCATAAGTGCATAGTGTAGAAATTCGATGTTATTAAAGTTGCTTGCTGAATTCCGATTCTCGAATTTTTGCTATTTCCACTTTCTTTTTCATTCGATGGCAACATAAAGAGATAGCGTCATAGGAGATGCGAAAGATAGAAAGAGACGAAATTTTTTCCATCCCGTGAGAGAACGCCTACAGAGGTAAAAACTGTTAGCAAGTTGTTTGAGAAGTGGCCGCAAAGAGATATATATATAACTCTATAATATATAAATATTTCGCCGCCGCCGCCGCCGTGTCTAAGAATTTAGCATTCAACATATATATATATATGTTTTATATATATATGTTATATATATATGTCATATATATTTATATATATATATATATATGTTATATCTCTCTATAATATATAAACATTTCGCCGCCGCCGCCGCCGTCGCCGCTGTGTCTAAGAATTCAGAATTCAACATATATATTATAACGGTAAGCGAGTTACCGATCAGGTGAGTAACTGAAAAGAGTATCGACAGCGCGGCGCGCGCAGAGAACGCGCGCGAGAATCGTGCGCAGTAGAGTATCGGTAGAGAGTTCGCGCGCGATCGACAACAACACGGTGTTGGTGACCGGTGATTGTTTTTCCGGGATAAAATAGCAAAAGAACTGTTGTGCGTTGTGTGTGGGTGTGAGTAGTTTCTCCCCACTAACCTCCACGTCGACGGGTGCAGCAGCAGCTCTCACAGACAGTGAGAAAAGGAGGCTCGGCGAATCCCACCTTCTCGACCGTTCGAGAGAGAGAGAGAGACATATACGAGGACGAGCTCTCTCTCAATAGCACAGCCTTTTCCCTGCCGAAGCGAGATATTCAGATACGCGGTAAGTGGTGCACCACATTTAGACCCGCGTGTCTATCTAAATTTCGTGTCCCGATTTACCTGGTACGGTCCAGGTGAGGAAGCGTTCCTCCTTTCCCCCCTCTCGTGACAATACCCGTACGGATAGAAAGGTCGGTGGTTCGCGGGAACCACTTCACGAGAGAAGGCGCGCGTGACGTAGTAAGCTTCTACGTAAAAGCTCTCTACGTCAGAGATTCATACGTCACACGGTGTGACGTATGCCATCAGGTTAAGCAGCCGATCATATCCGGATCGGTTGCTCGTAATCGACTGATAAATAGATTTTTAACTGATTCTTTTCGCGCTGACCTCGGGGGTAGTCATCGGTACGACTCCCCGCAAATTGTTAAAGTTTATTTGTTCATAATTTATTAATATTTAATTGTTAATTTAATAAATTGACTCGGCGAGACTATCTTTCTCGCCGATTAAACGTAAAATATCGATTGTTAATAGTGTTTTACCGATAACTGTCCTATCCTCCGAATACCGCCCTCTCCGGTGTTTATCCTAGTTGGCAATTTTGGGCATAGGGCCCAACACACGGTATATAAGTCAAACGGAGTGTTTGACGTTGTTAACGGCATTGCACGGGAATCAAAGGGATTCCCGGCCGCATCGTGGGACTGCACACTTAAGGTTGGTAAGTTGGGACAGATTGGGCCTAACCGTGGGCCTTACATATCCCCAGTACCCACCCCGTTACAACTGGCGCCCAATACGTGTGGATTTTGGATACAGGACATCGGAAAAATCAACAAGCACGATATAGTTGTTCAATTGTTAATAATATTGTTAATTAACAATTGGTGTTTATGACGAAGAGTTGTCAAACGGGATGAAGGGAGGGTGAGAATAAGACACTTATCCACTGGTCATTCGAACAGATGTATATAATCTTTATTTACTGTACAGAATGCTCCTCACAATGACGCGCCCCGATCCAATGTCCGTAAACGCAAATAACCAACTAACTGAAAAAGTATCGCGCTCGCGGATTTAAGGCAGAAAGAAAATTGAAGGAAGGAGTAGGGATGGGAGGGGGAAGTGGCGTTTATTATTTGTACAAACATTCCGCCCGCCTCGTTTCCCAAACGAAATTAAAGCATAATAAATTGAACGATTAGCAATCAAGAAATGAGCTAAGTGCAATGTCGAAATCGAGCAACATCTT